>JAQMRL010000020.1:1662340-1904840 GCA_035578175.1 Catonia carolina | reverse complement strand
CCATTTAATTGTTCTTATCCTTCTCTCTTTTGAAAACTTCTCTAATCTTTAATCAGCTGTTTTAGTAACTTTTATGTCATTTGTTAACTGTTAAAACTTTTTCTGTATAATATAATATACTATACTATATAAGATAATATAAAGGAAAACAAATATGGAAAATCTAAAGAAAGAAGAAAGTAGGATAATCAGGAAGATTCTGGGACCGAGATGGACCGAAAATGGATATAGATTACAGAAAACGTCTACAGTTGAAGAATATTCTAATGTAGACAGACATGAGGAAAAGACGCCTTAAATTCTATGGCCATATAATGAGGCTTTCCGATCACAGACTAACAAAAAAATAGTAAAATACGTAGCATCCCTCGTTAATGGAGGAGAATGGATCCGAAATGTTAAAAAAGACTTGGAAATGGCTAATATTGTGAAAGAAGACTTGGACACAAGAAACAATTTTAGGAGGAAGGTTGAGAAATGGGAAGTTAAACCAGAGACAAAAGCTCCGAGAACTGGAGTAAAATGGAGTGAAGAAAGAAAAGCTAAATTCTCGCAAGAAATGAAAAACTGGTGGGCAAATAAAAAGAACAACAAGAAACCCCAAAACTGAATTATCTTTACTTAGCGTCTTCCACTTTGGGAGTTTTACGACTAATAATAATAATAATAATAATAATAATATAATAATAACAATTGGACCGAGGGAAACAGAGAATGGTTTCAGGCTACAGAAGAATTGTGAAGTCGAAAAGCACTCTAATATAGTAGCAGACATGAGGAAAAGAAGACTTAAGTTTTTCGGACATATTAAAAGACTCCCCGAGAATAGGATAACACGAAAAATAGTGGAATATATTAGCTCTCTTAAAAATGGAGTAGACTGGATAAAAAAGGTTAAAGAGGATCTCAATCTTGCGGGAATTCCTGAAGAAATAACTACTGACAGGAAGAAATACCGGAAATGCGTTGAGGACTGGGAGGTCAAGCCGGTGGAAAAACATCAAAAAGTCGGGACTAGATGGACTGAGGATGGGAAAAAGGCATTCTCGGAGAGAATGAAAGCATACTGGGTGGAGAAAAAACGGAAGGTATCCAGTAGAGTAATCCATAATTAAATACTTAGCGACTTCCACTTTGGGAGCTTGACGCAAATAATAATAATATACTATGTCCCACGAATAGGTTGCTATTTTTGAATGAATATGGGGGACGTATCGCACACTCTACACACTGGAAACTTTACACTTCTTATAATAAAAAGATTATGTAAAAAAAATACCCTCCGGTTTCATTTGCTTATGATTAATCAAAACAAAACGTCGGAAAGTAATTTTATTTGCATATCCATTTCAAATTGGTAATTTTTTACAATGTTAATTAAGTAGTAAAATGAAAGAAATATGAAGGTGATAAATTATTAATGAACTCAATTTGTTTCATTTACCTTTATTCGAACTGATGTGGGGTCACAACATCAGCTGATCGATTTGGAAAAGCAAAAATAGCTGTTTTTTACTTTCTCCGGCCTGTATGAATAGCCTATTATAGGAAGGAAAGTATTGTTTTCATGTCGATTTTAAGAAATCGCATTTTCACCGGATCTACACGTTTTCAGACCCCATAAACCCCAAAAACACCGTGATTTTAGCGATTTGTCTTTCTGTGTGTGTGTATGTGTGTGTATGAACAGACCTCAAGAACGTAACATAGTACGAATTTGAAACTTAAAACTTAAGTTAGATACCACTAGAGGACCCGACAAGAACATTTTCAATAAAATCGATCAACCGGAAGTAGTAGTTTATTCGTGTCATTTTTCACTTTTTTGCGATTTTTCAAAAACGGCTCCTACGATTTTTTTTTTAAAAATCGCCTCATTTACTAAATTTTTTATGTTTTATAAGAAAGGGTACATACCATGTCTGCTAAAATACTTGGGGGAGGCTGTACTCTCGTAAAAAAAAATGTTTTTTTAAGCTGCGGGTTTAATATTAATTAGCGCAAAAATTTAGACAATTAAAAAACCTACAACTTTTATTTCAAACATTTTTCTGTATAGAGCTTAGTTTAGCGGTAATTTGCAATTTTCTGTTTATATTTTTACGAAAGTGTGTACCGATTTTTTAAAGATTTGAGCCTTAGTATGCATTTTACGACAAAAGTTTATATAATCAAATTTATAAGCAATTAAAACATATACGACTTTTATTTAGAGCATTTTTTCTACAGAGCTTAGTTTAGTGTGAAAGAGTGATTTTCCATGTCATTAAGCCAAACTGAGGTTGATTTTCATTTTGCATCTTTCACCCATGATTTAAATAACGTTATGTTTTTTAAGGTTATTTTTTTGTTTATTTCTAATGTTTTATCAGTAGTCTAATATTAGGTTATATTGTTCATTATTTGCATTTGCAAGAGAAAGTTTGTGAGTTTTCACACCAGATTTTTTTGTATAACGCCAAGTTTAGCGGTAATTTGTGATTTTCTGTTATTTTGTTTCATGTAAATCTGTAAAAGAAATGGATTTTTTAAGATTTTGGCCTTAGTATGCATTTTACGACAAAGTGTATAATAAAATTTAGAGGAAATTAAAATGTCTACAACTTATATTTTAAACATTTTTCTGTACAGAGCATAGTTTAGCGTGAAGGAGTGATTTTCCGTAACATTAAGCCAAACTGAGGTTGATTTTCATTTTGCATCTTTCACTCATGATTAAAATAAGGTTTTTTTTGAGGATAGTTTTTTTGTTTATTGCTAATTTTAGGTTATAATTATGCATTATTTGCATTGACAAGCGAAAGTCGTATGAATGTTTTACAGCATAGTTTTCATTTTACATTATTTACTAATGATTGAACACGGGTTAGAAATATTGTTTTCATTTACATTGACTGGAGAAAGTCGTGTGAGTGTTACACACCAGATATTTAATATCAGTATCATGGAAACATTGTTTATCTAAGCAAACACAATTATTCCAGTTTGGTTCAACTTGGGTATTATAGTTAGAACGAAGATGTTTCCAAATTTGACGTCTTGATTAAATACAATTGGTGTTGAAATCAGGTTAAGATTACTACAGAATATTGTGTGCGAAAAGTTTTCGGCACAATCTTCAGCACTAGGATTCCGGTAAACTTTAGGATAAAGTTATACAGAGTGATTCAAAACTACACGGCAATCTCTTGGGATATCATTATATAGCTAAAAATAAGAAAAAAGTTCGCATAAACATATGCCTTAAAACGCTTAGTTAGCGAGTTACGGCTAGGGAAAAATTTCACCTACAACTCTGTACCCTCGGTGAAGTAAGGCCGTATAAAAATGTTAACAGTAGTTACAAAAATACAAATACGACTGTTTCTTATGGTTTTTAATCTGAAAAATTGAATAAAATAGTTCCAGAGCTGTAAATACAATACTTTCAGACATATCTTACAAAAAAAAAACAAGAAGTGGTGCAAAGAAATAACACATTTTTGTGTTTAACGTAAGATTACTTCCACAAATGGTTAATAAAGGTGTATTTTTTCTTAAATAAATTTGCAGAAAATTTAATTCTGAAAAGATTCATGTGAATTACTCAGGAAAAAAATAAATAATAGATATTGAAATTTTGCTTTATTTAAAATCAAAACAGACGCACATAAAACGCAAATTCTTAACTGCATAAAATATTAGTAACAGCTGATCACCAACCTACATATTAGTTAATATTTTATGCAGTTAAGAATGTGCGTTTTATGTGCGTCTGTTTCGATTTTAAATAAAGCGAAATTTCAATATCTATTATTCATTTTTTCCTGATCAATTCACATGAATATTTTTTGAATTAAATTTTCTACAAATTTATTTAAGAAAAAATACACCTTTATTTACCATTTATGGAAGTAATCTTACGTTAAACATAAAAATGTGTTATTTCATGTCAGTGTGCGATACGTCTGGCATATTCATTCACAAATATCAATCTCTTTGTGGGACACCCGGTACATGAGATTTTTTAATAGGCGTTTGTAATTAAAGGGGTCGGGAGAAGAAAGTGTTAACCCACAAAATTTTGCGCAGGATTTTTCTTAAATATTTTGTAAACATAAAAGGTTCAGTATGTTTTAAACAGGATGCTATATTTACGATGTTACGAACCTAGATTAACAGAAAAAACAAATGTTTAACAAAAAATTCAAAAATATGATGTGTAGATTTCAGTAAACTTTTAAAATGACAGCGCGTAAAATTATGTTGATGTGGATTAGCACTGTCTTTTCCTGACCCCTTCAATTTTCCAGTTCTTTTATTCTGAGTTGTCATTTTATTTTATACTGCTCACTGATACTCCACTTCTGCTCCTAACAGGCTGGTAAAGTGTCAAATTATTTACACTCAATCTGTTCGTTGCAAGGATAAAAAAATAGTTCTGTTTCTTATCACATGGTTAGTCAATTAAATGACTGATTTATTTAAGAACCGAAGAGGTAGAGGTGTACTGTGACACTAATCAGAGTTATCTCCTCTGAAAGTAATGAATTTCATTATACAGCCAGACCCTGTGGTGAATGAATTGAAGGTGTCATTTGCAGAGTCGAAAATATGTGCTTTTCACAGGGCCCGGCATGCTGATAAGCGTACTTTTCCACTCAGTGAGTTGTGGCAATGGTAAACCACCTCACTCCTCGTTTTACTTTGTAAAGCAGAGGTTCAAACCACCCTTTTGGCTGATCACCTAAACAACAAATAATTCCAGTTCTTTTATTCTGAGTTGTCATTTTATTTTATACTGCTCACTGATACTCCACTTCTGCTCCTAACAGGCTGGTAAAGTGTCAAATTATTTACACTCAATCTCCAATCATATCTCTCAATCTCTCAATCATAACGTGTACCGTTATGGTTTTTTATTGATTTTGTATTATTTCCGGTTTAACCGGATTTTAGATTTTCCGGAACGCTTTCAATCTTAATTAGTCCAGTTTTATGTGGTAAAACCGTACTAAAATATTTTTTCGATTGTAGACACTTCTGATAAATATAACTTAATTAAAATGTTTCGATAAAAAAATGTAACTTACTTATTAGTTTTTTTCTTTTAGTGTCGTTATGATTTTTAAATTAAAAAGGGGTAGAAAGATTAGATCAGATTTTTTATATAAAAATAAAGAAGTAAAATATTCGCTGGGGGAGACTTGCAATTTTGGCTCACTTTTAATACAAAACAAAAAAAATGAGATCGATAAACTCTCACTGTACGTGAACAACAATCAAGAGCAGAAATGTAGCCTATAAAAAAAACCGCTTGAAACTTGCGGGGGTGAGAGTATTGCCACAAGCTACCGTTTTAACTCAAACCAACTTTGTCTATGAAATTAAGTTAAAAAAAGGAAACAAACTGAATTTAAGTACGCTGCTTTACAGCATTATAAAAAAGGGGGAATAAGAAAATGCTTTGGCATCATAATGTGTTCATGCTTAAAAGTTCCCATTGTATTCATATGGTATACACTTTATGCATTTATGCTGCAAAATCCTCAAGTAGTTTACATTTATTTCATTCAACCCATGATCAGACCGAAACAAATCTGGTGTGAAACACACACGACTTTCTTTTAACAATGTAGGCAATCAAAAATATAATCTAAAAATTGAATTTTTTTTTCTTGCGTATTATATTGTTTGTTTTGTTTTTCATTAGTACATGTAATTACTTGCCCAAAACGGGCAGGTGGAGTGTTATTTTAATTGCACTCTATCTGTTTGGTCCAGGGCTAAAAAAAATAGTTCTGTTTCTTATCACATAGTCAGCCACTTATATGACTGAAATATTTAAGAACAGAAGAGGTAGAGGTGTAAAAGACACCAGTCAGAGTTATCTCCTCTGAGAGTAATGAATTTCACTATGCAGCCAGACCCTGTGGTGAATGAAGTGAAGGTGTCATTTGCAGGGTGGAAAGTGAGTGCTTTTCGGAGGGCCTGGCATGCTGATAAGCATACTCTTTCAACTCAGTGAGGAAGGCAATGGTAAACCACCTTACTCCTCGTTTTTACTTAGTAAAACCTCTAGAGGTTCAAACCAGCCTTTCGGCTGTTGACCTAAACAACAAACAACATGTATTATATAACAACATAAATTAGATTTTTATTATATAAATATTGTTTTTAATAAAAGTGTCTAAATAATTTAATTATTATTTAAGTAACTAACATGTAGTTGTAATAATTACTAACACACTAATAAATTACCATAGTACAGTAGTTGCAGTAGTATGGGTAATGGACAAAGAAGCACTGAATTGATCTACCCTTGAACATGGCAAACCATAGTTGGGTGGATTAATTTCCCCTCCGCGAATTAAAATAAATAGTTTTTAGATTATCAAAGTATAATTAAGGAAATTAACATTTATTTTGTATTGATATTTTTTTGTAAGCAATGGAAAATAAAATAAATCTATTAATATGAGCTTTAAAAAATGTTTAATATCCACTATTTTTTACTGCTTTCATTTCTTTCTTTCTTTTTTGTTAACTTGCTAGCACTTTCTCGGTGCGCACCGCTTTATCAGGTAATATCATAAAAAGCTTCTAGAAATATTGTGAAAGTTCATCTTTCTTTCTCAAAGTTTGAATTCAGAATTTGAGTCTGAATTCAACTTTGACTTAGAAATTTTGGTAAAGAAAGATGAACTTTTACAATATTTCTAGAAGCTTTATATGATATTATTTGATAAAGCGGTGCGCACCGCAAAAGAGCTTGCAAATTAAGGGAAAAAATCTGGTGTGAAACACTCACACAACTTTGTCTTGCCAGTGCAATTAATTAACAATAAACCTAACATTAGTAATAAAACATTATAAATAAACAAAAAACTAACCTTAATAAATATAACCTAATTTTAATCATATTTGAAAGACGCAAAATGAAAATCGATCTCAGTTTGCCTTAAAAATACGGAACACACGCACACACATACACACACACACACACACACACACACACACACACACACACACACACACACACACACACACACACACACACACACACACACACACACACACACACACCTAATGCTAAAAACATGTTATTTTTGTGTTCAGGGGCTCTCTAAACGTGTGTATCCATTGTAAATTCGATTTCTGAAAAGCTACATGAAAACAATTTTTTCCTATATATTCATACCAGCTAAAGTGCCCGTTCTTCAAACGGTTTCCTTGGTGCCGTGGACGGTCGGTTGGGGTACCGAGTTCGATTCCTGTCATGTCTGATATTCTTTAACTATTCATTGTTATCTACCTCCTTTCAACGTCAGCATTATTATTTCTGGGGAAAAAAAGTTGAACGTAAACATAAAAGCGAGATCTTGGTGTTTTTAAATTAAGATATGCAGCGCTTTATTATTTTCATAATAAATGAAAGGTAAATCTTAATAGGAACACCACGATGGTGACCACTGTTAAGATGACTGATTCATTTTTGACAATGTGACCGAGAAAAGGTGTATAGGGTACTGGTGGAATGGGCAGGTAGGAACTGACTGAATGAATACGGGTTTTACCATCGCGTAGGCCTGTGTTTATTGTTCTGTTTATTTTGTATGTTTAATATTCTTCTACGTTTATTACTGAATTCCCGACTTAAACTTCTGTATTCCCTGCTTCACAAACGATCAAAATTACCAATGGCACAAAAATTACGCATATATTGTTCTCTTTTGAAACCTATGGACCTACGGGTCCAAAATTTACGTTTCAACCAAACCCTCTAACTTGCAACGAAATCAAGCATTCCAGTCAAAAACATTACGCCTTATAGCAAATGCACCTCTTTACGTTAGCAAAAAAACCTTACATACAGATTTGAAAACACCACTTGTACAAAATTCCATCGAATACCTATACAAACGCTTTCAGAACAAGTCACACAAACACGAGAACCCACTGGTGGGTTCACTTTCCACCTTCCATTTACCTGATAATCCCCCTAGACGCCTTAAAAGACGCTGGAGTAGAGACCTGCTAATTTGATATACAAATTTCATTGTTGGGGAGGCACCAATGGGGGCCCTACCCCTCTCATGCCTATCATGTCTTTTACATTATTATTATAATCATCACATTTGCTTGTTGTAAAATTTTACCGTTAGTTGTAAATAAAGAAAGAGAAAAAAAATCTAAAAATATTGGTTTTTTTTTTTTGTAAATTGGTAATATCTCCGTTATTATGCATAAAAATGAAAAACTTTACATAATCAAACTTATTTGTCTTTAAATGTTTCGTAATTTCAATTATTTAACATTTTTTGATACATTGACTTTTAACGGAGATATTCGTAGTTTTTTGTTTACCCTTCCCTCTGAACGCCCCATCCCTTTGTGATATTAAAAAATGTATGGCTTATTTTCATTTCGATTATCTCAAGAACCTAGATACCGAAATTCATTGAATTTGGTTCAGCGGTTCTTGCGTGATGCCGTAACATACAAACTGACAAAAATTCAGCCGGCCGCATTGGCGCAGTTGGTAACGTGCTCGCCTCTGATCATGCGGTCCTGGGTTCGAATCCCACTCAGGCATGGCATATTTTCATACGTTACAAAAAATCATTTCATCCTCCATTGTACAATAGTTATATTCCAACGTCGTCGCTAATGACCGTTGTAGTTTATGCGACGTTAAATAAATAAATAAAAAAAAATTCAGCTGAACATGTTCTCGGTGTTTACGTGGTACATCTGGCGTAGAAATAAAATTTGGGGCATTTTGAAAAATTGTACAGATAAAATCACAATTTGATTTATATAGATATATATATATCCCTAATGTGTGTACGTTGCAATCTGTTCAATTCAGAACAATAAGCAACCCCATGACCCAATGAGATGAGGATGATGTGTATGACGTGTAAATGAGGTGTAGTCTTGTACAGACCCAGGCCGACCGTTCCTGAGAGAGTATGGTTAATTGAAACCCAACCATCAAAGTACACCGGCAACCACTGTCTAGTATTCAAATCCGTATAAAAGTAACTACGTTTTCTAGGATTCGAACCAGGAACCTTCGTCTCCGAAAATCAGCTGTTAAACAGCTGATTTTGGTGGCGACTTTATCTCTAGACCAACCCGGTGGGTTAAATGTTATTTATATATATAGGCAAGAGAAAGTAAAAATAAATTTGATAAATTTCATGAGAGATTGAAAAATATAGAATGTTTGACATGAACTGTTTTTGAGGAAGGGAGGATTAGGTTGGTTGTAAGAGAAGGTTGGTTCCGAATAGGAAATTGCCGCTCGATTGGCAATGATGAAATGATAACATTGACGATTCATTATCCATGTATGCAGGTGAACCTGAACCGATGTATTGATCTTTTGCGGTAAACTTGCTGCATACATTTCTAACTCAATACATAATACATAATAATATTATATAATTATGAATTGAATACTAATTATTATTAATAATAAATATTATAATCATGTCTGTCTCTCCATTAGAATATTTTTCAACTTTAGACGTTTTCTGTAATCTATATAATGAGACTTCCCGATCACAGACTAACAAAAAAAATAGTAAAATACGTAGCATCCCTCGTTAATCGAGGAGAATGGATCCGAAATGTTAAAAAATGGCTAATATTGTGAAAGAAGACTTGGACACAAGAAACAATTTTAGGAGGAAGGTTGAGAAATGGGAAGTTAAACCAGAGACAAAAGCTCCGAGAACTGGAGTAAAATGGAGTGAAGAAAGAAAAGCTAAATTCTCGTAAGAAATGAAAAACTGGTGGGCAAATAAAAAGAACAACAAGAAACCCCAAAACTGAACCATCTTTACTTAGCGTCTTCCACTTTGGGAGTTTTACGACTTTTTTTTTTGTCATCAGTCTCTCGACTGGTTTGATGCAGTTCTCCAACCTGTTCTATCTTGCGCAAGTCGTTTCATATCTACATACCTGTAACACCCTACATCTTTTGTAATTTGCTTTATATATTCTAATCTTTGCCTCCCTCTACAATTTACTCCCTCAACATTACCCTCCATTATTGATAGCCCAATACCTGGATGTCTTAGGATATGCCCCACTAGCCTATCCCTTCTTTTGGTAAGATGCTTCCATATACTTCTTTTTTCATCCACTCGCCTAAGAACCTCTAAATTACTTATTTTGTCCACCCACCTAATCTTTAACATTTTCCTATAACACCACATTTCAAAAGCTTCTATCCTCTTCCTTTCTACAGCCTCTATCACCCACGTTTCACTTCCGTATAATGCTACACTCCAAACATAATGTTTTAAGAATTTTTTCCTAATCTGTAAATCAATGTATGTAGTCAGTAAGCTGTTTTTCATTTCAAAGGCTTTTCTAGCTTGAGCAATTCTACTCTTGATATCACTTGTGCTTCTACCATCCTTTGTTATTTTACTCCCTAGATAGCAGAATTCCCTAACTTCCTGTATGTTTTCGTTGCCTACTTTTAAATTTCCCATCTCTTCTAAACCACTCTTGCTGCTGCACAACACTTTCGTTTTGTTCTTATTAATTTTAATGAAGTAATCCTTTCTCAAGATCTC
This sequence comes from Catonia carolina, assembly GCA_035578175.1. NCBI lineage: Eukaryota > Metazoa > Arthropoda > Insecta > Hemiptera > Achilidae > Catonia > Catonia carolina. Next base: position 1,894,266 of record JAQMRL010000020.1, on the reverse strand, counting down.
ATCCATTCCATTTAAGGCATCTTCTAGTTCTTTCTTTGCCTCGGCTAATACTACTATATCATCGGCGAATCTCAGCATTTTTATTGTTTCTCCTTGAATTTTTATTCCTGCGTCAAATTTCTCCACTTCATTTATAGCCTCTTCTATATACAAGTTAAAAAGTAGTGGTGACAAAGAACAACCTTGTCGTACACCTTTTCTTACAGCAGCCTCTTTTTCGTACCCCTCGATTCTCAAAACAGCCGTTTGATTCTTATACAGACTGTAGATAACTTTCCTTTCTTTGTATTTAATTCCTAGCCTTTTCAAAGTTTTAAACATTTTACTCCAGTCCAAATTGTCAAATGCTTTCTCTAAATCTACAAATGCCATAAAAGTAGTTTTATTTTTCTTTATCCTTTTCTCAATAATCAGTCTCAGAGCCAATATTGCATCTCGAGTTCCCATTCTCCTTCTAAATCCAAATTGGTCATCGTCCAATACTTCTTCTACTCGGTGTTCTATTCTCCTGTATATAATTCTTGTCAGTATCTTAGATGCATGGCATGTTAGGCTGATGGTTCTGTAATGTTCACACTTCTCCGCTCCTGACTTTTTTGGTATTGGAATCATAATGTTTTTTTTAAAGTCCGATGGTACCTCTCCACTCTCATACATTCTGCACACAAGTTTGTATAATTTGTTTTGAGCAACTTCGCCACATCGTAATAATAATTCCGATAGTATGTTATCTATTCCTGGTGTCTTATTCATATTCATATCCTTAAGTGCCCGATCGAATTCTTCTCGTAGTATAGGGTCCCCTCTTTGATCTTCTTCAACATCAGTTTCTTGTTCTATCGCATCATGTTCTAATTCGTTTCCCCTGTAGAGTTGGTTTACGTATTCCTTCCATCTTTCAGCTCTCTCTTGGCCATTCAACAATGGTTTGCCACCTGCGCTTTGTAAATTAACAGCTTTCATCTTTCGTTCTCCAAAGTTTTCCTTTATTTTTCTGTAAGCTGCGTCCACTTTACCAACTGCCATTTTACTTTCAATGTCCGTACATTTCGCTCTGATCCACTCTTCCTTCGCTTTCTTACACCTTTTGTTTATGGTATTTCTCAAGTAGCAATATTGCCTTTTACCTCTCTCGTCCTTTGCGTTTTTATATTTTCTTCGCTCATCCATCAGTTCTAAAATATCATTAGTAATTCACTGTTTCCTACCTCTTCTTTTAGTATGTCCTAACCATTCTTCCGCTGCTTTCACTACCACCTCCTTGAAGTTTATCCACTCCTCCTCAACACTTCTTGTGTCATTACCTCTTTCTTCTATCCCTTTTTGAATACTCTCCTGGAAACCTACCTGGTTGTCTTGTTCTCTTAGTTTGTCTACATCCCACCTAGCATTTCCCTGTCCCTTCTTCAGTTTTTTAAGTTTAAGCCTGCTATCCATTACTACTAAGTTATGATCACTTCCTATGTCTGCACCTGGATAGGCTTTACAGTTCATAATCTGGTTTCTGAATCTTTGTCTAACCATTATGTAATCTATTTGGTATCTTCCCTTGTCACCTGGCATCACCCAAGTGTATAACCTCCTTTTGTGATTCTTAAAAAGAGTATTGCCTATCACTAAATTATATTTGGAGCAGAAATCTACCAGCCGACTCCCTCTGTCATTTCTTTTCCCTAGACCATATTCTCCGACTATCTTTCCTTCTTTTCCTTCTCCAACTACTGCATTCCAGTCTCCCATAACTATCAAATTTTCATCACCCTTGACATATTTTATTACTTCATCTAATTCCTCATATACTTGTTCTATTTCTTCCTCTCTGTGTGAAGACGTAGGCATGTAGACCTGCACTATCGTGGTGGGCTTTGGTTTCGTATCTACTCTAACCATGATAATCCTATCACTACACTGCTTGTAGTAAGTCACTCTTTGTCCAATTTATTTTATTCATTACTAGACCCACTCCGCCCTGCCCTCCGATGGCTTTAGTGTTAATAACCCTATAATCCCCTGACCAAAAGTCTTGATCATCATCCCAGCGTACCTCACCAATGCCTACAATATCTAACTTCAACCTATCCATTTCCCTTTTTAAATTCTCTAACCTACCAGTTTGTTTTAAACTCCTAACATTCCATGTTCCAACTCGCAGAATTTCAGAAACTTTTATTTTTTTGATGAAGTCCCCTCTGATAGTCCTCGCCCGGAGATCCGAATGGAGGACTAGTTTATCTCCGGAATGTTTTACCAGAGAGGACGCCATCATAATTTTTTATATTTTGAAGTTCTCGAAGCTCTTGAAGATCTGCATATACTAAGTAAGCCTAACCAGAATCATACATGAAGGAGTTTCCTTACAATAATTCTAGTCAGACAGAAAAACAGAAAAAGCTGTAGTTTACTGTTGCTTTCAGCTTTTTGGTTGGCAGACTGAGTGTCCCAAGCCACCGTCTGCCAGGGTGGAATGGGCAGCCCTTCCAGTTCCGTTCACCATGAGCCGGTTATCGTGCTGATGAGCGGTCACATGGTTACTAACAGGCCACACAACGTGAATGTATGGATAGGACACTAGCCTTCTATCCCGGCTGGTTCCCTTAAGCCTTTTGTAAAAGGAATTAAGGGGTCTCCGTCCAGTTGATGACAGAAGCCCTTTATAGCCCGTTTTACGACTAGTAATAGTAATAATATTATAATCATAATAATTATTAATGGATCGCTTGTTAGAGAAAAAACACGAGTCCAACGCAAGTGATTTTCAGGAAATACAAAAAAAAAATATTCTATACTATACTTTATACTACTTACTCGCCACTCCAGCAGCGCTTTGCGCCGCTTCCGTGTCTCGAATTACAGGGGTAGGTTGATCAGAATACATAAGCGGATCAGAACCATAAAAGTACGGGCGCTGCGCGCCCGCACTTCGTCATAGGGTGAAGTTCGGCCGCCAAAGGGGTTAGGTGGATCAGAATGCATAAGCGGTTTGATGTTAGGTTAACGTTTGAAGTTTTATAATTTGAAGGTTTGGAGTTTTAAAATGTGAGGTTCGAAAGTTTCGGTTTGCTTCATAGTCTGCTGTTTGAAGATTGAGAGTCGGAAGTTTCAAGTACCTGTTGTTGTTAAGGATTTCACACTAAGAGTTTCTTTTAATTTTGCCAAAGTTTCCGGGTATTCCCCGGACTACTGTACTACTATATTTTCTATACTATAGAATAATTTGTAAAAATTATTCTATTATTTAGACCTATGAGGTTACTTTTTTGTTTATTTTTAATGTTTTATTACTAATGTTAGGTTATATTATTCATTATTTGCATTGGCAAGACAAAGTCGAGTGAGAATTTCACATCAGATTCTATTTAGTGTGTTACGTGAACAGCCTTTAAATTATAATAACGATCATATCATCAGTTTTTTTCACGATTTTATACTTTTTGACTGAGTATTATTCATAGAAAGAAAGTATAACTGATTCACAAGTAACAAGTGGGGAAAGTAGAAAAAGAAATGAGATTTTCAAATAATGAGAATAACAGAGATAATGAAGTTAGCTCGAAAAACGAGGGAGAGAAGCGCTTGAAAAAAGAATACTAAACCATTTTACTTTTTCTTAAGTCTCGGCAGAAAAGACGATCGTGCCTTCGCATAATATTATAACTACTTATTAGTTATAAGTGAAGCATGAATGTAATACTAGAAAAATTTTATTTAATTCTATTTCCTCACGCTGCAAAATTAATGACAACATTTTTTACATTCTCTTGCCTGAATATATCGAAAGGAAAGTATTGTTTTCATGTAAATCGATTGTTCACCGGATGTACACGTTTCCAGATCCCCTTAACCCAAAATAAAACATGTTTTTAGCGATTGGTCTGTTTGTGTGTGTGTGTGTGTGTGTGTGTCTATGTGTGAACAAAATATATCAAGAACGGAACGTCGTACGTACGAAATTGAAACCTGAAACTTAAGTTAGATATCAATAGAGGATCTGATACAAACATTTACATCGAATTCGGTCAACCGGAAGTAGTAGTTTATTCGTGTCATTTTTCACTTTTTTGCGATTTACTCAGAAACGGCTGCTAAGATTTTTTTAAATCACCTCATTTACTACATTTTTTATGCTCTACAAAATAGAGTAGTTGCCATGTCTGCTGAAATTCTTCGGGAGGCTGTGCTCTCGTAGTAAAAAATAATTCTTTTGAGATTGCGAAAAGTATAAGCTAAGTTGTAGAACACTTCTTAAAAACCTACAATTTTTATTTTAAACATTTATTTGTACAAAGCTTAGTTTAGCGGCGTAAGTGATTTTCGGTTTTTTTGCATAAAATTTGTAAAAACATATACTTTTTTAAGATTTCGGCCGTATGCGTAGGCTATGCGTTTTACGATAAAAGTGTAGAGAAGACCGGCGATAGTTGGCGCACTTTTCACATATATTTTATTTTGTAGCTATTTATGAAGTATTTGAGATTTTGTTTTATGTTGATGTAATATTTGAACTTTTTAGCCCTAAAGTCGCAATTTTTTAAATTGAATAATTTTGTGAGTTATGAACGTTTCAAAGCATTAAAACCCATGCGCCAACTTACCCCAACCTCTCTGGATTAGTGAAAAATTAATAACAGAGAAACCGAAATTTTATTTACCTGTAGTAAAGAACAAAAAAATCTGGTGTGAAACACTCACACGACTTTCTCTTGCCAATACAAATAATTAACAATAAACCTAACATTAGTAATAAAACATTAGAAATGAACATAAAAGTAACCTCAATAAACATAACCTAATTTTAATCATAAACATGAAAAACGCAAAATGAAAATCAACCTCAGTTTGGCTTAAAAGTACGGAAAATCGCTCTTTCTCGCTAGATTAAGCTCTATAGAAAACAATGCTTTTAATAAAAGTTGTAGATCTTTTAATTTTCTATAAATTTGGTTATATACACTTATGTCGTAAAATGAGTACTAAGGCCGTGTAACCCCTTTTCTCGCCTGTAGAGGTAACTTCACCCACACAGACCAGTTTGGCCAAAAGGGAACAAAGAAAGGTAGTTGTTGTTGCATAAATGAAGTCAAAGACAAAATACACAGTTAACAGCATAAAATTTAATTCAAATCGGTTAAATTAGTTCTCTTCTCAAAATATATCATTTACCACAGTATCAAGAAACAACTTTAAATTAAATTCACAGATTTAGTTTAATATAACCAACCAATATAATCTAGTTAACAATATAGGAAGGTTGCGTTCCATAAATAGTTTTTTAATTTTTATTTTATTTTACCAAAATTCATTAAATTTTCATTTATAATAATAATAATAATAATAATAATAGCACTACCTAAGCCAACGTTAGCTGTAGTAAATAATTCAGATTTCAAATACTAAATGGGTACCCTTTTATAGCAAAATTTTAAATATTCTTGACACCTTAAGTAACTACATGCATAATGTAATAATCATTATAATTTCCTATAGCAAAACAAAATATGAATTTAATACAATTAGGATTTTCAAAAAATAATCATATTGAATAATTTGTTAAATATTAAAGGCAAGAAGATCAAAATTAACATTACAGATAAATATAAAAGATTTTAAATTTCAAAAACTTCAAGTTTTAAATTATGTGGTTTTTACCAAATATATAAATACATCAACTCAAAAAAAATATCAAACAGTCCAAAAGTTCTGACGAAATTAGTATCGGAAAACTAAAAAAAAACATTTATTTTTCAAAAATATTTTAACTAAGTAGCTGTTTGAAATTACGCCGCAATTTAAAGCTGAGTATGACTGGTTAAATTGTGTTGTCTGTCCAGAACCAACATGACGTAGATACACTTGGAAACGCAGTTGATTTTGTTAAATAAAAATATAAAGGTTAACATACCGGAATTTTTTCATAACATGAACGACGAGATCCTTATGAGAAACAGATTCCAAACCTTAAACTTCGGCGCAGAATTACATCATTGGGCAGGAATCACTAAGTTTCAGATGATCGGTGTAGCAAGTTCAGCTTTTGAATTCCTCAAACAGCATCCAAAATATTCCCCAAATTCCATATTTGGGTTGGCGTACAAGTAGGTTAAATTAAGATCGACAGATTTCCCTCATTCCAACTTTAGAATTGTATTTGGATTTGAAATAGAACTCGGAGTTGACTTGAACCCTTTAACCAAAATTCAAGTAAGATTAGAAATCTTACGCATAACCAAATTTTCACAATAGGGCAATGAATCCATAATCAAAGCCAAAACAAGATAAAGAAATTTAAGTTAAATAAATTTAGAGAAATAATTCACAAAATAAGTTACATTAGTGATGAAATTTTTTACAAAGTAACGCAAGCAAATCAGACAATTTTTATAAGGTAAAACGATAAAAAATAATATTAACGAATTAACCAAGTAGATAATAATAAATAATTTTTAAACGAATACATAAGAAAACTGAATGTAAACCATTTTACACTTGACAAAATAAGCAATTAAAAATAAAATTAAATGGAGACGTATTAACCAAAGCATGGTGCCACGCCCATTTTACATTTTCATTTACACAAAAATTTACTGCTGTATAGAGTTTCCAGTTGTTTGCTTTGCTTGCTAAAACGAAAACCAAAATTACTTACCATAATTGGGTAAACGTAAGGTCTCAAGTTTTAACCAAAAACTGAGAAAATTAATAATTTTACTAAAGCATTATACAACGTACAACGCACCAAACAACTATAGAACAGACTAGACTAGTCACGATACTCGGCAGTAGCAGTAGCCTAACAGCTGATGTCCTACGCCAGTTCGAAAAAGGGCCGCTAGTAACCGCCACCTCTCGAGGTAAGAGAAACATTACCGGCGAAGCAGAACTGGACAAAATATTTTAAAATAAAAAGTAACGACGAAGAATAAGTGTTACAGCCGAAATCTTAAAAAAATCGATTTTCACACGTTTTCGTGAGAAAAAAAGAAAATCGCTAATTACCGCTAAACTAAGTGTTATACAAAGAAATATTTGAAATAAAAGTTGTAGGATTTTAAATTCTCTATAAATTTTATTATATACATTATTGCGGTAAAATGCATAATAAAGCCGCAATCTTAAAAAAACAATTCTTTTACGTGAAAACAGCCTCACCAAGAATTTCAGCAAACATGGCGCCTACCCTATCTTTTAGAGCATAAAATATTTAGTAAACCAGGCGATTTTTAAAAAAATCGTAGGACCAGTTTTTGAGAAAATCGCAAAAAAGTGAAAAATGACACGAATAAACTACTACTTCCGGTTGACCGATTTTGATGACAATGTTCCTGTCGGGTCCGGTAGCGGTATGTAACTCAAGTTTCAAGTTTCAAGCTCGTACGATGTTCCGTTCCTGAAATATTTTGTATATATATATTCTCACACACACACGCACGCGCGTGCGCACACACACACACGCGCGTGCGCACACACACACACATATACACATACACCCGCACACGCGCGCGCGCGAACACACACACACACACACAGACACACACATACACACGCGCGCGCGCGCGCGCACACACACACACACACACACAGACCAGTCGCTAAAAACATGTTGTGTGGGTTGAGGGGGTCTTTTTACGTGTAGATCCGGTGAAGAGTGTATTTGTTGTGATCGACATAAAAACAATACTTTTCTTCCTATATGTTCATATAGCCAAGCGAAAGTGAAAATTAACGGGAACGTTTTTACGCTTTCATAAACGGGTCAAAACACAACGAAATACTGACAGTGATTGCTGGAAACAGTGATCCAAGTTTCAGAATTGAAAACGTCTAAACAGCAGATTTATCGCAAGTGCGCCTACTAGCCTCCGTCTCCGTTATATAATCAAAGTTATAGGAAATTAAAATATCTACAACGTTTAGTTAGGTATTTTTTTCTCTACTTCTTCTTCTTTAAGTACCATGCCCGACTATCGGACGTTAGCAATCATATTGGCTACCATCACTTTATTCACTGCAACTCGGAATAGCTCAGTGGATGTTTTGTGGTACCACTCACGGAGGTTTCGTAGCCAAGACGTCTTTCTTCGTCCCGGTCCTCTCCCTCCGGCAATTTTACCCTGTATCACTAGATGCAGAAGGTTATATTTTCCTGGGTGTCTCATCACATGGCCAAAATAGTCGAGCTTACGTGTTTTTATTATTTCTGTGCTTTTTTTCATTCTCTGTAGGACCTCTTCATTTCTTACTCGGTCCAACCAACTTATTCGGAGAATTCTTCTGTAGACCCACATTTCAAAAGCCTCCAGCCTCCTCATTAAAGTAGTCGTCAGCGTCCAGCTCTCCGCACCATATAACAAAGCGGAGAATATGTAACAGCGTGTTAATCTGATTTTTAGTTTTAAGGTGATTCCTCTGTCACATAGAATTCTCTTCAATTTAAAGAAGGCGGTCCTGGCTTTTTCAATACGGATCTTTATTTCCTTACTCATGTCTTTTTTCTCTACAGAGCCTAGTTTAGCGTGAAAGAATGTATTTCCTTATTACTAAGCCAAACTAAGTTTGATTTTCATTTTCCATCATTCACTCATGATTAAAATTAGCTTATGTTTATTGAGATTAGTTTTGTTATTTATGCCTAATGTTTTATTGCTAATATTAGTTTATATAAAGTTCAGCCTTTCGTAGTTTGCTCCTACTTTAATCAAATAATGACGTCACTGACCATGCGCATTATATAAAAATGAGTACACGCTGTTTGAAAAGTAACAACAAAATACTTTAAAAAGTTATTAAATACAAAATACTTTTAAAAGTATTTTTAATTTCTCTTGCATATTACTTATAATTTAAAACATGTTGTTTAGGTGATTAGCCGAAAGGCTGGTTTGAAAGTGTAGAGGTTTTTACTAAGTAAAACGAGGAGTCAGGTGGTTTACTATTGCCACAACTCACTCAGTGGAAAAGTATGCTTATCAGCATGCCGGGCCCACTCTGCAAATGACACCTTCACTTTATTCACCACAGGATTTATTTAAAACATAGTTAATTTAATAGGAATACGACATCCATAAAGTCGCGGACTATAGCGTACATACTGTAGTAGCTAGCTTTGGTTTGTTGACAGTAGGAGCAAACTAAGAACTTTAGTTAATTATTTTTTCAATCTAAATATTTAAGACTTGCCACTGATACGTGGCACCTTGGTACGTGAGAAACGACACCCTTCATTCTGACCTTCGTATTCCATACGTAAAAGACGTTGCACGACAACTTTATCAAAGTTTCTTTGATAAATTGCAAAATACCTAATACAAACGACCTCGCTCGACAAATGGCCATTGAAAATTTTCCAAATTTTCGACGTGTTCGCCGTGTTTGGTGTTGGGATGTTCTTCGATAACATTCTATCATTATCTTCATCACCAACATCACATCTTGTTAATAACTTCACTGTTGGGCTTTCATTTTCATTTCCATTATAGCATGATTACGTCATCCTGGAGGATAGACTGGTGGGTGTGATCCCTCCTTCCACGCCTAATAATAACTCTCATCAAATCTAGTGGTTCTACTTTAATCTATAGTACACTGTTCTACATTTATACAATTAAAGACAAAAAAAAAATAAATAAAAAAGTTAATTATTTGCATAACCCACCGGGTTGGTCTAGAGGTAAAGTCGTCGCCAAAATCAGCTGTTTAACAGCTGATTTTCGGAGACGAAAGTTCCTGGTTCAAATCCTAGTAAAGGTAGTTACTTTTATACGGATTTGAATGTTAGACAGTGGGTACCGGTGTACTTTGATGGTTGGGGTTCAATTAACCATACTCTCTCAGGAATGGTCGGCCTGGGTCTTTACAAGACTACACCTCATTTACTCGTCATGCACATCATCCTTATCTCATTGGGTCATCGGGTTTCTTATTGTTCTGAATTGAACAGATTGCAACGTACACAAATTAAGAATAAAATAAAAATTATTTTGCATGGCAAGAGAAAGTTGTGTGACTGTTTCACACCAATTTTTTTTTTGTAAATATAAAATTGAGTGTGAAGATTAATTTTGGTGTTAACAAAGTCGGATGTTTTTTGTCAAAAACATTAACTGATGAAAAATGCGAGGTCTGAAAATTAAATCGAAAGCGTCTTATTGTTGTAAAAGGTTTATTCTTCACGTACTATATTTTGATCTTTCTAAATTAATTTCCAACCTTGTAGACGTAACAAAATTATGATAAATTATTACTAAAGCTGTTCCGCTTATAAATAGAATAATAAATTTTAACGATTCGTTTTAACAAAGAAAACTGTATTCTCATCTTAACGATCTAAAATAATAACAAAAGAACGGATTTTCCCCTATTTTATTTTTTCTTTTTAGTAACTGAAGTAATACCTTATTTCGTATCTGTTTACCATTTCAGCTAAGTTTTTTACTTTCTCTTGCCTATATGAATATATAGGAAGGAAAGTATTGTTTTCATGTCGATTTTAAGAAATCGAGTTTTCACCGGATCTATACGTTTTCAGACCCCCTGAACCCAAAAAACATGTTTTTAGCGATTGGTCTGTGTGTGTGTCGTCTGTGTGTCTGTGTGTCTGTGTGTGAACAGAATATCTCAAGAACGGAACATCGTACGAACTTGAAACTTGAAACTTGAAACTTAAGTTACATACCACTACCGGACGCGACACGAACATTTTCATCAAAATCGGTCAACCGGAAGTAGTAGTTTATTCGTATAATTTTTCAGTTTTTTGCGATTTTCTCAAAAACTGGTCCTACGATTTTTTTTAAAATCGCCTATTTTACTCAATTTTTTATTCTCTACAATATAGGGTAGGCGCCATGTTTGCTGAAATTCTCGGTGAGGCTGTTTTCACGTAAAAACGTTGTTTTTTTAAGATTACGGCTTTAATATAAATTTTAGCGCAAAAACTTATATAATAAAAGTTGTAGAGAATTTAAAAACCTACAACTTTTATTTCAAATATTTTTTTGTATAACGCTTAGTTTGGCGGTAATTTGCGATTTTCTGTTTTTTTTCTCACGAAAACGTGAGAAAAATCGATTTTTTTAACATTTCGGTCTTAGTATGCATTTTACGACAAAAGTGTATATAATTAAATTTATAGAAAATTAAAAGATCTACAACTTTTGTTTTGAGCATTTTTCTCTACAGAGCCTAGTTTAGCGTGAAAGCGTGATTTTCCGTATTTTTAAGCCAAACTGAGTTCGATTGTCATTTTGCGTCATTCACTCATGATTAAAATAAGGTTATGTTTTTGAGGTTAGTTTTTGTTCATTTCTAATGTTTTAATACTAATGTTAGGTTTATTGTTAATTATTTGCATTGGCAAGAGAAAGTTGTGTGTGTTTCACACCAGATTTTTTTATAGAATATTTCATAGAAGTACGTACGCTTAAGGGGGTAGTCAACTCAAAAAGATGATTTTTTTTTAAATTACAATATTTTTTTTCACTTATTTGAAGTTTAAAATTTTCTAAATCATAGCATGTGTTTACTTTGTCTGTACGTTGACAACAAGTAATAAGAATGTCTGTTTTTATTATTTTTTTTTTTTTAGCTTGTTTGACCTCAATGGATCACTCTACTCAACCTTCTGGTTCGCTTCCCATGTACTTCATTGGCTCGCCGTTTTTGGCAATACCTCCTCATGTTTTCAGATCTTGCTTTTCGTTGTTCGTCAGTTACCTGCACAACTCTAGCCACCCTGTCCACATTAAAACATTTTGCATTTAGAAACGCCCTTATCTTTGGTTTATTTGTCGCATCTTCAATCCTCAGTCCAACTTCGTCATCCTCTTTAATTGCTGAGATGTATCTTCCACCAGATTTCGCACTAATTCCTCTGGTTATAAATTGTTTTAATAACCTATTCTCTGGCATTCTTAATATGTGAAAGAAATAAGAAATTCTGCGCTTTTTCATTAGACTGATAATCGGTTCCACGACTTCATACACTGTTTCAATATAAAGCTCACCAGCAAGGCGAGTGAAATTATTACTTTAACTTTTAAGTTTTCCGGAAATGTGTTTTTGCATGATGATACATTCTTGGGAATTAAATATTTTGGTTTGTATTGGATGAATTGTTTTTTCAAATGTTCATAATTTCACGCTCTATTATCTGCCAAATTGTTATTACAAAAAACTTTATAGGGACTTTGTTATAAAATAATTTGTGAATACATAAAATAAATGTTTTTGAAAATATGGTTTTTCTTCAATTAATTTCTTGTAAGAAAAAATAAATACAAGAGCATACAAGAATCATGTTGATGTCTCTCTTGGTTCCTGAGATATTCGATTCCCCGTAGAAGCCCGCTTTTCCACCCCCAACCTTGTATTAGGGGCTGTAATTATTTTTTTTTGGTCTGGTCAAGTGGTAGATCATTACAAGTAAATTACTTTCATTAAAAATATATAATGATAAATATAGCCAGTAGTTTTGATTTTCATTTTCTGGGTTGACTACCCCTTTAAGGGGAGATTGCACGATGGTTTTAACTCAAAATTTCGATTTTTGGGTTTTTATGTTTATCAATAGTTTAGGCCAGAAAATAGATCGACCAGAAAAACATTAAACAACGTCAAAAAATAGATTTTTTATGAAAAAATGAAGTTTTTATCAGGTTTACGCAGAAAAATGATCATGTTACGAATAACAAATATTTTTCATAATTTTATACAGCTCGTTTTAGTGCAAAGAGAATTTTAGTTTTTAAAATATCTGTATCACGGTTTTTAATATGCTAAGCTGTTGGTTCAGCTTTCTAAACAACTGTTGATGGGAAATTTACTTGTTTGTGTACATGTTGTTTTCGATTTGTGCCTTCTTGTTTCTTACCTTTTCTTGTAAATTTAGATTTTTAACATTAAGGTATATTTTTCTCAGAAACCAATAAACCTACCAGGCTGAAATTTTTACCAGTTAATCATCTTGTATAGCCATATATACCGACATTTTTATGACTTCTTCAGGTACTCCAAAAGTAAGTAGTGCGCAAAACACGTAGAAAACAATTTGTAAAAATTTTATGTTATTCGTAATTTAAAAAAAAAATGATATGGTCTAAAGATTAAATTGAAAAAATGTCAGTAGCTCGAGAAGAAACCCGACACATAGAGTGTGTTAAGTTTTATTCCCTACCTTTTACCTATGCTATGAAAAATGTACCTAAAATAGCAAATTTAACATTGGCGGAATACAAAGTACAGCCTCCCCTTAAATTAAAAAAAAATTGCACATCATAGCTATTATATTTGGTAAACAAATCAGTGCTAGATAAAAATCGTCTTAAGATTATCCGAACCCACCGGGTTGGTCTAGAGGTAAAGTCGTCGCCAAAATCAGCTGTTTAACAGCTGATTTTCGGAGACGAAGGTTCCTGGTTCAAATCATAGTAAAGGTAGTTACTTTTATTCGGATTTGAATACTAGACAGTGGTTACCGGTGTACTTTGATGGTTGGGGTTCAATTAACCATACTCTCTCAGGAATGGTCGGCCTGAGTCTGTGCAAGACTACACCTCATTTACACGTCATACATATCATCCTCATCTCATTGGGTCATGGGGTTGCTTATTGTTCTGAATTGAACAGATTGCAACGTACACAAATTAGGGATTGCAAAAAAAAAAAAAAAGATTATCCGGGAAAGAATGTCATAATTATTCTCTATTTTTTTTTTTTTTTCACTTTCTCTTGCCTATATGAAAAGTATTGTTTTCATGTCGATTTTCCAAAACAAATTTTTCACCGGACATACAGGTTTCCAGACGCCTGAACCCAAAAAAACATATTTTTAGCGATTGGTCTGTTTGTATTTGTGAACAAAATATCTCAAAACGGAACGTCGTACGTACGAAATTGAAACTTAAAACTTAATTTAGGTACCACTAGAGGACCCGACACACAAACTTTTTCATCAAAATTAGTCAACCGGAAGTAGTAGTTTATTCGTGTAATTTTTCACATTTTTTCGATTTTCTCAAAAACGGCTCCTACGACATTTTTAAAAATCATCAAATTTACTTCATTTTTTATGCTCTACAAGATAGGTTAGCCGTCATTTGTCTGCTGAAGTTTTTGGGGAGGCTGTGCTCTCGTAGAAAAAACATTTTGTTTTAAGATTGCGGGCTTAATGTGCATTTAAGCGCAAAAATGTATTAAATAAAAATTGTAGAAAAATTAAAACCCTACAACTTTTATTGTAAACATGTTATTATATAACGATTAGTTAAACAGTAATATTAGTGATTTTCTGTTTTTTTTTTCATGAAAATCTGTAAAAAATAGATTTTTTAAATAATACGCCTAGTATACATTTAACGACAAAAAAGTATATTTAAATTTATAGGAAATTAAAAGATCTGCAACTTTTATTTAGTCTGAGCATTTTTCTCTACAGAGCCTAGTTTACCGTGAAAGCGTGATTTTCTGTATTTTTAAGCGAAATTAAGGTTGCTTTTAATTAAGCATCATTCACTCATGATTAAAATAAGGTTATGATTTTAAGATTAGTTTTTTTGTGTATTTGTAATGGTTTATTACTAATATTAGGTTATATTGTTCACTATTCGCATTGGCATGAGAAAGTCGTGTGAGTGTTTCACTCCAGATTTTTGGTTTATTTTATTTCAGCACTTGCATTTAACCCTTTCAATCCCAAATTTTTTAACTATTTTTTAAATACGTGTACATTGTTTCATACATTTTACTGAGATTTAAGTGAAATTAAATCACTTTTAGACCCTCAGCCTTTTTGATGGCCTGACAAAAAAGTGTGACACATACGTCACATTGGACTTTATATCAAAGTTTCCAACCATATGAATAACTAAAATCATGTTCAGGCTTCCTAAACAATATTCTCTTAACTTAGATTTGTAGAAAAAAAACTAAATATGATTTGAATATCAAAGCATTACGTATTTGAGACTTAAAAAAATTTACAATTCAAAAATTCTGGTAAAATGGATAAAATCACTATTTACAGTCTAAAAAATATACTTGTATGTACATTCAACACACTCGAAGAAATGCTACTTTATTTTAGTAAATGAACACGAATATTTAAAACTAAAATTAACTTTTAAAAGAAACTAATGGTCGCCTTTGTGGCGTAGTGGTCAGTATCTTATACTGCAAAGCGGAGGTCTCAGGTTCGACTCCTGGCTAGGGTAAAGAAAATTATTACACTTCACATCCAGCGCTCTTTAATCCAAAGTAGTCGTTAACAATTAAAATTTTTATGTCTGTTATTTCACTCCAATGTGACTTCTATGCCTCACTGGGTAAGAAAGGTTTAAGCGCACGGAAACTTTTATTTCCGTGCTTTTTATTTTTAACTTTTATTTTAACTTTTTTAACTTTTATTTTTTATTTTTTAATTTACGCCCCAATTGGAGCACTCAAGTCACTCATGGACATGCGTTCCTTGAGGAGGTAGTTGTGGCACCACACTGTTGTTTTCTTCGTTCCCACATCAATTTCATATTCCTTGACCTGGTGGCTCTCAATCTCTCTGCTACAGCTGCATTCGGCTGTCTTCTCTCTCTGAAGGGCAGTTGGGTTATCCTCTTTTCCTTTAGAATGACCTTCTCTTCTCCTCTCTGGATCATTTCTTCATTTATATTCAAGTTCCTCATGTCTGACATGACTTCCTGTATCCATTTGTTTTGGATCTTATTCTTCATTTGGTAGTCAAGGAGCTGTTTAATGAGTCTTGAGTCAGGCAGTCTGCTAAGGTGGCCAAAGAAAGCGACTCTCCTCTTCCTCATTGTGTCCAATATCGGCTCATTTTCCTTATAAACTATATTGTTGGGGACTATCCACCATTTTCCTTGGACTTGATGCTTGAAATTAATGGCTGTTCTTAATATTCTTCTGTCTATCTTTTGAAGTTTGTCCGTGGTTGATCGAGTGTTCAAGTTGAAAAGGGTCTCACAAGCATATGTAGCCTCTGGCTTGATTACAGAGTTATAATGCCTGATTTTGGAGTTAGTTGATAGGGACTTCTTCTTATATATGGGCCAGGTGATTCTTTGGGCCTGTTTCAGTTTGGTTACTCTGTTCTCAATTGCAGGCTTTTCATTCAGATTCCATGTGATTATTTCACCGAGATACTTAAATTTCTGAACTATCTTTATTTTTTCTCCATTGCTTAGTTGCAGGCTCTGAAGTTCTTGTTTAAAGCCTGGCATTATCTCTGTTTTTTCCCATGATAAACGTTTATCAATAAACTTTTAGTTTATTGATAAACGTTTAAAAAGTTACACAGAAAGGTACTTGATTCATTAAACACTTTAATTTTCTCATAATATTTATTTACGTATATAATTTAAACTGAGAAGTTTTTGACGATGAGTAGAATAAAGGTATTATTATTTTACACTAGAATAATCGATTTGATAGAACTTCTACCAATAACTCACCACTATTTATATAATAATTAATGCACGTTGACTGTTGAAAATTTAGTCAAGTGAAATGTTTTGCGTTTGTTAAATTTACCTTGGATAACAAAATCAAATAAACTTTTTACCAGTTTCTCAAAGTATAGCCCATTAAAATTTTAATAATAGTATTGGATTACAAACTTTGTGAAGCTTCTTAATAAATAACAAAAAAATGGCTTACCTCAGATTATGCAAGCTACTCAATCCCAATAACTAAGAAAGTGAATTCAATTACAAGTTTATAACTTTTACGACTTAATTAAGTTATAAAATCTGGTGTGGAACATTCGCACAACTTTCTCTTGTCAATGCAAATAACGGTATAACTTAAAATCTATATAAATAAAATTGTGATTTTGTCTGTACGATTTTTCAAAATGCCGCATATTTTGTTTCTACGCCAGATGTACCACGTAGACACCTAAAATAAGTTCACCTGAATTTTTGTATGTTACGTTATCACGCAAAAACTGCTGAACCAAATTCTATGAATTTCGGTATTTAGGTTCTGGACATAATTGAAATGAAAATATGCTATAAATTATTTTAATATCTGAAAGGGATAACGGATTTCAGAGGGAGGGGTAAAAAACCACGAACATCTCCGTTAAAAGTCAATGTTTCAAAAAATGTTGTGTAATCGAAATTGCGAAACATTTAAAGACGAATAAGTGTGGTTATGTAATGTTTTTCATTTTCATGCATAATAACGGAGATATTACCAATTTAACAAAAATAAACCAGTATTTTTAGAATATTAACATACAAAATAAACAACAGTACAATAAACACAGGCCTACGCGCCGGTAAAACCCGTATTCATTCGGTCAGTTCCTACCTACCCATTCCATCAGTACCGTATACACCTTTTCTCGGTCACATTGTCAAAAATGAATCAGTCGTCTTAACAGTGGTCACCATCGTGGTGTTCCTATTGTCATATTCACCTTTCATTTATTATGAAAATAATATACCGCTGCATATCTGAATTTTAAAAACACCAAGATCTCGCTTTTATTTTACGTTCAACTATTTTTTACTTTCTCTTGCCTATATGAATATATAGGAAGGAAAGTAGCCTATTCTTTTCATGTCGATTTTTCGAAATCGAGTTTTCACCGGATCTATACGTTTTCAGACCCCCTGAACCCAAAAAACATGTTTTAGCGATTGATCTGTGTGTGAGTGTGTGTGTGTGTGTGTGTGTGTGTGTGTGTGTGTGTGTGTGTGTGAACAGAATATCTCAAGAACGGAACATTGTACGAACTTGAAACTTGATACTTAAGTTACATACCACTACCGAACCCGACACGAACATTTTCATCAAAATCGGTCAACCGGAAGTAGTAGTTTATTCGTATAATTTTTAACTTTTTTGCGATTTTCTCAAAAACTGGTCCTACGATTTTTTTAAAAATCGCCTCATTTACTCAATTTTTTATTCTCTACAAGATAGGGTAGGCGCCATGTTTGCTGAAATTCTTGGTGAGGGTGTTTTTTACGTAAAAAAAGTGTTTTTTTAAGATTACGGCTTTAATATTAATTTTAAAGCAAAAATGTATATAATAAAAGTTGTAGAAAATTAAAAACCCTACAACCGTTATTTCAAGCATTTTTTTGTATAACGCTTAGTTTAGCGGTAATTAGCAATTTTCTGTTTTTTCTCACGAAAACGTGTGAAAAATCGATTTTTTTAAGATTTCGGCCTTAGTATGCACTTTACGAAAAAAGTGTATATAATAAAATTTATAGAAAATTAAGAGATGTACAACTTTTATTTAAAGAAATTTTCTCTACAGAGCCTAGTTTAGCGTGAAAGTGTGATTTTCCGTTTTTTTTAAGCCAAATTGAGTTCGATTTTCATTTTGCGTCATTCACTCATGATTAAAATTAGGTTATGTTTATTGAGGTTAGTTTTTGTTTATTTCTTATGTTTTATTACTAACGTTAGGTTTATTGTTAATTATTTGTATTGGCAAGAGAAAGTTGTGTGAGTGTTTCACACCAGATTTTTTTTTCATAAATAGTAATGCTGACGTTGAAAGGAGGTAAGATAACAATGAATAGTTAAGGAATATCAGACCTGACAGGAATCGAACTCGGTACCCCAACCGACCTTCCAAGGCTCCAAGGAAACCTTTCAAAGAACAGGTATTTTAGCTAGTTAGTAATGAAATACTCGAAGTACTAAACAAAAAAATAAACCTCAAAAATATAACCTTTTGAGGGAAGATGCAAAATGAAAACCTACTTTAGTTTTTCTTACTAATACGTAACATCGTACTCTTTAACGCTGAACTAAGCTCTGAAGCGAAAATTACTTTAAAAAATTTTGTAGATCTTTTAATTTTTTATAACTTTGATTACATACACTTTGTGCTAAAACGCATAGTACTACGGCCGAAATCTTAAAATAACTCACATTTTTACAGATTTATATGAAAAAATCTGGTGTGAAACACTCACACAACTTTTTCTTGTCAGTGCAAATAATTAACAATAAACCTAACAATTGTAATAAAACATTATAAGTAAACAAAAAACTAACCTCAAAAAACATAACCTTAGTTTAATCATGAGTGAAAGACGCAAAATGAAAATCGACCTGTTTGACTTAAAAATACTGAAAATCACTCTTTCACGCTAAACTAGGCTCCGTAGAGAAAAATGATTATAATAAAAGTTGTACATCTTTTAATTTACTATAAATTTGGTTATATACACTTTGTCGTAAAATGCATACTACGGCCGAAATCTTTAAAATCGATTTTTTTACAGATTTTCATGGAAAAAAAACAGAAAATCACTCATTACCGGTAAAATAAGCGTTTACAATAAAATGTTCGAAATAAAGTTGCTTTTTTTAAATTTTTCTACAACTTTTATTATGTACAACACTTTTGCGCTAAAATGCATATTTAACCCACCGGGTTGGTCTAGAGGTAAAGTCTACGCCAAAATCAGCTGTTTAAAAGCTGATTTTCGGAGACGAAAGTTCCTGGTTCAAATCCTAGTAAAGTTAGTTACTTTTATACGGATTTGAATGCTAGACAGTGGTTGCCGGTGTACTTTGATGGTTGGGGTTCAATTAACCATACTTTCGCAGGAGTGGTAGACCTGGGTCTGTACAAGACTACACCTCATTTACACGTCATACACATCATCCTCATCTCATTGGGTCATGGGGTTCCTTATTGTTCTGAATTGAACAGATTGCAACGTACACATATTAAGAATTTAAAAAAAATCCTTTTAGGGCTGCAATCTTAAAAAACCGTTTTTTCTACGATAGAACAGTCTTCCGAATAGTTTTAGCAAACATGGCGACTACCCTATCTTGTAGAGGATGAAAAATTTAGTAAATGAGACGATTTCTAAAAACATCGTAGGAGGCGTTTTTGACAAAATCGCTAATAAGTGAAAAATGACATGAAGAAACTACTACTTCCGGTTGACCGATTTTGATGAAAATATTCATGTTGGGTCCTCTAGTAGTATTTAACTTCAGTTTCAAGTTTCATCTTCATACAATTTTCGGTTCTTGAGATGTTTTGTTCACGGACTGACACACACACACACAAACACACACACACACACACACACACACACACACACACACACACACACACACACAGACCAATCGCTAAAAACATGTTGTGTGTGTGGGTTGAGGGGGTCTGTTTAGGTGTATATTCGTGTGAAGAGTGTATTTGTTAAAATCGACATGAAAACAATACTTTCCTATCTATATATTCATATGGGTAAGAGAAAGTGCAAAAAACGGATATCGGTTTATTTGTAATGTTTTATTACTAATTAAAAAATAAATATCTGTAATGTTTCATTGTTAATTATTTGCATTGGCAAGAGAAAGTTTGTGAGTGTTTCACACTAAATTTTTATTTTTGTTCTGCATTGCATGAATGTTTCCATTCCTCTCCAATTCGATAAAACATCACATCTTTGGAACAATATTGTTTTTCTTTAGTTTTAATTTTGTTTTTAATTGTATGTTACCATACAAATTTTTACTTTCTCTTGCCTATATGAATATATAGGAAGGAAAGTATTGTTTTCATGTCGATTTTTTGAAATCGAGTTTTCACCGGATCTATACGTTTTCAGACCCCCTGAACCCAAAAAACATGTTTTTAGTGATTGGTCTGTGTGTGTGTGTGTGTGTGTGTGTGTGTGTGTGTGTGTGTGTGTGTGTGTGTGTGTGTGTGTGTGTGTGTGTGTGTGTGTGTGTGTGTATACAAAATATCCCAAGGACGGAACATCGTACAAACTTGAAACTTGAAACTTGAAACTTAAGTTACATACCACTACCGCACCCGACACGAGCATTTTCATCAAAATCGGTCAACCGGAAGTAGTAGTTTATTCGTGTAATTTTTCACTTTTTTGCGATTTTTTTCAAAAACTGGTCCTACGATTTTTCTTAAAATCGTCTGGTTTACTCAATTTTGTATTCTCTACAAGATACGGTAGGCGTCATGTTTGCTGAAATTCTTGGTGAGGCTGTTTTCACGTAAAAATAGTGTTGTTTTATAATTACGGCGTTAATATGTATTATAGCGGAAAAATGTATGTAATAAAAAAAAAAGAGAATTTAAAATTCTACAACTTTATTTCAAACATTTTTTTGTATAACGCGTAGTTGAGCGGTAATTAGCGATTTTCTATTTTTTCTCACGAAAACGTGTGAAAAATCGATTTTTTTAAGATTTCGGCCTTAGTATGCATTTTATGACAAAACTGTATATAATTAAATTTACGGACAATTAAGAGATCTACATCTTTTATTCATAGCATTTTTCTCTACAGAGCCTAGTTTAGCGTGAAAGAGTGATTTTCCGTATTTATAAGGCAAACTGAGGTCGATTTTCATGTTGCGTCTTTCAGTCATGATTAAAATAAAGTTATATTTTTAGAGGTTAGTTTATTGTTTTTTTTTTCTAATGTTTTATTACTAATGTTAGGTTTATTGTTAATTATTTGCATTGGCAAGAGAAAGTTGTGTGAGTGTTTCACACCAGATTTTTTTAATGGTACTATTGTCACAGTATTATTATTATTATTATTACTAGGTACTACTATAGAGGTTATACGAGGAGGGGAATCCTCTCCAACCGCATTCCTTGTGCTAGCAATCAAGTGAGCTCCCATCTGTAATTGCAACACCAAAGAGAAATGTAGCCTACTGTAATAATTAGCAAATTATAAATTGATAGGTACGTGAAGAACCTGTTTGTTAATTTGGCACTGTATGCACATATGTGGTTAATTTATTCTCAAATTTTGTCATGTTATGAGTAAATTAATATTGGTTAGTTCCGTACAACTTAATTTCGTCACGCTAACAATTGTTGCCAACTCAAACATTTCAATTCATAGTAAATGAAATCATCTAAAATACGTATATATTGTTGTTTTTTTTATGTTATCGGGAACTGTACATTGTTGACAACTTCCCAATTTGATCGCTGCTTTTTGCTGTATTTTTGACGTAGATTAGACATGAGTTTGAACAAGGACCCTGTGGAATACAGCAGCTGAATGGTAGTACAACTCCTGTATTCCTGGGGGTTTGATTACGTTAATTAGCTGGATCGAATACAGGTTGTACACATAAAGACGCGATGTGGCTTCGACGCGCACATTAGGTGTATAGCTTAGCTCGTTATTTGCAGGTACAATGGTAAGGATGTTTAAATACACAAATATAAGAAGGAAGATAACTCTATCACGTATTAACTCGGTACTTACAAGTTTTGAGTGCGTAGATTGCTGCGGCGGTTCGTTATTACACACACTGATGAAATTGACACTTAATACGATTGCAGGCCTGCTAGAAAAGTCCCACATAAGAGTTTACACAAATCACTTTAGCACTGAAATCGTTCGAACAGTTTTAACATTGATAGAGTTTAGGAAGGCACATTAGGAAAATGTAGGATATCGCTACAAGTTCACACATGAATCGCTAAGTTCGTTAATCGAATGTACGCCCGTTAAATGCATTTGAGTAGCTAATTGAAATAAGCCCGTTGCTTCAAATTGCACGTTAACCGGGGCCGAAAAGGCATACTTATACGGCGACAACACTTGAGAGATGCGAATGGCGTTATAATTGGTGACGCCTCGGTGGCGTCCGTTGAGATAGGAGACGATACACGTCCGATCAGAATGAAAGCGTGACTTACAGTGAGAAGGACTCGGGAAGAAAGAAACATGGCCGGGAGTGAAAAATTAATAGAATTTTACTATTGGCGGAGAGCGGGGCACGTGAGCGAGAATCACACATGCGTAGAACTAATTAGTGTGGTAATCAATACGAAATCAATATTAGGGATTTAATCGAGCGGGAAGATCCTATTCTAGAATATTCGACGGCGCGGGGTATTTGAACTTATTGTAATACTGAACAGACCCCCAGTAGAGTTTGTTCATGGATGGCTTTCAACTGGTCACCATACAAAGTCGCTTGCCCAACCGGTGTTACTTAACAAATAATAGCGACTTTCTACCAGCTGACTGACTGGGCTGGCCCGAAGGCCTAAAATATAATATTTAAACGCATATTTCTTTAAGTGCGAAAGACTCTCAGACCAGGTTGTATTATTAAGTAAAATATAAAAATCTGGTGTGAAACACTTACACGACTTTCTCTTGCCAATGCAAATAATCACCAATAAACCTAATATTAAAAATAAAACATTCGAAATGAACAAAAAAAACTAACCTCTAAATATATAACCTAATTTTAATCATGAGTGAATGATGGAAAATGAAAATCAACTCAGTTTAGCTTAAAAATACGGAAAATGACTCTTTAACGCTAAACTAGGCTCTGTAGAGAAAAACGCTTTAAATAAAAGTTGTAGATCTTTTAATTTCCTATAAATTTAATTATACACTCGTTTTGTCATAAAATGCATACTAAGGCCGAAATTTTTAAAAAAATCGATGTTTCACACGTTTTCGTGAGAAAAACCAGAAAATCGCTAATTACCGGTATACTAAGCATTATACAATAAACACTTTTGTCATAAAATGCATACTAAGGCCAAAATCTTTAAAAAAAATCGATTTTTCACACGTTTTCGTGAGAAAAAAAACAGAAAACCGCTAATTACCGGTAAACTAAGCGTTATACAAAAAAATGGTACATACAAAAGTTGTAGAATTTTAAATTTTCTATAACTTTTATTATATACATTTTTGCGCTGAAATGCTGAGTGAAGCCGTAATCTTAAAAAAAAACCACATTTCCAAGAATTTTGGCAGATATGGCGCCTACCCTATCTCGTGGAGCTTAAAAAATGTAGTAAATGAGGCGATTTTTAAAAAAATCGTAGGGTGTGAAAACGTGTAAGTTATATCCGGTGAAAACTCAATTTTGGAGAATCGACATGAAAACAACAATACATTCCTTCCTATATATTTTGTTATAGACATGAGAAAGTAAAAAACATACAGGAGTTTATAAATTTTAATGCTAACTTTTATTAAACACATGAAATTAAATCTTTTAAACATGATATCATTATTACATAAATTTGTTTTTATATGCTAAACAAAAAAATGTAATTAGGTATTTAAGGATTAAAAATATGTATCGTTTAAAAAATTATTACTACAATGTTTTAAACTACACACAGTTGGGACTAGAACACTAGCTGGGCGCCGGGTGGCCCGGGAACATCGATTTTGAGTTCATACCGCACCCTACAGTCCTACCCGTGCTTGGCATCCTGCTACCTCTTGCCCATTCCTTTGTGCTCCAGTATCATTCACCGTCTCTCTTTATCAACGTATCTATCTCTGTCACACGTATTTCTCTCTTGCTCGGCTTTCCGCTATCCGCTATCGTCCTTTTCATTGTATGTATGCATACACAGGGTGATTAAAAAGAAAATTCATCAAAGCTTCCTCTTATAAAATAACATACGAATTAAATTTCCTCTACCGTTCTTATAAATTTACTTTCTTTTTATCTTATTTGCCCAATTTTCTTGTTATTTTCCCTTGCTTATATGAATATATACGAAACAAAGTATTGTTTTCATGCCGATTTTAACAAATCCACTATTTACCGGATCTACACGTAAACAGACCCCCTGAACCCTAAAATCATGTTTTTAGCGATTGGTCTGTGTGTGTGTATGTATGTGAACAGAATATCTCAAGAACGGAACCTCGTACGAAGTTGAAACTTGAAACTTAAGTTAGACAACACTACCGGACTCGACACGAACATTTTAATCAAAATCGGTCAACCGGAAGTAAAAGTTTATTCGTGTAATTTTTCACTTTTTTCGATTTTCTCAAGAACTGGTCCTACGATATTTTTAAAAGCCGTTTCATTTACTAAATTTTTTATGTTCTACAGGATAGGGTAGGCGCCATGTTTGCTGAAATTGTTGGTGAGGCTGTTTTCACGTAAAAAATTGTGTTTTTAACATTACGGCTTTAGTATCGATTTTAGTGTAAAAATTTATAAATTAAAAAATGTAGAGAATTTAAAAACCTACAACTTTTATTTCAAACAGGTTTTTGTATAACGCTTAGTTTAGCGGTAATTATCGATTTTTTTGTTTTTTTTTCACACGAAAACATGTGAAAACTCGTTTTTTAAAGATTTCAGCCTTAGTATGACTTTTACGACAAAAATGTATAGGCCTACAATCAAATTTATAGGAAATTAAAAGATCTACAACTTTTATACAAAACATTTTTTTCTACAGAGCTTAGTCTAACGTGAAAGCGCGATTTTCCGTACTTTTAAGCCAAACTGAGGTTGATTTTCATTTTGCGTCTTTCACTCATGATTAAAATTAGGATATATTTATTGATGTTAATTTTTTGATTATTTATACGGTTTTATTACTAATGATAGGTTATATTGTTAATTATTTGCGTTGGCAAAAGAAAGTTGTGTGAGTGTTTTACACCAGATTTTTTTATATACTCCTAACGTGTGTACATTGCAATCTGTTCAAAGTACACCGATAACCACGATCTAGTATTCAAATCCGTATAAAAGTAATTACCTTAACTAGGATTTGAACCAGGAACCTTTGTCTCCGACAATCAGGTGTTAAACAGCTAACTCGCTGCGACGACTTTACCTCTAGACCACCCCGGTGAGTCAACGACCAAAATTAAAAAGAAAAAATCTGGTGTGAAACACTCACACAAGTTTCTCTTGCTAATGAAAATAATTAATAATAAACCTAACATTATTAATAAAATATTAGAAATAAAGAAAAACTAACCTCAAAAACATAACCTTATTTTAATCATGAGTGAATGACGCAAAATGAAAATCGAACCCAATTTGGCTTAAAAAAACGGAAAATCACATCTTCACGCTAAACTAGGCTCTGTAGAGAAAGATTCTCTAAATAAAAGTTGTAGATCTCTTAATTTTCTTTAAATTTTATAATATACACTTTTGTCGTAAAGTGCATACTAAGGCCAAAATCTTAAAAAATTCGATTTTTCACACGTTTTCGTGAGAAAAAACAGAAAATCGCTAATTACCGCTAAACTAAGCGTTATACGAAAAAATGTTTGAAATAAAAGTTGTAGGATTTTAAATTCTCTACAACTTTTATTATATAAATCTTGGCGCTAAAATGCATATTAAAGCCGTAAACTTAAAAACACAATTTCTTTACGTGAAAACGGCTTCACCGAGAATTTCAGCAAACATGGCGCCTACCTTATCTTGTAGAGTATAAAAAAATTAGTAAATCAGGCGATTTTAAAAAAAATCGTACGATAAGTTTTTTAGAAAATAGCAAAAAGTGAAAAATTACACGAATTAACTACTACTTCCGGTTGACCGATTTTGATGAAAATGTTCGTGTCGGGTCCGGTAGTGGTATGTAACTTAAGTTTCAAGTTTCAAGTTAGTACGATGTTTCGTTCTTGAGATATTTTGTACACGCACACACACACACACACACGCGCGCGCGCGCGCACACACACACACACACGCACGCACGCACGCAGACCAATCGCTAAAAACATGTTTTTTGGGTTCAGGGGGTCTGAAAACGTATAGATCCGGTGAAAACTCGGTTTCGAAAAATCGACATGAAAACAATACCTTCCTTTCTATATTATATTCATATAGGCAAGAGAAAGTAAAAATGTCAGCTATTTGAAATTAGGCCAACCATTCCTGAGAAAGGATGGTTAATTGAACCCCAACCATCAAAGTACACCGGTAACCACTGTCTAGCATTCATATCTGTACTTTTTTACGGATTTGAATGCTAGACAGTGGTTACCGGTGTACTTTGATGGTTGGGGTTCAATTAACCGTACTTTCTCATGAATGGTCGGCCTGAGTTTGAACAAGACTACACCTCATTTACACGTCATACATATCATCCTCATCTCATTGGGTCATGGGGTTGCTTATTTTTCTGAATTGAACAGATTGCAACGTACACACATATTAGCAATTAAAAAAAAAAAATTTGAAATGAAATAATCAGCTGTTTTGAATATTGTAACCAGTGAACATTTTTATTTCTATTATTTTGTAAATATGTGATCAAGTACGCAGATTTTCTTCTTTCCCGAAAATATTACTCCTTTAGACATTGGTGGATCATAAATATATTATATCAAATTTTATATTAATTACTGTAGCTAATATTGAATAAAAATTTAATTTTATATTTTTATATATTTTGATTAATAATTTTTCGTTTAAAAGATTTAATTTGTAGATTTAAAATACCTATTGTTAAAAGTTGTTTATTTCTTAAGAAAAAGAACTAGAGCCTTCATTTTATATTTGAACCTCAACAAGGATGGTTGTTTCTGTACAGGCTGAAGGCTAATTATTGTAAATTGGTTTTTTATTTTTTTATAATTAATTAATTTGCAATTTTGGTTCTTATTATAAAACCAAATTACAATAAATATTGGATAACATTAAAGAAAGATACGTTTCTCAACCTACGTGGAGTTTATTCACCGGTTGATTTTATTTTTCAAAAATAAACATTTCGAATTGATGTAACATTATTTTGCCCAAGATAAATGTAACACACTGTCGTAAAAAAATTCGTGTAATTACTCAATTCAGTAACTGAGTAATTACATGAATTTTTATTAATTTTTAACATTTTTGTCAAATAAATGGGTATTTCTAAGGCTATGGGTTGACGGGGGTTATTTGATGCTACTTTTTTCAATAAATAACGCGGCATATTTTTCAGTAAACCTAAGTAAGACGTTACATAACGCGAGATTTTTCTACCAGAACAAAGCCGCCCGAAGAACTTCAGCAGACATTCTGTCAAGTAGAACATAAAAACTTAGTAAAAAATCTAGTGCGAAACACTCACACAACTTTCTCTTGCCAATGCAAATAAATAACAATATAATGTAACATTCGTCATAAAACATTAGAAATAAACAAAAAACTAACCTCAAAAAACATAACCTAATTTTAATCATGAGTGAAAGACGCAAAATGAAAATCAACCTCAGTTCCATTTAAAAATACGGAAAATCACTTTCACGCTAAACTAGGCTCTGTAGAGAAAAATGCTCTCAATAAAAGTTGTAGGTCTTTTAATTTCCTATAAAATCATTTATATACTTTTTTTTGTAAAATACATTCTAAGGCCGAAATCTTTAAAAAAATCGATTTTTCTCACGTTTTCGTGAGAAAAAAATTAAAATTGCTAATTACTGCTAAACTAAGCGTTATACAAAAAAAAGTTTGAAATAAAAGTTGTAGAATTTTTAATTCTCTACAACTTTTATTATATACATTTTTGCGCTAAATTGCATATTAAAGCCGTAATTTTAAAAAAAATGTTTTTACGTGAAAACACCCTCACCAAGAATTTCAGCAAACATGGCGCCTACCCTATCTTGTAGAGAATAAAAAATTGAGTAAACCAGGCGATTTTTAAAAAAATCGGACCAGTTTTTGAGAAAATCGCAAAAAAGTGAAAAATTATACAAATAAACTCTACTTCCGGTTGACCGATGTCAATCACTGTGATTTGATGAAATGTTCGTGTCGGGTCCGGTAGTGGTATGTAACTTAAGTTTCAAGTTTCAGGTTCGTACGATGTTCCGTTCTTGAGATATTCTGTACACACACGCACGCACGCACACGCGCGCGCGCACACACACACACACACACACACACAGACAGACCAATCGCTAAAAACATGTTTTTTGGGTTCAGGGGGTCTGAAAATGTATAGATCCGGTGAAAACTCGATTTAAAAAAATCGACATGAAAACAAAACTTTCCTTCGTATATATTCATATAGGCAAGAGAAAGTAAAAATGAGATTTTAAATAAAACCGTACATTTGTTTCAAATTCTAGTAACTTTTCCTTTGTGTGATCTTTTAAAAACTTTCCCTGTTTAAAATTAAAAATTTCCATCTGCAATACTATTTTAATTCTTTATATTAAAAATTTTTAATTTATTTTTATTGTTGTAATTCATAGTATATAATGTTACATAAAATATTTTAATAAAACGTTTATTCATCTCGTAAAAAATATTTCACGTTATTAATATTTATTTGAGAATAAAGTTTTCAGAACGATTTAAACTTTTTTATTACAGTAGTATTTACAAATTCTTGTAATAAATCTATTACTACTTTAAACAGCTGATATGGTGATTTACAAAAAAGTTTTGAGGATAACGAATGCAGTATAATAACAAAAATCTGGTGTCAAACACACACAACTTTCTCTTGCCAATGTAAATAATGAAAAATAATAAACTAATATTTTTAAACAACGTAAAAAAAACGGAAAATTGGCCGCCTTCCTGACGTAGTGGATTGTCCGGTAGCCTACTATGCGAATCGAAGGTCCCGAATTCGATTCTCGACTAGGGCCTGGAAATTATTACGTACCAAAACTCATCATTACAGTCCTCAACCCACCGTAGTCGCTACTTGAATCCTGAATCCTGAATCCTGGTTGAGAGGGCTAAGAAGCCCTATGATGGCGACATCGTGTTAAGGAACACCTGGTCGCTCGGGGAACAATATAACAGAATAATTGCAACCTCAAGAAATTTAGGGGGAATTTTATAGTTTAAATAGGAAATAGGATTCTGGTTCTTGGGACATTGGAACTGGGACTTGAAAGGAGGTAATGTATTTTTAGAAGTTATTTGTGGAAAATTTAAATTAAGGGACAATTGGAAAAGAGCGGCTCTTTTATTTTATTTTATATTTCAGTGGCCTTTTTCAGTTTTGTGGGAGTCCTATTATCTTGGGGAGGGGAAGGCATGCATTGTACTGAACGTGGACTAAAGGTATAATTTAAGGTAGGGGTTAGTTTATGATTTCAGGGGAGACGGAAAGGGTAGAGTTTGGCATAATCACCGGCCTTTTTATTTTTTAAATGTTTACTAATTTAAAATGGCGGCTCTTTTCACCGTAGTGGAGTGATTATGCATAGGAACATGGGGACAACTACCAACTGGGGGGAGTGAGTCATACAAGTAGAAGGGGCATGGGCATATAAGAGGAATACAGGGCGGAATAAAAATGTGGCAACTCTAAATTTTGTTAAGTGGGTCATACTGGAATTTAGATAAAGTCTTGGAATGGTAATGGCATAGAGACTTCAGGTGGATGTGGGCGTCGGTACAAGTCCTGGATGATCTGGGGTCCGTCAGTTTTCCCAGCGTCGTGTAGCCGTTTCGAGGTATTGTAAATAAAGTCCTCCATAGAAGGGAAGAGAAGGTGTTCGTGTATGATGCGATTGGATATAAGATAATGGAACTGCGTGAAGCACCGGAGGACTTTGTTCTGGTATGCTGAAGTACATCTTTTGTTGGACTTGGAGAGAAAGGGCCACCAGGGCCACCAGAAAGGGCCAGGGTCGCTACTTATAAAGCTGTTGATGCGACTTTAAATAAACAAAAAACTAACTTAAACAAAAAATGGGACCTAATTTTAATCATCGAGTGAATGAAGCAAAACGAAAACCAACCTCAGTTTGGTTTTCTGTAATAATACGCTAAACTAGGCTCTGTAGAGAAAATTGCTTTAAATAAAAGTTGTAGATCTTTTAATTTCTTATAAATTTAATTATACACACTTTTGTCGTAAAATGCATATTAAGACTGAAATCTTTAAAAGATCGATTTTTTACACGTTTTCGTGAGGAAAAATCAGAAAATCGCTAGTTACCGCTAAACTAAGCGTTATACAAAATAATGTTTGAAATAAAAGTTGTAGGTTTTCAAAATTGTCTACAACTTGTATTATATAATTTTCCCCTAAAACCCATATTAAGGCCGCAATATTAAACATTTTTTTCATCTCAACGAGAGTACAACCTCCCCAAGAATTTTAGCAGACATGGCGCCCAACTAATCTGGTAGAGCATAAAAATGTAGTGAAAGAGGCAATCAAAAATAAATCGTAAAAGCCGATTTTGATCATCATCATCATCTGGGTATCCTTCCAGCAGGCCGGGTAGGATTTGAGTGGACGATATGCCTCCATCTATCTCTATCTTGATATACCTTTTGTATTCTGATATCCTGTAGTGTCATTCCTTTTGTTAGGAGATCATCCCTTATTTGGTCAGTCCATCTTCTTCTGGGACGTCCAACGGGTCTCTTTCCAGATACCTCCATGTCCAAGTACTGTCTGGGGATACGTGCCTCTTGCATCCTTTGTACATGTCCAAACCATTTGAGTCTTGCGGTACGTAATCTTTCTTCCATCGTTAAGGTCACCTGCATATCTCTTCTTATATATTCATTTCTGACCTTGTCTCTTCTGGTCTTCTGCAAGGCTGATCTTAAAAATTTCATCTCACATGCCTGTAATTTGCTAATGTCCCCTTTCAATGAGACACAGCTTTCTAGGCCATATGTCATTATTGGAAGAAGATATGTTTTAAACATGGTCTGTTTGGCTCTTATGGGAACTGTATTATCCCAGACTAAGTTCCGCACTTGGTAAAAGAAGGAGGATCCTTTATTCACTCTATTTAGAACTTCTAGCTTAGCACTCCCATTATTTGAGACGACGCTTCCAAGATATCCAAAACTTCCCACACATTCAATCCTTTCTCCATCAAGTTTTATGTTGCACTGCGCAGGTGTTCTGCTGACTTTCATTGCTACTGTTTTCTGCTTACTAACGGTTAGTTTGAAATCCTTAAATTTTGATAAAATTGCAAAATATTCATAAATTACATGAAATAACTACTATTTCCGGTTGACCGATTTTTATGAAAATTTTTCGAGTTTCTGTAGTGGTATCTAACTTCAGTTGTAAGTTTCAATTTCGTACAATAATCTGCTTATGAGATATTCTGTTCACACACACACACACGCGCGCGCGCACGCACACACACACACACACACACACAGACTACTCGCTAAAAATATGTTTTGTGGGGTTCAAGGGGTCTGAAAACGTGTATATCCGGTGAAAACTCGACATGAAAATAATACTTTTCTTCCTATATATTAATTTTATAAGCAAGAGAAAGTTTATATCTTATCACGATGCGGGACGCGATTAACTCATTAAGCTTTGCGTTAATTAACGCAATTTGTAGCCGTGGTGTACTGAAAAATATACCACGTTATTTATTGAAAAAAGTAGCATCAAATAACCCCCTTTTACCCGTAGCCTAAGAGTTATCAATTTATTTGACAAAAATGTTAAAGATTAATAAAAATTCATGTAATTACTTAATTACTGAATTGAGTGAGTACACGAATTTTTTTACTCCAGTGTGTTACGTTTATCTTAGGCAAAATAATGTTACATCAATTCGAAATGTTTATTTTTGGAAAATAAAATCAATTTGTGAATAAATTCCACGTAGATTGAGAAACGTATCTTTCTTTAATGTTATCCAATATTCATTGTAACTTGGTTTTATAATATGTAACCACTTTGCTCAGTGTCACTCCAAGACACCCAAAATATTAGCAAATCTGGCGATGTGATTACAAGAAATAAAAAAAAATAAATTGTTGTTGTGATACATAAATAAGACACATAGATTAAACAGTAACAAAATATTTAATAATATATAAAAACATCAGATAAACTTGGTGAAAATATCCAATAATATTAAATAAATAAATAATTTAAATAATCACATAAGTGATAACAGATCAACCGTATATAAATATATAAACCTTTGTAATAATACTTAAAAAGTTCTAAAGGTGTAACATTTATGATTTTAACAATTTAACACAAAATTCATCACCATTATTAACAATAATTAGGTATACCTAAAATAATTTTCGGTGAAATTAGTAAATACATCAGAATTATAGATTACAGTTAAGGTTACCGTTTAACAATTATTTTGTTACTAAAATATTGGTAATTAGGTCTTTAAACAAAATTATTTTAAAAAAAAGGTAAGTTCAAAAATATAAGGTTTTGCATAAATAAAAAATTTAAATTTGGAAAAGAAATTATAAATTTACTGATTTGCAGCCAGCAATAGCTGGTTAAGTTAATAAAAATTGATTAATAAAGTATTTAAAGTTTAATAATAGATTTTCCTTATAAATTGAAATTCATATAGCTGCTGCATAAAATAAAGTTCATGTAATTAGCATGTTAAGTTAGGTTAAGCAAAAAATAACAGTTTCAAACGGAAAAATTCATGTTTGTAGAGTTCGAGAAGATTCTTTTCGATGAAAAATTGATGACAATAGAAATTCTATATCCCAGTAAATAAAAATGGAATTTAAACTCATACCGTGATATTTCTGGATACTTCCTTAATAATTTGACGAGATTCGACCTCAGGCATTCAGTAATCAAGCTACGATTTTGGTGCAGTTAAGGATCAGATCCACATTCTTTATCGGAAAATGCCAGTCATCTTACTTTTAGTAGGTATCACTTTCGAAACTCAGGCTTCCAGACTTAGCTCCAGCGCATCATTAATCTTAAGCATATCAACATCTCGAACTACGGACCTCGAACTTGGACCCTATGTTAACATAATTTGGAAGGAATTAAAATCTAACAAAATTTGAAATAACAACGAAACTGATGGTTTCGCTAACTTCCGAAATAATTCAGTTCACATTAGAAAATGAAATATTACGTATAAAATACATTTCAAAGTAAAACATGAACATATGAATATAAAATTTTCTACTGGCAACTTTCAATTGAATTATAGATTCATTTAAAGTATTACGAACTAATTAATTTGTTACATGAATATTTAGCACAATACAACGTAGTTTAGAAATTATTATAATTCACGGTCTATAACAGACCTGAGCAGTTTTACAATAAATATTAAAAATAAAAATGTAATAACAAAAGCTGGCTAGAAGAGCCATGCCCTAGTTTTAATACAAGTTAGAAAATATTACAGCCGTGTTAGATTTTCCAACGTTCCATTGCCAGTAAAACATAAAAAAACCGGAGGAACACTTACCGAAAATCGGGTAAAACGCAGCTAACATAATAGAATCATTAGAAAATTAAATTATAAACGAATTTTCATACTAGAAGATTTACACGACTATCTCCAATCAATCATGGCTGCAAACAGAACGAAACCGGCTGCATACGTCACGCACTTACAAATACGTCACCTAGTACAACAAAAATCCAAAAGAGTGCAGGAGCCTACAGTCAATATTAATAGAAGCGGTAAAGAAAGATAAATATGAAATACATATTGTAACCTATAGAATATAGACGTTACAAATAAGAACCAATAGTGAATTAATTAATTACTCGTATAAAAAAATAAAACACCAATTTACAAAAATTAGCCTTCAGCCTATACAGAAACAACCATCCTTGTTAAGGTTCAAATATAAAATGAAGGCTCTAGTTCTTTTTCTTTGGAAATAAACAACTTTTAACAATGGGTATTTTAAATCTACAAATTAAATCTTTTACACGATAAATTATTAATCAAAATATTTAAAAAAAATTATATTAATTATAAAATTAAATTCATATTAAAGTAATTAATAAAAATGATGATATATTAATGACCAAGCAATGTCTACTGGAGTAATATTTTCGGGAAAGAAGAAAATCTGCTTACTTGATCATTTACAAAATAAAAGAAATAAAAATGTTCACTGGTTTTAATATTCAAAACAGCTGATTATTTTATTTCAATTTTTTTTTTTTTATTCCTAATTTGTGTACGTTGCTATCTGTTCAATTTAGAACAATAAGCAACTCCATGACCCAATGAGATGAGGATGATGTGTATGACGTGTAAATGAGGTGTAGTCTTGTACAGACCCAGGCCGACCATTCCTGAGAGAGTATGGTTAATTGAACCCCAACCATCAAAGTACACCGGTAACCACTGTCTAGTATTCAAATCCAAATAAAAGTAACTACCTTTACTAGGATTTGAACCAGGAACCTTCGTCTCCGAAAATCAGCTGTTAAACAGCTGATTTTGGCGACGACTTTACCTCTAGACCAACCCGGTGGGTCATTATTTCAAATGGCAGACATTTTCGTTGTAATTTTGGTCATTGCTAACTTTATAACGTCGACAGAGTTATTGAGTTTGTTATATTTGAAATTAAAATAATAACAGCTGATTTTTTTTTAAGTATTATTTTGAATCTGTACTAATGGAAAAACATAATACAAGAAAAATTAATTACTAAATTATTTTAAACAAACAAAATTTCCACTTTATTTTTACTTTCTCTTGCCTGTATGAATATATAGAAAGGAAATTATTGTTTATATGTCGATTTTTTGAAATAGTATGTTCACCGGATATACACGTTTTCATTTTTTTTTTTGAACGTCCGACTGTTCTGCAAACTGCTAATGCAAACGGTGAAAGATGAAATTATGTTGTTGTAACGTATGAAAATATGCCGTACCTGAATGGGATTCAAACCCAAGACCGCATGATGAGAGGCATACACCTTGTTAGAACCCCTGAACCCAAAAACATGTTTTTGACGATTGGTGTGTGTTTGTATCTATGTGAACAAAACTTCGTACGATATTGAAACTTTAAACTTAAGTTAGGTACTACTAGAGTACCCGACACGAACATTTTCATCAAAATCGGTCAACGGGAAGTAGTAGTTTATTCATGTGATTTTTCACTTTTTTACGATTTTTTTCAAAAACGGCTCCTAAGATTTTTTTTATTGCTTCGTTTACTTCATGTTTCATGCTCTACATGATAGGGTAAGCGCTATGTCTGCGGAAATTCTTGGGGAGGCTGTGCTTTCGTAGAAAAAATGTTTTTTTTAAGATTGAGGTTTTAATATCCATTTTAGGCCAATAGTGTATACAATTAAAGTTGTAGCACATTTAAAAACCTATAACTTTTATTTCGACGATATCTTTGAAATATTGTTTAGTTTAGCGGTAATTAGTGATTTCATATTTCTTTTTTCATGAAAATATGTAAAACACTGGCCTTTTTCAGATTTCGGGCTAAGTATGCATTTTACGACAAAAGTGTATATAATAAAAGTTTTTATTATATACCTTACTTTTTCGAAAGTAAGGTTCATGGGGGAATTCTCGCAGAAGTTTGAAATAGGAACTGGGGTTAGACAAGGTGATGGGCTTTCGCCGCTACTTTTTAATTGTGCCCTGGAGAAAATAATCAGGGAATAGAGGAAATCCGACTCGAAGGGTGTGACACTCGGCAGAGGAAAGGACGCGCTATATATAGATTGTTTGGCTTTTGCGGACGATATCGCTTTAATCAGACATTCCAGAAAATGCCATCATTCAAGTCGAAAATTTTATAGTTCAAGCTAGAAGAATAGGATTACAAAATAATATCGTTTCCTAAAACAGAGTTCATAACAAATGTTAAACAGTGTATGAATTACTTACCTGTACAACAAAATAAAATCAAGAAAGTAAACGTGTTTAAATATCTAGGAAAGTGGGTTAACATCAATGGCAATGAAAGGATAAGTCTTGAGAAAAGAGCAGATAAAATGGGTAATGCCTTTAAAAATACCAGAAGAATTTACAATAAAAAAGTTTTATCATGGGGTACAAAAATCAGACATTACGAAACAGTGATAAGGCCAGAAGCGTTGTATGGTGCGGAAACGTTTAAAATTAAGCTAAAAGGAGGTATAAATAAAGTGATGGGCGCAGAAAGGAAAATAATGAGAAGTATATTGGGGCCTAGGAAACTAGATGCAGAGTACAATAGACCCCGAACAAATAAGGAAATATATAACAGAGTTGAAAACATTATTCACACAATGAGGAAAAGAAGACTTATGTTTTTGGTCATATAGCGAGAATGGACAATAATCGGCTGGCAAAACAGGTCTATGAGAGGATAATGAAACTTAAGATTAAGCCAGCATGGTTCACCGAAACGCTGTCAGATTGCTTAACGGCAGGGATTACCACAGAAGACATATGCAATAGAGAGGTTTTTAGGGGTAAAGTTGAGAGAGTGACCTTTAGGGAGGAAAGTGAGAGGAGGAGGTGTGAACCCCACAATATGGACCAACTGAGGATGGACAGATCAAGAAGGATGGAGGAGGTGTGGGTGAGGAAGAGAATGGAGCAGCATAGGACATGAAGAAACACCCCAAGTATTGATTTAGCGTGCTCTCGTTAAAGAGCTATTCGAAAAAAAAATATATATAGGAAATTAAACGATCTACAACTTATATTTTTAGAATTTTTCTCTGCAGAGCTTAGTTTAGTGTGAAAGAGTAATTTTCCGTATTATTAAGCCAAATTGAGTTTTGTTTGGGCTTATAATGTACCCAGAGCGTATACAGTATATCGCGGAACCTTTTGTAGGTTAACTGTACGAATATAACTGTTTGTTACCGTAAACAGAAATGCTGGTTTATCGAAAACATGGGCAGACTATTCACAGTGCTAAACGAAATCTAATATGCAGTGTAATGAAATGCTGTGAATTTGAAGCTTAATCAAAACACCTTTTCCTGTCTCTTAACAAAAGCCATGAGCGAGAGGCTAACTACTCTGAAGTTTTTCTTTCCACATTTCGAAAATATAGGATGATTTTGTAATGATTCAAAATGACTGACAGCTGGCTGTGTTTATATTTTGATCTATTAACGTATAAATACCATGGACGATATTGAAGATACCATGGACGGACAGGGTGACCAACACCGAGGTACTGCGCCGAATGAGCAAGAAACCGGAGGTAATAAACATTACAAAGTGTTGCAAGTTGGAATACCTTGGTCACATTATGAGGAACCACGGTAGATATGAACTGTTGCAGCGCATCCTGCAGGGTAGATTGGATGGTGGAAGAAGGCGGCCAGGCCGAAGAAGAATATCCTGGCTTGCTAACCTGAGAGACTGGTATGGACAAAGCTCAGCCCAACTTTTCCGCATTGCAGAGGATAGGACCAAGTTAGCTATGATGGTAGCCAACGTTCGAACCGGACAGGCACGTTAAGAAGAAGAACGTATAAATATAAATAGAGCCAGCTGGTTGATATTAAATATTCAAAATTATTTTTACATTAATAAATTTAATACAAACAAAATCTCGTTGCTAGGCAACTAAGAAAAAGAAAAATTTTAAAATTGTAAAAAAAAATATCGAGTGGGACTTTGGATCTGGAAGGGTGTGGATCATGTTTTAAGAAAAGTTTTATAAGAATATAATTTTGAAAAAACGTTTGTTTTTGTACTTTTATATACAACTAATAGAATAAACAGTGCAAGTTTTATAAGAATATAATTTTGAAAAAACGTTTGTTTTTGTACCTTTAAACTCAAATAATAAAATAAACAGTACAATGAAATTAAAGACATAAAGAAGCTGTTCACCGCTTTTGTTAACATCTGGTAATAAAAGTTAGGTATAGATATTGAAGTTACCAGATTGTCTTTTTCATATGTACGGGCTGTGAGGAATAGAAGTGAAACATTTGCAGTGCTGCCAAACTTCAGCAGTGAGACACTACTCGTACTTTTCACTACTGTGCAGTTTCTACATACATTTTGTAAGTTTATTCCGAGAAAATGTTTTCTTCATAAATCTTATAAGAAATAAATATGATCTGTAATATTGCCTATAGCTTAATTACATGACTAGAAATGTTTGATTTACTGTAATTACGAATGAATCGCCTTCTTTACTATTGTTGTCATCGGCGTTTTCATTATCAGTCTCTCTAGTATCTACCTAACCGTTTTCTTTTTTTCCCAGGTGTCAACACTGTTAAGGAATAGCTTCTTCACGTCCTTAATTTCATTTTTTTTTGTTTTTCGAATTGTAAAAAGGGAAACTTGACAGTAGTTAGCCGCTCGCTCACGGCTTTTGTTAAGAGCCACGGATAAGCATTTTTGTTTAGCTTCAACTTCACAACATTTTATTACATTGCGTTCAGCACTGTGAATATTTCGACCCGTTTTCGAGAAACCGACATTTTTTTACGTTAACAAAAAGTTATATTCGTACAGTTAACTATAAAAGGTTCCGCGATGTACTGTATATGCTCTGGGTATAGTATAAGTTGTTATGTTTGTCGTACTGAAATTAAAGCAGTCGCGCATGCGCACTGATGCTTTCCCCCTTTACTTCTCGTTGCAAACAAGGGCAAACTCGTGACTCAATGGACTATAGATACCAGTGAGACTGATAGTGAAGACGTCGGTGATAGCGATAGTAAAGAAGGCGATTCATTCCTAGAAAATTTTGTTCCAATGGAATAAGGTAGCTGGTAATTAGAGTAAATCGTCCACAGTCCACGATTAGAGTAAATCAGTCGTCCACAGTCCGTCGTAGTGAGCGGATCGTTTAGATAAGAGCTAGCCTTTGTATTGCACAAGAGCAAGCGTAGTCCTGCTTACTAAATTATTATAGTATAACCTTTTGAATTTATTATTTTATTTTTTTTATTCGTAATGTCTGGTAACTGCAGCGCGTGTGATTTAAGCTGTGAAGGGGTCAGTGATGTGTTTAAGTGTGCTGGTGGTTGTAATAGTGTTTACCACAATAAATGTGCGTCGAATAAGTTTCCGGAGGGAGTGTTGACACGTGGTGCGAGGAAGGACTGGTATTGTGGGGATTGCAGAAAATCTAAGACCCCATCCATTAGCAGTAAGTCAGAGGATAATTCCACTTCTCTGACTAAAGAATTTATGATTCAGCTATTGGACTCATTCAAGAAAGAAATTTTCGGTGAGTTAAAATCGTACGCAAGCCAGTTTCAAGAATTTCAGAAGTCGCTGGAGTTTTTCTCGACTAAACTTGATGAGTCTAATATGAATATGGAGGCCATTAGGTCTCAAAATAAGGAAATTGTGGAAGACAACAGAAGTTTAAAGCAGGAATCACGTGTGCTATCCCAACGAATTGGCGTGCTGGAAAACAAGGTGAGGGAGTTGGAGCAGTACTCTAGGAGGAATAATATCGAAGTTAACGGCATACCAAAAACACCAGGTGAAAGTGAAATGGAAATTCTGCGTGATCTGGGTCGAGTCATCGGGGTGGAGGTTGATGTGAGGGAGGTAGTAGCAGTGCACAGGGTACCATCATACAATAAAGCTAGGACTCCATCTCTCATTGCTCGTTTCACCACCCGGGAACAGCGCGATACCTGGTTAAAGAAGTACCGAGAGAAAAAACGTATAATGGCTTGCGATGTCAACAGGGACTTTGCGGCGACCAGGGTCTACATCGGGGAACACCTCACACCTGATAATAAGGTTCTCCTAGCTCAGATGAAGGAGATATGCAAGTCTGAGAATGTACGGTTTGTGTGGTGCCATGGGGGCAAATTCTACGTGCGTAAGTCAGAGGGTCACAAAAGTGTTAGAGTCATCCAGGCTGATGATATCAAGAAGATTAACTGGTAGGGGTATTGAGTATTTTGTTTGTTATAATGGACATCTCTATCGCGGTGAGTTTTGTTTTTGGCCAAATTATTGTTTTGTTCAATTGCGATATTATATATATGTTAAATTAAATTTTGTTTTGGTTCTTTGAAACTGTACAGCATTAGGAATATTGTTTATGTTAATTACTTTGTTGTGGGTAAACTTATGTATAGGCTTATAATCAGATTTGATTTATCAACCTTTGATTGTTTGTACAATTTGTATTTATTTATTTTTTCACATGTCGGGCATGGGCCAATGTTTTTTATTAACAAGTTTTTGATTTTTTATGTTACTTTTTTCGAATGTTGTATCAGTAAGTGTCAATTTCTTTGGCATACTAACCTGTTATACTAATTGTTGTGTACAATCTTAGTTTTGTTGTATTAATGTCAAATGGACACAGAATGTATAGCGTTCAATGATTTGGAGAACAACTTTTTCATTTCTCATGACATGAAAATTAACTTTGTCCATGTCAATATAAGAAGCATTAGGAAAAACTTCAATTTGTTTATTGCCCTTTTTAATAAACTGTTAGAATCCAAATCGATACAATTTGTGATAATGAGTGAAATCTGGATAACTAATGCGGAATTAAAACTCTATGAAATTCCTGGTTATTCTTGCTTCGCTAATTGTAATGAGACTTATCGGGCCGGAGGCTCTCTTATCTATGTAGATAAGAATATTAATGCTACTCAGGTCCCATGCCGTCTCACCTCGGCTGACTGTACACTCTTACAATTTAAAATTAATAATTTGCTTTTTTCTATTGCTGGTCTGTATAGACTCCATGGTGTCTCGCTATCAATTTTTTTACAAGAACTCCCGACTTTCCTTGCAAAATTTAAAACAAACGCACTGTTTTTTGGTGATGTAAATGTGGACATACTCGGAAAGGCAAAT
The DNA here is from genome assembly GCA_035578175.1 of Catonia carolina. NCBI lineage: Eukaryota > Metazoa > Arthropoda > Insecta > Hemiptera > Achilidae > Catonia > Catonia carolina. The sequence goes on along the minus strand of JAQMRL010000020.1, from coordinate 1,852,991 downwards.
AATCCTGATAGGGATCGTTATATTTCAATCATGAACAACAGTGGACTTACGTCATTAATCAACATTCCTACTCGCATAACTGATATTTCTAAAACATGTATAGACCATATTTTTGTTCGTTACAGTAATACGAATGCACTGAAAGGTGGTGTTTTTGATATCGACTTATCTGACCATTGTGCAGTTGGATTAAATCTTTCTATCCCTAATAAAAAGTCATTTATTCCTAATCATGTCTATGATAACAAAAAATACATTGATATAAATAAATTAAAATCACACCTCCAATTAATAAACTGGAACGGAATTTTTAACAAAAATGATGTTGATTTCAGCTTCAATCAATTTCATTCTTTACTATCAAGTTGTTTCTTAGAAAATACTTCTGAAATTAAAATAAGTAATCAGTTATTTAGAGCAAAACAAATTAGCCCTTGGATGAATGATAACTTATTAAAACGAATTAGGATAAGAAACAAGTTGTACAATCAATTAAAATGTAGGCCTTACGATATTTGCTTTAGAAATAACTATGTAAACTTTAAAAATAAACTAGCTTCAGATATAGAATTAAGAAAAAATCAATACTATGCATATAAATTCCAGCAATGTGGAAATAGACCAGCTGATAATTGGCGAGTCATTAATTCATTGCTGGGAAGGAAAAATAAATTAATTGAAAAATTAGTAGTTGATGGTCGAGAAATAAATAACGAAAGGGAGATAGCAAACACTTTTAATAATTTCTTTTTGAATAGTGTTAATGTGTGCGCAATTTCTAAAAATTTGAGTGATTCACTTTATTTAAAATCACAGCCTAGTTCTTTATTTCTCAGTTTTGTTCACAAATGTGAAGTGGAAAGTGTAGTTTTAGGTATGCAAAATAAAAAATCATCTGGTTTTGATGGTTTTAATGTCTCTTTCATAAAGCAGATTATTCACCTAGTTTCTTGTCCACTTGCTCAACTGATTAATATTAGTTTTGTTACTGGGAAATTTCCTGAGTTGTTAAAAAAATCTGTTATTGTGCCAATTTTTAAAAGGGGCAACCCAGATGCGGTCGAGCAATATAGGCCAGTTTCATTACTTTCAATATTTTCCAAAATATTTGAGAAGGTTATGAGGACCAGACTATTAAACTTTTTAAATGTTACCGACTTTTTTTCCCCCAACCAGTTTGGCTTCAAAAAAGGAAAAAGTACTGAAGATGCGATTGAAGTCGTCTTACGCGATGTATTTGAAAACTTAAATTGTAGTAAATATGTGTCAGGGCTATTTGTTGATTTCAAAAAAGCGTTTGATTTGGTGAATCACAATCTACTACTTATCAAACTAGAAGCTGCAGGAGTTAGAGGCCCAGCTTTGAATTGGTTCAGAACTTTCCTTGTAAACCGGACGCAACAAGTCCGTGTGAAAAATTGTTTAAGTGATGAGAGGGTGGCAGGAGTTGGCGTCCCTCAGGGATCTGTCATTTCAGCAGATCTTTTCTCGTTATTTATTAACGATTTATTATTTGAACCCTTCCATGGTAGAATTACAGCTTTTGCTGATGATATTGCATTTATCTACGCAAGCGATGAATGGTCGCAAATTTATGACTTTATATCACATGATTTAGTATTGCTAAGAAAATGGTGTGAGAGAAATGCAATGGTAGTAAATGCATCAAAAACAAAAATAATTAGTTTTGACTTAGTCGGTGTCAATTTCGATCGTGACATTAAATATCACGTTTGTTCCGATCCTGTTGGATGCAGCTGCGAAGTAATTGAACAGGTAAAAGAAATAAAATATTTAGGATTGATTCTTGATGATAAGGTCTCCTTTAGAAATCATGTAAATCAGCTACATTCTGATATCAGTAAATCAATTCGGGCATTTTATTTCTTAAGAAACCTATGTGGCTTAAATTTAATGAGATCTTTATACTTTTCTTTGGTTCAATCGCGTCTTCAGTATGCTATTGAATTTTGGGGAGGTACTCATGATAAACTAATAAATAAATTGTTTGTAACTCAAAAATATTTCATTAAAATATTATTATTTAAACGTCAGAGAGACAGTACTGTTAATGATTTTAAAAATTTACGTATCTTGCCCATTAAAAACTTATTTATTTTTAAAGTTTTAAAACTATTTTATAAAAAAAGTGGCAACAGAGGTACTGAATACTTATATCACAGAACTAGAGGTTCAAGCCAACAACTTTTTGTAAGACCAAAAGTTAATAAATCCTTTTTTGCTAAAACTTTTGTTTTTTTGGGTCCGAAGTGTTTTAATCTGTTGCCTATTGAAATTAAAAATAGCTTAAACGTGTTAATATTTTCAAGAAAGGTTAAAGATTGGCTCAATGAGATAACTGATGTTGATTCACTTGTAAGAATTGTTGGTTAGTGTTGGTGTTTTACCGTTGCTGACTTGCAGTGCTTGCTATTCAGTCATTGTAGGAATTTACTGATCTTGGTAAACAATATAACACTAATATCTGATTTTACTGTTAGTCATGTACAGGTGAATATCTGCTCTGAAGATTGACGGCTGGGTTAATATTGTTGTTAAAAAATATAGTTAACATGCGCTGTAGCTGCCGCTAAAATTTGAATTGTCATTTGTAGTGGATGACGACATTTGATGTGTAATTTATTCCTATAATTCATTTGATTTGTAATTCATTTGTAAACTTGTTTTTATGTATTTTGTTTTTATATATATATAACCACCGTTTACTTGAGTTGGTGGTTATTTATTCCTAGTAGATAAGATATAATTTTGTATTTGTATAAAGTGGAATAAATAAATATTATTATTATTATTATTATTAAATCAAACATTTCTAGTCGTGTAATTAAGCTGTAGGCAATATTACAGGTCACATTTATTTCTTATAAAATTTATGAAGAAAACACTTTCTCAGAATAAACCACAGCTTAAAAATATATGTAAAGTCCAGCCTCTCTTAGTTTACTCTTAATGCAAACAAATAATGACGTCACTGAGCATGCGCATTATATCAAAATGTGTACTCGCTGATTAAAAGGTAACAACAAATTACTTTCAAAAGTATTAAATACAAAATAATTTTAAAAGTACTCTTATAAATGAAATTGTTAGGCCTACATCATATCATGACTGATGTTTTAAGTACTTATAATTTAAAACATAGTTAACTTAATAGGAATACGACATCCGTAAAGTCACAGACTCTAGCGTGCACCCTGTAGTAGCTGGCTTTTTTTTGTTGACAGTAGGAGCAAACTAAGAACGGCTAAACTGTAGTGAAATGTACAAGTAGTGTCTCACTGTTGAGGTTGTCAGTACTGTCAAATTTTCACTCCCTTCTTTACAACCCATTCATACGCAAAAGGCAATCCGTGAATTCAGTATCGTCTTCTGCCTTTCAAGGATTAGTCATCTTCGCCTGTTCCGAACCTCTCAAATCTGCCCATCTCTTTCTCGGGCGTCCTCGTTCTCTCCTGCCCTCCGGCTTATAGCCCAGTGTCTGCTTAGGTGTTCTACTTTTACATGCTCTAACCACTGCATTCTGTTCTCGGATACCTTGTTGTTTATAGAGAAGATGTTGAGTTCTTTCCTGTAACGATCTTCTCTACTACACCCATATGTATGTCGAAGAAATTTCATTTCAGATGCTTGCAATCTACTCTCTCTCTCTCTCTCTCTCGCTATGAGAGCACCCAAGTTTCACTGCCATAGAGTCGGGTCGGCACTGCTAATGTTTTATAAAATCTCACTCTTGTGGTTTTGCTGGTGCTATTTTTTAAAGTGCGCAGGATAGTTGCGCATATATGCTGAAATCGGTGCATCTTATTGTAAGCATCTTTATCCTGTTGGTATTTAATGTTGCAACCTGAACTAAATTAATAAGTTGCTGAATTAAATAAATAAGTGATTTATATTATTGAATCTACTGCGAATCCAACGGTCCCGGTCGCGAATTCAGAAAGTTATCGGTTGGCGAGATAGGAAGGGGTTGCAAAAAGCGCAAAAAATAGAGAAATAAAAAAGCTATGGTTCTGAGATTCAGTGTGCACAATAGCAACACTCTAATCTAAACTGTGACAAAATTTCATTAAAATCGGATGAGTATTTACGGAGTTATATACCAATAAGTTTGCACAATCCGTAAAATGTCTTCAAAAACGGGTACTTTTTTGATCCAATGTCAATATCACTTTAAAAAAAGTAGATAAAAATTTTAAGTTTTCACCGTTAAACGCAGAATTAAACAGGCATTAATTTGACATATAGTCCGTTAAAATCGATGCAGTAGTATTTTAACAATTGAGCTTCAAACTCGAGTTCCTATTACTTTTGACGCGGACATTAGATACTGAAAGTGGGAGATCTGTTCCAAAATATTATTATCTATAAAAATTTTTCTTCTGACTGCCTCCTTCCTTCTGAATACCATTACCTTTGTCTTCTTCGACGAAACTGTCAACTTATATTCTTTGCAAAGTTTGTTTATCATGAAAAGTGGTCTCTGCAGGTCATACTCATTCTCCTATAGTCCTCATTCAGTATCTAAAGATATAAAACAACTTGCACTAAAAAGAACGAAATCTTCTTCTTCAGGTGCCTTCTCCATTACGAAGGTTGGCTATCATCATGGTCAGTCGTACCTTGTCCACTGCTGCTCTAAAAAGGTCATAGAACGAAATAGTGAATAGAAATAGAGAATATGGAGTAGAGAAATAGAGCTTGGAGAACTGGATCTAACCAGTCGAGAGACTAATGACAAAAGAAAATTATTGCGGATTCTGAATTGTTCGTAATAAAAATTCTTGATTTTATTTCGTTTTATGCTAGAAAAAGACGTCTGTTGTTTAACGGCCAAGGATAAATAGGTTGCATTATTTTCTGCTCTAAATATCGTTGGCATCTGGCCTGAATAGTTGTCTGGAAAAGTAGGCGGTCGGTCTTACGCTACTCATCCATGCCAATACCATATTTAGTTTTATGATGGTACGTATACCTTAAATTCCACAGTAGCTTTATAATACAGAGTGATTTTTTAGTCCTGTTATCCAATTGTTAATGTCTGGTTATATTTTTCTAAAAAAAATAAATTTTGTTTCGTGACACTAAGTTGGTAGCCCTACTCAACCAGTATGGATATGGCAGTGTGAGTTGATTCTCCTTGAGCTGTGTAAAATTTTGTGTAATTTCCGGTCGTGCTACGAACAGAATGTCTTTTATCCTAAAACAATCTCTTGTTTAAATCTGGAGGCAATTTTTTAGCAGCTTTCTGAGCACTCGAACATGACAAATCAACATGCGAGAAAAGTTTTTGTAAACTTTTCCATGGAGAATTGAGCAATCTTGTTTTCACATTCTCTTAACGTCATCTGTCAAGAGAGTTGATCGACCACTACGTTTTCTGCTGCAAACAATACCTGCCTCTAAAAATCAGTTAGTTAGCCTAGAAATTAACTAGAATAGAGTGGAGGAACACCAAAAAATTTAATTTGAAATGATTCTTTTACACTCGCATACGATTTTGTAGCAAAATATTGTTCAAGAATGAAAACCCGTTGTTCTAGGGTAAAAGACATTCTGTTCGTAACACAACTGGAAACAGCACAAAATTTTTCGCAACTCAAGGAGAATCAACTCAAACTGTCGTATCTATACCGGTTGAGTAGGGCTACCAACTTTGTGTCACAAAACAAAATATCCCGTTCTTAGAAAAAAGTTACCAGACATTAACAATTGGGTAACAGGACCAAAAAATCACCCGGTATATTATACAAAAAGAAAAATCTGGTGTGAAACACTCACACAACGTTCTCTTGCCAATGCAAATAATTAATAATATAACCTAACATTAGTAATAAAACATTAGAAATAAACATACAAAGACTAGCCTCACAAAACGTACCTTATTTTAATCAAGAGTGAAAGACGCAAAATGAAAATCGACCTCAATTTGGCTTAAAAATACGGAAAATCACTTTTTCACGCTAAACTAGGCTCTGTAGAGAAAAATGCTTTAAATAAAAGTTGTAAATCTTTTAATTTCCTATAAATTTTATTACATACATATTTGTCGTAAAATGCATACCAAGGCCGAAATCTTTAAAAAAATCGATTTTTCACACGTTTTCGTGAGGAAAAAACAGAAAACCGCTAATTATCACTAAACTAAGCGTTACACAAAATAATGTTTGAAATAAAAGTTGTAGGATTTTTAATTCTCTACATTTTTTATTATACAAAGTTTTACGCTTAAATGCATATTGAAGCCGTAATCTTAAAAACAATTTTTTTACGTCAAATCAGCCCCACCAAGAATTTCAGCAAATATGGCGCCTACCCTATCTTGTACAGCATAAAAAATTTAGTAAACCAGGCGATTTTAAAAAAAATTGTAGGGCCAGTTTTTGAGAAAATTGCAAAAAGTGAAAAATTATTCGAATAAACTACTACTTCCGGTTGACCGATTTTGATGAAAATGTTCGTGTCGGGTCCAGTAGTGGTATGTAACTAAAGTTTCTAGTTCGTACAATGTTCCGTTCTTGAGATATTCTGTTCACACGCACACACAGACCAATCGCTAAAAACATGTTTTTGGGTTCAGGGGGTCTAAAAAACGTGTAGATCCGGTGAAAACTCAATTTCAAAAAATCGGCACGAAAACAGTACTTTCCTTCTTATATATTCATATAGGCAAGAGAAAGTAAAAATATATTTTTCCTTAATATAGTTTCTAAGTAAGAATTAAAAATCTGGTGTGAAGCGTTCACACGACTTTCTCTTGCCAATGCAGATAATTAGCAATATAACCTAACATTAGTATTAAAACATTAGAAACAAACAAAAAACTAACCTCAAAAACATAACCTATGTTAAACATGAGTGAATGATACAAATTAAAAACAACCTTAATTTGGCTTAACATTACATAAAATTATAGTTTCACGCTAATCTAGGCTCTGTAGAGAAAAAAATCTCTAAGTAAAAGTTGTAGATCTTTTAATTTCCTATAAATTAGATTATAGAAGTTTTTGTCATAAAATTCATACTAACGCTGAAATCTTAAACAATCGGTTTTTTACACATTTTCGTGAAAAAAAACATAAAATCGCTAATTACCGCTAAACTAAGCGTTGTACAAAAAATGTTTGAAATAAATGTTGTAGATTTTTTAATTGTCTACAACTTTTATTTATACATTTTTGCGCTAAAATGTATATTAAAGCCACAATCTTAAGAAAAAAACCATTTTGTTTTACGATAGTATATCCCCCCTAAGAATTTCTGCAGACATGGCGCCTACACTATCTTATAGAGCATAAAAATTTAGTAAATGTGGTGATTTAAAAAAAAACCGTAGGATTTTTGAGAAAATTGCAAAAATGTGAAAAATAACACGAATAAAGAACTACTTCCGGTTGACCGATTTTGATGAAAATATTCGTGATGGGTCCTCTACTGGTAACTAACTTAAGTTTCAAGTTTAACTTCGTTCGATGTTCCGTTCTTGAGATTTATTCTGTTTACACGCACACACACGTGCGTGGACTTACACACTCATACAGAATAGGTAAAAGCTAACGGGTGTTTTTTTAGAGGTATAGAACTTTAAGTTGGTTGTACTGACTTCAATAGCGGCCATTTTGAAAACGGTTTTGTAATTTATGTTCAGTTAGGTTTGCCATTTTATAATGAATAGACTGACGCTGAAAAACGCTTGCAAATTGTGCAGATTTATTTTGAAAATCATGTTTCGGTTCGTGAAACTTATCGCGCACTTCGTCCGTTTTATGATCGACATAATCGTCCATCAGAGCTAATAATTCGCTCAACAATGAAATGTTTTCGGTCAGCAGTTACTCTGAATGACAACACACATTCCTTGAGACGTCATACAGTGCGTACTGAATAAGCTATTGCTGCTGTAGAGCGTAGCATTGAGGAAGACCTGAATGAGTTCATCCGCCATCGTGCACAACACTTGGAGCTGTGTCCATCAACTTTATGAAAGATTTTGCGGACTAATCTTAATTTGCGTGCTTACAAAATCCAACTCGTTCAGGAATTAAAGCCGAACGACCACCTGGCACGGCGTGCATTTGAAGAATGGGCCAAGAACATGATTGCTGTTGATCCCGATTTTCACATGAAAATTTTGTTCAGTGATGAAGCCCATTTTTGGTTGAATGGCTACGTGAATAAACAAAACTGCCGCATTTGGAGTGAAGGTAATCCTCGATATATTGCTGAGAAGCCTTTACATCTAGAAAAAGTGACTGTTTGGTGTGCTTTATGGGCTGGTGGAGTCATTGGTCCTTACTTCTTCAAAAATGATGCCGGGCAGAATGTTACAGTCAATGGTCACCGCTACAGAGCCATGATCAATGACTTTTTTGTTCCTGAATTGAATCGCCTTAATGTTGGAGAGCTGTGGTTTCAACAAGATGGTGCAACATGTCACACAGCGCTTCCCACAATCGATTTACTGAAGGAAACGTTTGGTGAACGCATAATTTCACGTTCTGGACCTGTAAACTGGCCTCCAAGGTCGTGCGATCTAACACCGCTGGACTATTTTCAGTGGGGGTATGTGAAGTAGCTAGTCTATGCCAATAAGCCACAGACAATTGTCGACTTGGAAGGCAACATTCGCCGCGTATACCAATATACGGCTCCAAATGCTGCAAAAAGTGGTCACAAATTGGACGTCTTGATTGGACCACGTCCGAGCCAGCCGCGGCGGCCATATGCCGGAAATTATTTTTAAATAAATATGGCAAATAATTATCTTTAAAATAAAACCAATTCCACGTCAATTGTTCAATTATTCTGTGTTTTATTTCATTTTAAAGTACTCTACCTCTAAAAAAACACCCTATATTTAAATTTATGAGTACATATGGAATTAAGTCATTCTTTAAACCAGAGGGAGTGAGAAGTTTGTTTGCAGAGAGGGTTTACGTCTGTCTGTTTTGCAAAGTCTGCTAATGCAGACGGTAGAGAATGTTGGTGTTTGAAAATGAGTGATGAAAAAATGCCAGACCTGACCGGGAATCGAAGCAGAGAGAAAGGGGGTGGGGTGAGAGGGAGTGAGGGAGGGAGAGAGGTGGAGATGGTGGGGGAGAGAGAGAAGAGCGAGCGGGTGTTGCGTTGGAGGGGTGAGGGAAGTAAAGCAATCGCTTAAAATATGTTTGAGTGGGTTCAAGGGGTTTGAAAACGTGTACATTCGGTGAAAACTCGATTTCTTAAAATCAACAAGAAAACAATACTTTTCTTTTCCATTTACATTCATGTAGGGCAAGAGAAAGTAAAAACGTATGTAGATAGAAAGTAATAATGATTGAGTACCGCCCTGTTTGTAGGGGATGTATAAGGGACACAAGTTAAACACCCCCTCTATGCGTGTTCGCAATTTCTCTATAGTCGTTTCCAGACGATGGTAACCATTTAGTACCCGTATTAGAAACGTCCTCTGAAACCACATTTATAATAGAAAATATAGAACACCCCCGACCAACTCCGTTTATGTATCCCTACAAAAGACTCTTTTTATTGAACACTAAAATCCTATATTCTGTATTTGCTTTGTATACCGTGTACGTCTCTCCACGTTTATACAAAAGAATGCTTTATGTAATAAAATTCCCCTTGTTAAGAGGCGTGAAAATCCGCCCATACAAATAAAATATTTTAACCTTTTCCAGCTATTTGAATTGAGAGACGATGTATGCTTATTTAAAAATAAAAACCAAATAATATTTTACATCTACTTCAAAAAGACAAACATGTTTTCTTGTGTGAATTTTTTAATATGTTTTCTTTACATGAAAATTTAAAATACTTCAATCTATTAAAAAAATCTGGTGTGAAACATTTACACGGCTTTCTCTTTTCAATGCAAATAATGAACAATATAATGTTACATTAGTAATAAAACATTTAAAATAAACAAAAAAAAATCTGGTGTGAAACACTCACACAACTTTCTCTTGCCAATGCAAATAATTAATATAATAAATCTAACATTATTAATAAACAGTCGGACGTTAAACCAAAAAAAAAAAAAAAAAAAAAAAAAAAAAAAAAAAAAAAAAAAAAAAATAAAATATTAGAAAGAAACAAAAACTAACCTCAAAAACATAACCTTATTTTAATCATGAGTGAATGACGCAAAATGACAATCGAACTCAGTTTGGCTTAAAAATACGGAAAATCACGCTTTCACGCTAAACTACGCTCTGTAGAGAAAATGCTCTAAACAAAAGTTGTAGATCTTTTAATTTTCTATAAATTTAATTATATACACTTTTGTCGTAAAATGCATACTAAGACCGAAATGTTAAAAAAATCGATTTTTTTCACGTTTTCGTGAGAAAAAAAACAGAAAATCGCAAATTACCGCTAAACTAAGCGTTATACAAAAAAATGTTGGAAATAAAAGTTGTAGAATTTTACATTCTCTACAACTTTTATTATATAACGTTTTGCGCTAAAATGCATATTAAAGCCGCAATCTTAAAAAGAAAATGTTTTTACGTAAAAACAGCCTCACCGAGAATTTCAGCAAACATGGCGCCTACCCTATATTGTAGAGCATAAAAAATGTAGTAAACCAGTTGATTTAAAAAAAAATCGTATGACTAGTTTTTGAGAAAATCGCAAAAAAGTGAAAAATTATACGAATAAACTATTACTTCCGGTTGACCGATTTTGATGAAAATGTTCGTGTCGGGTCCGGTAGTGGTATGTAACTTAAGTTTCAAGTTTGAAGTTCGTACGATGTTCCGTTCTTGAGATATTCTGTTCACACAGACACACACACATACACACACACGCGCGTGCACACACACGCACTCACACACACACACACACACACACACGCGCGCGCATACACACACACACACACACGCACACACACACACACACACACACACAGACAGACAGACCAATCGCTAAAAACATGTTTTTTGGGTTCAGGGGGTCTGAAAACGTATAAATCCGGTGAAAACTCGATTTCGAAAAATCGACATGAAAACAATACTTTCCTTCCTATATATTCATATAGGCAAGAGAAAGTAAAAATCTAACTTCAAAAAACATAACCTTATTTTAATAATGAGTGAACGATTCAAAATAGCGACACTATCACACGGCAATCCAACCCGAAGCACTGTAGGCCTACGCCAGTGAAACGCTGCTTCTCAATAGGGGCCTCAGGAAGATTGACGGATTGGACAGGAAGATAATACGGAAGATAATGGGGGGCAGGATGACCACGGAGGGATGGAGACTGCAGCACAACCAAGACGTGTATAAATTCTCAGAGAGCATCGTCTCACGGATGAGGAAGCGCAGACTAATATTCTTTGGGCATCTCAGCAGGATGAGTAACAATAGATTGGTCAAACAGGTATTCGACTTTGTGAACCGGGGAAAGAAGAACTACACATGGGCCAAGGAAACTAAACTGGATCTGGAACAGATAGGACTAACACCGCGGGACACACAGGACAGAGAGCACTATAGAGCAGTGATAAGGGAATCTGGAGCGATCGAGAGCAGGGGGATGCGCCGGGGAAATGGCGGCGAATGGTCAGAGGAAAGGAGACACCAACAAAGCGCGAGAATGAAGGCGTTATGGGCCGAACGCAAGGGAAGCTGGCAAATACAGTAGGCCAGAGGAACAACTTGGTAACGTGATCCATAGCAGGTCAACTCGTGAACAAAAAAAATACGGAAAATCACTCTTTCACGCTAAACTAGGCTCTGTAGAGAAAAATGCTTTAAAATAAAGTTGTAGATCTTATAATTTTGATTATAAACACTTTTATAGTAAAATGTACAAATAGCTAAGGCAGATATCTTAAAAAATTCAGTTTTTTACAAATTTCATAAAAAAACAGAAAATCACGAATTATCGCTAAACTAAGTGTTATACAAAAAAAAACAAAATGAAAGTTCCAGATTTTTAATTTATCTACAACTTTTATTGTAAATAATTTTTCCCTAAAATGCGTATTAAAGCCGCAATCTTAAAACAAACAAAAAATTATTTTCTACGATAATACAGTCTCTTCCAGAATTCCAGCAGACATGTCGCTTACCCTACCCTATCATGTAGAGCATAACAAATTTAGTACATAAGGCGATTTTTAAAAAAAAATCGTAGGAGCCTTTGTTGAGAAAATTGCAAAAAAATGAAAAATGACACGATTACACTACTACTACCGGTTGACCGAGTTTCAAGAAAATGTTCATGCCGGGTTCTTCAGTAGTTCCTAACTTACGTTTTAAGTTTCAACTTTGCTCGATTCTTCGTTCTTGAGATATTTTTTTCATACATACATACACACACACACACACACACACCAATCACTAAAATCATGGCTTCTGGGTTTAGGGGGTTTGTAAACGTGTAGATCCGGTTAAAACTCGTTTTTTAAAAGTTGACATGATAATACTTTCCTTCCTATATATTCATATAATAATGTAAAAGAAAGTAAAAAAACGAAAATTTATTCACCGACTTTAGAAAGACAAACATGTTTTCTTGTGTGAACTGTTTAAATATGTTTTACTTTACAAGGAAATTTTAAAATACAGTAGAGTACCGATTTTCCGTGGATCGTTTAACCGGGGTTTGGATTAACCGTGCGATCACTAGAATTTTTTTTTTTTTTTTTGGTTTAATGTCCGACTGTTTTGCAAATTGCTGCTAATGCAGACGGTGAAGGATGAAATGAATTTTTTGTAACGTATGAAAAAATGCCATGCCCGAGTGGGATTCGAACCCAAGACCGCGTGATGAGAGGCGAGCACGTTACCAGCTCCTAAAATAAGTTGTAAAGAAGCTTTAACCGGTGCCGAAACATTACTTACTTTCATGGAAAATCAGGATGACACAGATTACGTGGACATTTTACATATTCGTGGTTATATAAGAAAAATAAAATAAAAAATATTGCGGCATAAAATGAAACAAAGTAAAATAACAGATTTTTTGTGATTTTTTTGGTACGTAGTTTAAGGTAAGACTTATACAAATTTATGTAGTAAATATTTTTATTTCAATACAATTTGTTCATTTATTTCCGATATCCGATAGTATTAACATGTATTAATCAGTAGAATAAAACATACGAGTAACTGGTGGTTTTGTTTATGACGTAAGTGGTCTCGACCGAATTGGGTTGTATTATCCGTGTTTTCCGGTTATCCGGTATAGTTATCCCCCCAATTACCACGGATAATCGGTATTATACTGTACTTCAATCTATTAAAAAAACCATTGAAATAGTAACAGATTGATTTGCGAATCTGTAGCGAATTATAACACAAAGAATATAATTTTTATCAATGTTATCCTAAAGGCCTTTTAACTTTGACGTAGTGTCGCTAGCGGGACGTTCTCAGAAAACGTTGCGTGTATCGATTATTAATACTCGATATACGGACCGAACAGATCGAAAGATACTTCCTAAAGCTACGTTTTCGATTTTTAATTTTATTTGCTCAGCAGTTGTTAATAACAAGTGGGGTCGAATGAATACTGCATTTTTTTTGTTTATTTACTTTCTCATGCCTATATGAATATAATAGGAAGGAAAGTATTGTTTTCATATCGATTTTAACAAATACACTCTTCACCGGATCTACAAGTAAACAGACCCCCTGAACCCAGAAAACACGTTTTTAGCGATTGGTGTGTGTGTGTGTGTGTGTGTGTGTGTGTGTGTGCGCGCGCGCGCGCGCGCGTGTGTGTGTGTGTGTGTGTGTGAACAAAATATCTCAAGAATGGAAAATCGTACGAATTTGAAACTTAAGTTTCGTACGTGTCCTGAAGGAGCTGACAGAAGATGACTTCCAGCACCGTTTCCAACAATGGAAAATTCGCATGGAGCGTTGTAGGGATAGAGAAGGAGTGCATATTGAAGGTGATAATAAGTGATTATGTATAAAATTAAAATTAAGTTTTTTACAACGTCAGTCTCGTTATTTAATACCCACACCTCGTATATTCGTATAGGCAAGAGAAAGTGTAAATAATATAAGATGTTAAAATTAAAATTGTATTATTATTATTTTTTTTTTTTGTAAATGAAATATATTTATTTTCATTTTACAGGTTGTTTTAAGTTCGTTCGAGCTGCGTTTAGAACCAGGCCCAAAGGACGCTTTAAGAGCTCTTCGAAGCCTTTTATTGACGGCACATTGGCACACATTTACTCTCATTTATACGGGCTTACCATTACCTACAAGTGCTCTAACTGCTCTCAGAGAACCTCCGCTTTTACCGACGTTATTACCCCTTCGGGAAGATGCAAATTCACAAACATTATTTAGGTATGTATACATTTTAATTCGTATTTTATTTTTAAATAACCTAACCGTTTGTAGCGGTGGAAGCATTTGCTTTATCCAAAAACATTACAAAAGCTTTGCTTACACATCCATGTGTAACACAAATTTAATTATTCACGGTTGAAAATTATAATTCGTTAGAAATTGAAAGATGTCTTGGATCGTCGTTTGTTAATTGTAAAAATCAAGTATTTCCATTTTGTATTCGTACTACTTCATACATTTTTACTTTCTCTTGCCTATATGAATATATAGGAAGGAAAGTATTGTTTTCATGTCGATTTTTCGAAATCGAGTTTTCACCGGATCTACACGTTTTCAGACCCCCTGAACCCAAACAACATGTTTTTAGCAATTGGTGTGTGTGTGTGTGTGTGTGTGTGTGACCATAATATCTCAAGAACGAACCATAGTACGAACTTGAAACTTGAAACCTAAGTTACATACCACTAATGGACCCGACACGAACATTTTCATCAAAATCGGTCAACCGGAAGTAGTAGTTTATTCGTGTCATTTTTCACTTTTTTGCGATTTTCTCAAAAACTGGTCCTACGATTTTTTTTAAAATCGCCTGGTTTACTCAATTTTTTATTCTCTACAAGATAGGGTAGGCGCCATCTTTGCTGAAATTCTTGGTGAGGGTGTTTTCTCGTAAAAAAGTTGTTTTTTTAAGATTGCGGCTTCAATATGCATTTTAGCGCAACAATTTACATAATAAAAATTGTAGAGAATTAAAATTCCTACATTTTTTATTTCCAACAATTTTTTGTATAACGCTTAGTTTAGCGGTAATTTGCGATTTTCTGTTTTTTTCTCACGAAAATGTGTGAAAAATTAAGATTTCGGTCTTAGTATGCATTTTACGACAAAAGTGAATTAAATGAATTACATTTATAGAAAATTAAAAGATCTACAACTTTTAATGAGAGCATTTTTCTCCACGGAGCCTAGTTTAGTGAGAAAGAGTGATTTTCCGTATTTTTAAGTCAAACTGAGGTCGATTTTCATTTCGGGT
The DNA here is from genome assembly GCA_035578175.1 of Catonia carolina. NCBI lineage: Eukaryota > Metazoa > Arthropoda > Insecta > Hemiptera > Achilidae > Catonia > Catonia carolina. The sequence goes on along the minus strand of JAQMRL010000020.1, from coordinate 1,837,618 downwards.
CTTTCACTCATGATTAAAATTAGATTATGTTTATTGACGTTAGTTTTTTGTTTATTTCTAATGTTTTATTACTAATGTCAGGATTATTGTTTATTTTTTGCATAGGCAAGAGAAAGTTGTGTGAGTGTTTCACACCAGATTTTTATTTTTTTTTAAATTCCTAATACGTGTTCATTACAATCTGTTCAATTGAGAACAATAAGCAACCCGATGACCCAATGAGATGAGAATGATATGTATGACGTGTAAATGAGGTGTATTCTTGTACAGACTCAGGCCGATCATTCATGAGAGAGTTTGGTTAATTGAACCCCAACCATCAAAGTACACCGGTAACCACTGTCTAGCATTCAAATCCATATAAAAGTAACTACCTTTACTAGGATTTGAACCAGGAACCTTCGTCCCCAAAAATCAGCTGTTAAACAGCTGATTTTGGTGACGACTTTACCACTAGACCAACCCAGTGAGTTACTTCATACATGAAAACTAGTAAATATATTATTGATGTATAGATACGCGTACTTGAGTCACGAGTTTGCGTTTGTTTGCAACGAGGGTAAAGGGGGAAAAGCATCAGTGCGCATGCGCAACTGCTTTAATTTCAGTACGACAAACATAACAACTTATACTATACCCAGAGAATATACGTGTATCGCGGAATCTTTTGTAGGTTAACTGTACGAATATAACAGTTTTTTTTTACGGTAACTAAAAATGCTGGTTTATCGAAAACATGGGCAGACTATTCACAGTGCTAAACGAAATCTAATATGCAGTGTAATGAAATGCTTTGAATTTGAAGCTTAACAAAAACACCTTTCCCTGCGTCTTAACAAAAGCCATGAGCGAGTGCCTAACTACTCTGAATTTTGTCTTTCCACATTTCGAAATATATCGGATGAAACACGTTCAGCACGGCGGCTGGAATCACGGATGCTTCGCTGTGCCGACTTGCCATTGCAGTGAAAAAATACCATGCCGCCTTAAGGCGTCATTCGTCCCCGGAACGATCTTACTTATTTACTCATCTACTCACCGGCTAAATATAGTACGGTATTATACACGTTTGTTGTTTCTACGAAATTTATATTTGAAATTCATTTTTTAGTTATTAGAAAAATTAATACGTAGAAATTATTAAATAAATGAAAATTATTGTCGTGTGTAAAATATAAAAATACAATTATGTTTGATAATGAATAATATTTAATTCAAAAAATTTAAATAAATAAAATACTTTAAATAATTAAGTAACACAGTAGTAATAAAGCTTATTACTTTATAAAAACACAAAAACCTGCAAAAGAAACACAGTGCATAGAAATTGCGAGTTCAGAAAGTAACAGAAATTTTTCTTTTGAGTAATAATTAACCTATTTTTACGTAAAAATGTATTATTTTTACCTTTTATTTGTAAAAAGAAGTCACTGAAAACGAAGAAATTCGTAGAATAATTGATATAATTAAATAAAACAATAAAATTACACGGAACTAGGACGTTCGAATAGACTACAATTTTAAAAATTCGTCAAAAATTCCCGGCAGTTGGTAACGAAAGACGATCTTCACAGTGGCGCTCGTAGAATAGATCTGAACCCCTGAACAACCTTTACTAACACTGCCAGTACACCGGCGATTTATAAAAAGCTACAGAAATGTGGTATTGTATATGACGCCTTAAGGCGTCATTCGTCTCTGGAATGAACCTCGATTTGACGCCTTAAGGCGGCATCCGTGCTGAACGTGAGATATGAAGAAGCTGTTTTTCAACAGTTTTGTTGACACCTGGTAAAAAAGGAAACGGTTAGGTACATATTAGTGAGACTGATAGTGAAGACGCCGGTGACAGCGATAGTAAAGAAGGCGATTCATTCGTAGAAAATTTTGTTCCAATGGAATAAGGTAGTTGGTAATTATAGTATAACAAACATTTCTAGTCATGTAATTAAGCTGTAGGCAATATTACAGTTCAGATTTTTTCTCGTAAGATTTATGACGCCTATAACAGGCAGGTTGAGTGTTAAATTATTTTCACTTGATCTGCTAGTTGTGTTTCTTATCACATGGTCATCCAATTAGGCCTATATGGTTGAAGCATTTAACAAGAGAAGAGATAGAGGTGTACTGTGACACTAGTCACAGTTATCTCCTCCTATCTCATTATACAGGTACACACCCTGAGGTCGGTGAATGAAGTGAACGTGTCATTTGCAGGGTGGGCCTGGCATGCTGATAAGCATTTTAAACTCAGTAAACCACCTGACTCCTCGTTTTAGTTAGTGAAACCTCTAGACCAGTGTTTCCCAACCAGTGGTCCGCGGACCAAAGGTGGTCCGTGAGAGCCTTCGGGGTGGTCCGTGAGATTCGGGTGACTACTTATAAAACAGTAATATTTTCCCGTAATTAAATCAAAGTTACGATTTTCATTGAACAAGATTAAGTACATACATTCAAGATTCAGATTAAGTAAAGGTTTCTACCTTTACTTAATCTGAATCCACAACTCTTCTGTTGTGGTGTAAGAAAGCCCTGGGCTTCCCCAAGATTCGGCAAGTAGCTTTGCGGTATCTTATGATGTTTTCAACCACTTATTTGTGTGAGCAGGAGTTCTCTAGTTTATTGTTAATTAAAAACAAACAACAAAATCGGCTAAGTGTAAGCAGTGATTAGAGAGTAGCTCTTAGCAAGAGCCTAAAACCTAAAATTCCTCAGCTAGTCAGAAAGATTGGTGCACAAAAGTCGCATTAAAATTTTCATTTCACTTTTAATTCATGTTTTAATTTTCATCGTTATTTTCGACTAAGTAAATTGTGTATTCCTTATTTTATTAAATAACAATTTACAATAAAAATATTTTTACTTTTTGTGATATTCAATGTACCCTACTTTCTGAATATAACAATTATATGTTTGTAATAATAGTTTCTTAATTAATAATAATAGTTTGTTTCTGAAAATTTGTTTTATTTAATCACCTTTTAATTTGGTTACAACTGATAAGATATAATTATGCAATAATGTAATGGGTGGTCCGTGGTAGTTCACTCTCAGGCTGAGTGGTCCGCAGACCACTGCGGGTTCGGAACCACTGCTCTAGAGGTTCAAAACAGCCTACTACAGGCTGATCACCTAAACAACAACAAGATTTATGAGGAAAAAATTTTCTCGGAATAAACCACAGCTTAAGGGGAGCAGACTGATTTTAATAAAAAATATTGATTTTTCAATTTTACCATAAATATTGATCGATCGTTTTCCCCTATTTAAATTGATATATAACACGAAATGTGTTGCTTTTTCTGTTGAGAAAAATTATGTTTTTACGTTGATGGGGTACGTAGTGTTTATTTCGATATTTTTTCACGTTTCTCATTCTTGTAAATTGAGATTAATACAATCATGTTACTGCTCTAACATTACGGAGATCGCGTTTACATAAAAACAATAATTTCTAGAACGCGTAGGAATCAGCCGTACAGGAAATATTGGTGTGTTTTTGTTTGGAAGTTAATTCCAATTGGCAATAGGTGTTTCTGTTACGGTATTATGCTTTTACTATATTCACATTTTCCACATATTGTATTTTTTTGACTTTAGGTACACTTATTTTAGGAACCATCCCACCTAAGAGTGTGAAATTTTACACACTACATTTTAATACTAAGGTGTGTATTTACTCCAGAGGTATTTCAAAAATTTTGGAGTTTTTATTTTTTGGTTGTGTTTTTCATAAAAATATTTGGGCACATTTGAACATTTTTTGAGAATAAAAATCATTTTTAGATTGGATGAAGATAAATGAGAAAGCTCTGGTACAAATTTGTAAAACGGTACTGTAGAAAGGTGTGCCAAAGCTCAGCTTTGTAGCTTTAACAGTTTCTACAAAAAATCTACCTAAGTTAGTATTGCAGGTATAGTCTGGGGATAATGAAAATGGTCTGCTCCCCTTAACAAAATGTATGTAGAAACTGCAAATTAGTGAAATGTAGTGTTTTGCATCCCATCCATACGAAAAAGGCAATCTCGTGACTCAAGTATCTGTACCAATGTTTTCATCGGTGATAATTTTGTCCCAATAAAAGTTTTACTTGGATTGTTCTTTCCAAGCCGTTTATTTCCACGTTTGCTTAAAAGATGGTCAACCTTTCTATATAACCAAATGTTTTTTTTGACTTATCTCATTTTTTACCTTTAAATTAAAGGATTTTAGTTTTCTTATTCATCTGTAGGTCTGTATTGTTGAGCTGTTCTTTCCTGAAACAAAGGATAAAAAAATAATTTCCCCAATTATTTCACACTCGAAAAATTAATCACAATTGATTTTTTTTTCAAAAATTATTGTAAATATTTTTGACGCTAAATTAAAATCAATCACAACTGTTCGACTTTAGAATACGCAAAGTCACTAATTGGCGCTAAACTAAGTGGTGTAGAAACCAACTTCTTGATACAAAAGTTGCTGGCTCTTTACTTTCTCTTGCCTGTATGAATATGTAGAAAGGAAAGTATGGTTTTCATGTCGATTTTAACAAATCCACTCTTCACCGGATCTACACTTAAACAGACCCCCTCAACCCACACAAACATGTTTTTAGCCGTTGGTCTGTGTGTGTGTGAACAGAATATCTCAAGAACGGAACATCGTACGAACTTAAAACTTAAATTAGACACCACTACCAGTCGTGACACGAACATTTTCATCAAAATCGGTCAATCGGAAGTAGTAGTTTATTTGTGTAGTTTTTAACTTTTTGCAATTTTTTCAAAAACTGGTCCTACGGTTTTTTTAAAAAGTCGCCTCGTTTACTAAATTTTTTATGTTTTATAAGATAGGGTAGGTGTCATGTCTGCTGAAATTCTTGGAGAGACCATTTTTACGTAAAAAATGTTTATCTAAAGATTGCGGCTTTAATATGCATTTTAGCGCAAAGATGTAGCTGTATAAAAAAACGTTGTAGACAATTTAAAATCCTACATCTTTTTTTCCAACATTTTTTTTTGTATACCTAACGCTTAGTTTAGCGGTAATTAACCGATTTTTTGTTTTTTTCTCACGAAAACCTGTAAAAATAAATCGATTTTTTTTACGATTTTAGCCTTAGATTATAATCACATTTTACGACAAATGTGTTTATCATCAAATTTATAGAAAATTAAAAGATCTACATTTTTTACTTAAAGCATTTTTCTTTACAGTGCCTAGTTTAGCGTGAAAGAGTGATTTCTCATATTTTTAAGCCAAACTGAGGTTGAATTTCATTTTACGTTTCCCAATCATGATTAAAATAAGGTTATGTTTATTCAGGTTAGTTTTTTTTATTCCTAATGTTTTATTACTAATGTTAGGTTATATTGGTCATTATTTGCATTGGCAAGAGAAAGTTGTGTGAGTGTTTTGCACCTGATTTTTAATTTTCTACTTCTTTTATTATTAGACTACGTATACGCTAATGCCCTAAAATAAATATTAAGATTATAATTCAAAAAAAGAACATTTTAACACGACAGCTCAGCCCCATAATTTCAGCCGAAATGCCGTTTACTCTATCTTGTAGAGAATAAAAAAATGATAATGGTTCGGATGACTGACGTTCGAATAATCGACGCTGGGGTTTATTGCTATTAATCAATTTTCTTCAATTGCCATTTTGTAGTACAAAAATGTTTAATTACAGTGAAAAGTTAATAGCTCTCTGCGTTTAAACATTTTTTTCTCATCGTTTCTTTTCCTTTAAAGTTTAAAATTGAATCGTTTCTTTTTCCTTTTTTATTACATTATTCGTTATATATAATGTAAAAACTTTTTAATTAACTAATGCATTATGTTATCTTGTTTTTATGAAAGTGAGAATTCCTTGGTACGCCGTCAATTTTATGAACTGCCGAAATTCTTTTTGGGTTTAGTAGAGCGTGTTAGTACACAAAGATCGTACGCTAAAGAACAAAGAGTCCTCTCTGATTGATGTACTGCTCAAGTAAATTGTGTTCGCGAAATTTATCACGTTCCGTTACTTTAAAATTACTACTATTATTCTTAATAATTTTTGCTTTCTCTTCCTTTATATGAATTGTAAAGAAAAGTAAAGTATTGTATGCGTGTTAATTTTTTGAAATAGAGTTTTTATCGGATATACCGTTTTCAAGCCACCTGAACCCAAAAAAGCAAGTTTTTAGCGATTTGTTGTGTATATGTGAACAAAATATCTCAGAAGCGGAATAACGTACGAAGGTGAAACTTTGATATTTAAGATAGGTACCAGGACAGAACCGAAAACGAACATTTTCATCAAAATTGGTTAACCGGAAGTTGAAGTTTATTCTGTTCGCGAAATTTATCACGTTCCGTTACTTTAAAATTACTACTATTATTCTTAATAATTTTTGCTTTCTCTTCCTTTATATGAATTGTATAGAAAAGTAAAGTATTGTATGCGTGTTAATTTTTTGAAATAGAGTTTTCATCGGATATACCGTTTTCAAGCCACCTGAACCCAAAAAAGCAAGTTTTTAGCGATTTGTTGTGTATATGTGAACAAAATATCTCAGAAACGGAATAACGTACGAAGGTGAAACTTTGATATTTAAGATAGGTACCAGGACAGAACCGAAAACGAACATTTTCATCAAAATTGGTTAACCGGAAGTTGAAGTTTATTCTGTTCGCGAAATTTATCACGTTCCGTTACTTTAAAATTACTACTATTATTCTTAATAATTTTTGCTTTCTCTTCCTTTATATGAATTGTATAGAAAAGTAAAGTATTGTATGCGTGTTAATTTTTTGAAATAGAGTTTTCATCGGATATACCGTTTTCAAGCCACCTGAACCCAAAAAAACAAGTTTTTAGCGATTTGTTGTGTATATATGTGAACAAAATATCTCAGAAACGGAATAACGTACGAAGGTGAAACTTTGATATTTAAGATAGGTACCAGGACAGAACCGAAAACGAACATTTTCATCAAAATTGGTTAACCGGAAGTTGAAGTTTATTCTATATACACGTTATATTCGCTTCCAGACCACTGAATCCAAAAAATCTGGTGTGAAACACTCACACAACTTTCTCTTGCCAATGCAAATAATTAACAATAAACCTAACATTAGTATTAAAACATTAGAAATGAACAAAAACTAACCTCAAAAACATAACCTTATTTTAATCATGAGTGAATGACGCAAAATGACAATCGAACTCAGTTTGGCTTAAAAATACGGAAAATCACGCTTTCACGCTAAACTAGGCTCTGTAGAGAAAAATGCTATAAACAAAAGTTGTAGATCTTTTAATTTTCTATAAATTTAATTGTATACACTTTTGTCGTAAAATGCATACTAAGACCGAAATGTTAAAAAAATCGATTTTTCTCACGTTTTCGTGAGAAAAAAAACAGAAAATCGCAAATTACCGCTAAACTAAGCGTTATACAAAAAAATGTTTGAAATAAGAGTTGTAGGTTTTTAAATTCTCTACAACTTTTATTATATAAGTTTTTGCGCTAAAATTTATATTAAAGCCGTAATCTTAAAAAAACAACGTTTTTACGTGAAAACAGCCTCACCGAGAATTTCAGCAAACATGGCGCCTACCCTATCTTGTAGAGAATAAAAAATTGAGTAAAATAGGCGATTTTTAAAAAAATCGTAGGACCAGTTTTTGAGAAAATCGCAAAAAACTGAAAAATTATACGAATAAACTACTACTTCCGGTTGACCGATTTTGATGAAAATGTTCGTGTCGCGTCCGGTAGTGGTATGTAACTTAAGTTTCAAGTTTCAAGTTCGTACGATGTTCCGTTCTTGAGATATTCTGTTCACACACAGACACACAGACACACACACACAGACACACACACACACACACAGACACACACACAGACCAATCGCTAAAAACATGTTTTTTGGGTTCAGGGGGTCTGAAAACGTATAGATCCGGTGAAAACTCGATTTGTTAAAATCGACATGAAAACAATACTTTCCTTCCTATAGGTATATTCATATAGGCAAGAGAAAGTAAAAATATGTTTATAGCGTTTTATGTGTGTACGTAAACAAAGTACAGAATCTCAAAAATGGAATAGCGTACAAGGTAAAATTTAACACTTAAGATAGGTTCCAACACTTAAATAGAATTCAAAACGAACATTTTCAATTAAATCGGTCAACCATGAGTAGTAATTTATTCGTGTAATTTTCCACTTTTTTGCGATTTTCTCTAAAACGGTTCCTACGATTTTTTTTAAAAATCGCCTCATTTACTACATTTTTTATGCTCTACAAGATAGGGTAGGTGCCATGTCTGCTGAAATTCTTATAGTTCAGCCGCTCTAAGTTTGCTCCTACTGTCAACAAACCAAAACCAGCTACTACAGGGTGTACGCTAGAGTCCGTGACTTTATGGATGTCGTATTCCTATTAAGTTATCTATTTTTTAAATTATAAGTACTTAAAGTACTAAAAACATCAGTCGTGATATGATGTAGGCCTAACAATTTAATTTAGAAAAATACTTTTAAAAGTATTTTGTATTTAAATACTTTTGAAAGTATTTAGTTGTTACTTTTTAATCAGCGTGTACACATTTAGATATAATGCGCATGCTCAGTGACGTCATTATTTGTTTACATTAGGAGCAAACTTAGAACGGCTGAACTGTAGAAAGGCTGTTTTCTCGTAAAAAATGGTTTATTTTAAGATTGCGGCTTTAATATGCGTTTTAGCACAAAAATGTATGAATAAAAGATGTCACGAATTTAAAAAACGTACAACTTTTATGTCAAACATTTTTTCGTATAACCCTAAGTTTATCGGTAATCAGCGATTTTCTTTTTTTCTCACGAAAACTTGTAAGAAAAATCGATTTTTTTTAAAAGATTTCAGCCTTAGCATGATTTTACGACAAAAGTGGACTATAACCAAATTTAATAGAAATTGAAAGATTTACAACTTTTATTGGGAGCATTTCTCTCTACAGAGGCTAGATAAGCGTGAAAGAGAGATTTTCCGTATTTTTAAGCCAAACTGAGTTTGATTTTAATTGTGCATCTTTCACTCGCGACTAAAATTATGTTATGTTTATTGAGGTTACTTTTTTTTGTTTGTTTCTGTTGTTTTATTACCAATATTAGGTTACATTGTTCAATATTTGCATTGGCAAGAGAAAGTTGTGTGAGTGTTTCACACCAGATTTTTGTCGTATTGTAATCTATATAAATAAAATTTCGATTTTGTGTGTACAATTTTTCAAAATGCCCGAAATTTTGTTTCTACGCCAGATGTACCACGTAAACATTGGAAATAAGTTCAGCTGAATTTTTGTCTGTTGGTTTGTCTGTTACGGCATCACGCAAGAACCGCTGAACCAAATTCAATGAATATTTTGGTATCTAGGTTCTGGACATAATCGGAATGAAAATAGGCTATACATTTTTTTAATACCACAAAGGCCTAGGGGAGTTCAGAGGGAGGGGTAAAAAAACTAGAAATATATCCATTAAAAGTCAATGTATGAAAAAAATTTTACAGTGTAACCTCAGAAATCCGAACCCCTAAAATCCGAAATTTCGGATAATCCGAACACCAATTTTGCAATAAGCTAAAAAATTCTACTCTTGAAAAGTGATTGAAAGTTATACTAATTACAAATCAGAAATGAATTTAATATTTATTTGAACATTTTAGTTGATATTTTATAATGAATACGTCACCTTAATTGGTTGGAACAAAATCGGTTATCTTCTTCTGACGCAAGGAAGTAATCCTGCTTGAAGCGGCGATGTTGCGCCAGCGTCGCATAAACATCACGTCCGTCGGGGTAGCGGCAGCATGCTGTTCTACGTAGCGCAGAGCAACTTAAAGTGCACTAGTGGCATCTGCATGTGAAATAACATCAGTCGAGACGTCCTCTTCTTCACTTTCTTTGACTGCGGCATTATTTTGGTCTTGTTCCTGGACCATTGAAACAATAGCGCCATCGCCTAAATATTGATTACCAGCGTCGTCATCTGCAAACCATTCTTGAAGACAGTTTTCTTCGGTTTCTTCGCATCCAGGAATCTGCTGAACGAGTGGATAAGCGATGCGTACAGGTCTGGGGGTCTAGAAAGTGTATTGTTTATATTTTAAACAGTTTATACTATACCCACACAATTGTGTGGGTTGGGACTTGATTCTGACCAACACAATTGTGCGGGCAGGGTCTGAAAAGGCCACCCACAATTCATAGCCTTCTTTATTTGGAATGGTAAAGGTAAATTACCAAGTGCCCCGCATAATCCGAATTTTCCGGAATCCGAACGGGAGTCAGCCCCAATTAGTTCGGATTTCTGAGGTTACACTGTATAACAATAAAAAATGTTATATGGATAGAACTTGAATGTAAAATTTATGTATGTGATAATTTTAATAAATACAGTATTGTATACGCCACATTTTACGAATTCGTTTATTAGGGCCAGCCGTTTAATTGGGCCAAAATGCTCCGGTCCCGATGTGCCCCAATTATCCGAAATTGACTGTAGTTCCTTTTGGTATTAGAAACGAGTAAACAAAAGTCGTGGGAATAGGGGTGTAGTGTGCTATTTCAATAATTCATGTTTTTACCACAATACTGTCTACGTAAAACCAATAATCTTTTAAGCATATAATACTTGACATACCAGTTTTTCTCCTTTTGTTTATGTTTTAATTCCTTAAAGATTATTTTCTATAAAAACAAAACCTATTATAAAGTCGCTCTTATTGTTTTCAAATTCAAGCTTCCATTGTCATCCGGATAACAAAAGAAATTTTTCTAGTGAAAAATCTTTTCAGCAACTTCATCCAGTTTTATTTCAATACAAAATTTTATCCTTAAATAATGTATTGAAGAGGAAATACGGTAAAGACGACGCGATATTACTGCGTCATAAACATATCTCATTTTAACAAACATTCTACAAATAGTTTTCATACCATCAACTCTTTTCACGGTTACCATACACGCTTTTATCAAATAACTATATTTTACTACATTATTCATTAAAATTTTAGTGAAAAATCTAGTGTGATACACTCACACGACTTTCTCTTACAAATGCAAATAATAATCAATATAACCTAACACTAGTAATTTTAAAAAAATTTCTTCAAAATAACATAACCTTATTTTAATCAGGAGTGAAGGGTACAAAATGAAAATCAACCTCAGTTTGGCTTAATAATACGAAAAATCACTATTTCACGCTAAACTAGGCTCTGTGCCTAAAATAAAAGTTGTACATATTTTAATTTTCTATAAATTTAATGAAATACGATTTGTCGTTAAATGCATACTACTGACGAAATCTTAAAAAGATCAATTTTTCACAAAGTTTTATGGAGAAAAAAAACAGCAAATCACAAATTACAACTGAACGAAGAAGAATTGTACAAAGAAATGTTTTGAATAAAAGTTGTAGATTTTTAAATTGTCTACAACTTTTATTAATACTCTTGTGCCCGAAAATGCATATTAAGACCGCAATCTCAAAAAAATAAGGCGATTTTTAAAAAAATCGTAGAAGCCGTTTTTGAGGTAATCGCAAAAATATGAAAAATTACACAAAAAACTACTACTTCCGGTTGGCCGGTTTTACTGGTAATGTTCATGTCGGGTCCTCTAGCAGTATCTAACTTAAGTTTGAACTTGGGCCTTCGGGCCAGCCCAGTCAGTCAGCTGGTAGAAAGTCGCTATTATTTGTTAAGTAACACCGGTTGGGCAAGCGACTTTGAATGGTGACCAGCTGACAGCCATCCATGGACAAAATCTACTGGGAGTCCCTGTTCAAACTCACGTTCAATCTACGTCGAAAAAAAATACAGCATAAAGCAGCCATCAAATTGGGTAGTTGTCAACAATGTACAGTTCCCAAAAACAAATAAAAGCTAAAAAAAAATACAAGTTTGAACTTCGTACAATTTTACGTTCTGGATAAATTTTAGAGAATTGTAGAGAATTTAAAATCCTACAACTTTTATTTCTAATTTTTTTTAATAAAGCGGTAATTAGCTATTTTCTTTTTTTCTCGCGAAAACGTGTAAAAAGTCGATTTTTGAAAGATTCCAGGCTTAGTATGCCGTTTACGATAAAATTATTTAATCAAATTTATAGGAAATTGAAAGATCTATAACTTTTTTATAGCATTTTTCTCTACGGAGCCTAGTTCCACCTGAAAGAGTGATTTTCCGTATTTTTAAGCCAAAGTAAGGTTGATTTTCATTTTGCATCGTTCACTCATGATTATTAGGTTATGTTAATTGAGGTAATTTTTTTCATTTATGTCTAACATTTTATAGGCTAAGTAATGTTAGTTTATATTGTTCAATATTTGCATTAGCAAGAGAAAGTCGTGTGAGTGTTTCACACCAGATTTGTTTTTTGTATTTTAATTTTATGGTCTAACCGATTAAATTGAAAACATATGGTGTGAAAAACTCACACAACTTTCTCTTGCCAATGCAAATAATGAACAATATAACCTAAGTAATAAAACATTAGAATTAAACAAAAACTAACCTCAATCAACATAACCTAATTTTAAACATGAGTGAAAGACGCAAAACGAAAATCTACCTCAGTGTGGCTTAAAAGTACGGATAATCCCTCTTTCACGCTAAACTAGGCTCTGTAGAGAAAAATTCTTTAAATAAAAGTTGTACATTTTTTAATTTTCTATAAATTTTGTTTATACACGTTTGTCGTAAAATGCATACTTAGACCGAAATCTTAAAAAATCGATTTTCACACGTTTTCATGAGAAAAAACAAAAAATCGCTAATTACCGCTAACTAAGAGTTATACAAAAAAAATGTTTAAAATAAAAACTGTATGATTTTAAATTTTCTACAACTTTTATTTTAGACTATAGTACATTTTTTCGCTGAAATTCATATTAAAGCCGCAATCTTAAAAAAAACACTTTTTTACGTGAAAACAGCCTGACAAAGAATTTAAGCAAACATGGCTCCTACCCTATCTTGTAGAACATAAAAAATTTAGTAAATAAGGCGATTTTTAAAAAAATTGTAGGACCAGTTTTTGAGAAAATCGCAAAAAAGTGAAAAATTACACGACTAAACTACTACTTCCGGTTGACCAATTTTGATGAAAATGTTCGTGTCGGGTCCGGTAGTGTTATGTAACTTAAGTTTCAAGTTCGTACGATGATCCTTCCGTTCTTGAGATATTTTGTACACACAGGCACAGACCAACGGCTAAAAACATGTTTGTGTGGGTTGAGGGGGTCTCACACACACACACACACACACACACACACACACACACACTCACACACACACACACACACACACACACACACCATTCGCTAAAAACATGTTTTTTGGGTTCAGGAGGTCTGAAAACGTGTAGATCCGGTGAAGAATGTATTTGTTAAAATTGACATGAAAACAATACTTTCCTTTCCATATATTCATACAGGCAAGAGAAAGTAAAAATGTGAGTAGATAGAGAAATGGGACAACTATAGCTGTGTAATGTTTTATTTGCTTATCCTGTACAAATCCTATGGAAAATGTAACTAAAAATCTGGTGTGAAACACTCACACAACTTTCTCTTGCCTATGCAAATAATTAACAATAAACCTAACATTATTAATAAAACATTAAAAATAAACAAAAAACTAACCTCAATAAACATAACCTAATTTTAATCGTGAGTGAAAGACGCAAAATGAAAATCGACCTCAGTTTGGCTTATAAATACGGAAAATCACTCTTTCTAAACTAGGCTCTGTAGAGAAAAATGTTCTAAATAAAAGTTGTAGATCTTTTAATTTTCTATAAATTTAATTATATACACTTTTGTCGTAAAATGCATACTAAGGCCGAAATGTTAAAAAAATAAATTTTTCTCACGTTTTCGTGAGAAAAAAGCAGAACATCGCTAATTACCGCTAAACTAAGCGTTATACAAAAAAATATTTGAAATAAAAGTTGTAGAATTTAAAATTTTCTACAACTTTTTTACATACATTTTTGCAGTAAAATGCATAATAAAGCCGCAATCTTAAAAAAACACTTTTTTTACGTAAAAACAGCCTCACCAAGAATTTCAGCAAACATGGCGCCTATCCTATCTTGTACAGAATAAAAAATTGAGTAAATGAGGCGATTTTAAAAAAAATCGTAGGACCAGTTTTTGAGAAAATCGCAAAAAAGTGAAAAATTATACGAATAAACTACTACTTCTGGTTGACCGATTTTAATGAAAATGTTCGTGTCGGGTCCTTAGTGGTATGTAACTTAAGTTTCAAGTTTCAAGTTCGTACGATGTTCTGTTCTCGAGATATTCTGTTCACACACACACACACGCGCACGCGCACACACGCACGCACACACACACACACACACACACACACACACACAGACCAATCGCTAAAAACATGTTTTTTGGATTCAGGGGGTCTGAAAACGTGTAGATCCGGTGAAAACTCGATTTCGAAAAATCGACATGAAAACAATACTTTCCTTCCTATATATTCATATAGGCAAGAGAAAGTAAAAATCTGGTGTGAAACACTCACACAACTTTCTGTTGCCATTGCTAATAATAAACAATAAACGTAACATTAGAAATAAACAAAAAACTAACCTCATGAAACAACCTAATTTTAATCGTCAATGAAAGACGCAAATTGAAAATCAACCTCAGTTTGGCTTATAAATACGGAAAATCACTCTTTCACACTAAACTATTCTCTGTAGAGAAATATGCTTTAAATAAAAGTTGTAGATCTTTTAATTTTCTTTAAATTTTTATATAGACACTTCTGTCGTAAAATGCATACTAAGGCCGAAATTTTAAAACAATTGATTTTTCACACGTTTTCGTGAGAAAAAAACCGAAAATCGCTAATTACCGCTAAAATAAGCGTTAAACAAAACAATGTTTGAAATAAAAAGTTGTAGGATTTAAAATTCTCTACAACTTTTATTATAAAAATGTTTGTGCTAAAATGTATATTAAAGTCGCAATCTTAACAAAAAACAATTTTTTTACGTGAAAACAGCCTCACCAAGAATTTCAGCAAACATGGCACCTACCCTATTTTGTAAAGCATAAAAAGTTTAGTAAATGAGGCGATTTCAAAAAAAATCGTAGTACCAGTTTTTGAGAAAATTGCAAAAAAGTGAAGAATTACACGAATAAACTACTACTTCCGGTTGACCGATTTTGATGAAAATTTTCGTGTCGCGTCCGGTAGTGGTATGTAACTTAAGTTTCACGTTTCAAGATCGTACGATGTTCCGTTTTTGAGATATTCTGTTTACATACACACAGACCAATCGGTAAAAACATGTTTTTTTTGGGTTCAGAGGGTCTGTTTACGTGTATATGAGGTGAAGAGAGGATTTGTTAAAATCGTCATGAAGACAATATTTTCCTTCCTATATATTCATACAGGCATGAGAAAGTAAAAAAATACATACTATTACAGTTAATGATTTATTTTAATAATATTACGAAATGAAGTGTTATTCTGAAGAAATTAGTAATAATAAATCCCGGAAAAAGCATCATGGAAAATATTTTCTTAATTATTTATTAATATTACCGTACCTAATTTTTGTAAATTTTACTCTAAAACACTAAAATTTGTGATTAGTTATGTTACAAATTAAAATAATTATGCGTTTTACATTCACTACTTGCTTCGTACGCGGATGATAGCTACTGTAATATTGTACTCCGCCGATAACCCCGCTCAAGTATTGTATATCCTTCAACAGCATATTTCTCGCCTAGAATCTCATGGCTTACCAAACGGCGGATCAAAGTCAACACTACAAAAACGTGTCACGTTATGTTTACCTTGCGTAATCGAGTTTGTCCTCCTTTGTATCTTTATGATACTCAACTTCACACTTTTGAATCTGTCCGTTATCTAGGTGTATTATCTAGATAAGAGGCTGACGTGGATAAAACGAGAAAGGCACTCCAGGACAGGTTCAAACAGTTTTACAGACTTCCAAGTTACCAACTACGTCCTAATTACAACTCAAACCAAATACAAATTAAAACCAAACCATTACAACATTACAACTCAAAACAAATGTACAACTCGTACCTTCGACCAATATGGAGCTATGCCAGTCAGCTTTGCTGCTGTGCAAAACCATCGGTATTAGCAAATACAGTATAATACCGATTATCCGTGGTAATTGGGGGGATAACTATACCGGATAACCGGAAAACACGGATAATACAACCCAATTCGGTCGAGACCACTTACGTTATAAACAAAACCACCAGTTACTCGTATGTTTTATTCTACTGATTAATACATGTTAATACTATCGGATATCGGAAATAAATGAACAAATTGTATTGAAATAAAAATATTTACTACATAAATTTGTATAAGTCTTACCTTAAACTACGTACCAAAAAAAATCACAAAAAATCTGTTATTTTACTTTGTTTCATTTTATGCCGCAATATTTTTTATTTTATTTTTCTTATATAACCACGAATATGTAAAATGTCCACGTAATCTGTGTCATCCTGATTTTCCATGAAAGTAAGTAATGTTTCGGCACCGGTTAAAGCTTCTTTGCAACTTATTTTAGGAGCTGGTAACGTGCTCGCCTGTCATCACGCGGTCTTGGGTTCGAATCCCACTCGGGCATGGCATTTTTTCATACGTTACAAAAAATTCATTTCATCCTTCACCGTCTGCATTAGCAGCAATTTGCAAAACAGTCGGACGTTAAACAAAAAAAAAATTTCTAGTGATCGCACGGTTAATCCAAACCCCGGTTAAACGATCCACGGAAAATCGGTACTCTACTGTATTCAGCGTTTCCAATCAAACCTTTTGCGGTGGATAGTTAACGCCCCATATTATGAAACCAATAAAACGCTACACTGACACCTAAACGTACCCTACATAAATGACGTTTTCTTAAAACTCAATACAAAATTTAGGAAGAAACTCGTGAACCACCATAACCCATTGATTTGAAATCTGGCTACGCAGACTCTCCTAAACAATCCAATAACAGGACTAAAACGTCGATGGAGCCGGGATCTCATCAATTAACGAAGTACTGTAATTGACTGACAATACAGTGTTCTAAATTCTACACTTCTCTATTCACGTCGGAGCCTCCACTCACGTTTATTTATCATGTTATTTTGTTTTATCACATTCACAGTTTGTTTCCAACAGATTGTAAATTTCCTAAATAAAGAAAGAAAAAGGTTTATTTCAAAACCAGATAGAGCCGAATTCCGTTTAAAAACCAGATACACCCATTTATACGAGGGTTATTCAGAAAATAACCTCTTTTGAAATAAAAAGTAAACGAGTGAAGTTACAAAAACTTTATTATATACATATTGAAACTACAGTTTTTCTCTTTTTTCGACATAGTCGCCAAACAGATTCAAGCACTTGTCGTACCTTGGAACAGTCTTTGAAATACCCTCTGCATAAAAATCTGCCGCCTGTGAATGTAGCCAACCATTCATGGCGTTTTGAAGCTCTTCGTCATTGGCAAACTGCTGAGATGCAAGCCACCGCTTCATGTTCGGGAACAAATGAAAGTCACTAGGAGCCAAGTCCGGGCTGTATGGGGGATGATCGATAACGTCCCATTTAAACTTGGCCAAAAGTTCATTTGTTCTTCGAGCTGTATGAGGGCGAGAAAACAAATGAACTTTTGGCCAATTTAAATGGGACGTTTTTGATCATCCCCCATACAGCCCGGACTTGGCTCCTAGTGACTTTCACCTGTTCCCGAACATGAAGCGGTGGCTTGCATCTCAGCGGTTCGCCAATGACGAAGAGCTTTAAAACGCCGTGAATGGTTGGCTACTCTCACAGGCGGCAGATTTTTATGCGGAGGGTATTTCAAAGGCTGTTCCAAGGTACGACAAGTGCTTGAATCTGTTTGGCGACTATGTCGAAAATAGAGAAAAACTGTAGTTTTAATATGTATATATAAAGTTTTTGTATCTTCACTCGTTTACTTTTTATTTCAAAACGGAGTTATTTTCTGGATAACCCTCGTAGTATGTGAAATTTTTCTTATATTACGGTCATTAGAAACTTACAAGTCAGTATGTAAATTTCTCTACCTTAATGTTATTTCTCGAGTAAGTCACAATGTTGTATTATTTCATGTTTTTCAGAAAAACGTTATTCTGGTCTCCGAAAAAATTGACATTTTTGGATGTATCTGCTTTCGTAACTATAGTTGATCTCACTTTGAGAAAGCAGTCCGGGAAATCAATAAGCAATGCATTTCATATAAAAGTTAGAGCGCTACTACGTTAAGTAAAAATATCGGCTCCGAGCCACAACGCGTTCTCATTTACAAACTCCTAAAGTAATAACGTAATATGAAAACATCAGTGATTTTTTTAAACTCGTTTATTATTTCTGTTTCCTTCCAACATATATGACTTATCATATATCAAATTACAGATAAAACTCTCTATTTTATAACAAAATAATAAAACACGTAGGCCTACATCGTTGTTGAAAGAAAAAAGTTATGTATTGTGAAACGCAAAAAATGTGACGAGATTTAAACGGCCAAATTTGCACATAATCAAACATTTTTTAAAACCCCAAAAACTCTGTTAAACCATTTTGCTTTAATGAGAAAAAAATCTAAAAAAATAAGTGAAACTATGGCAGAAAGGTGTACCCACTGTTTACAACTATTTCATTAATTGCATCAGACGCAGTCTATATTGGCAAAAGCTGTAAAGTCCATTTACCCCATTTTGCCTTAGCATGAATAGAAGAGTAGATTAGTATGAATAGATTACCTTAGCATACAGCCTAAGGTTGGACATAATCTGAAACTGACACCAAAACAAAATCGCATTGTGTATGAGCGGCAAAGCGGTGTATTAAGTTCATACACCTTTTTGCCTTACGGAATGACTGTTCACAAGCAGCAGTAAACATAATAAAAAATATGGTATACACCTTTTTCTATGTTTGTTTTGGATAGTTAAGTTACAGCATTTCATAGGCAAAAGGTATTATTTTCGCATACATCCATCTGCCGTGTGCCTTTCTCTAAATGCAAATGATTATAAAATATACCAAAAAGAAGCACAAGCCATTTAACCCCTTTTACCATTACCTATAACTATTTTTCTGCCCATAACGGACAGGTGGAGTGTCAAAAATTATTTACACTCACTCTGTTAGTTGCAGGGCTAAAATAAATAGTTCTGTTTCTTATCACATGGTCAGCCAATTAAATGACTGAATCATTTAAGAACAGAAGAGGTAGAGGTGTAAAAGACACTAATCAGAGTTATCTCCTCTGAAAGTAATGAATTTCATTATACAGCCAGACCCTGTGGTGAATGAAGTGAAGGTGTCATTTGCAGAGTGGAAAATATGTGCTTTTCAGAGGGCCCGGCATGCTGATAAGTGTACTTTTCCATTCAGTGAGGAAGGCAATGGTAAACCACCTCATTCCTCGTTTTACTTAGTAAAACCTCTACAGGTTCAAACCAGCCTTTCGGCTGATGACCTAAACAACAACACCATTACCTAAAACTATTTTAACAACACATTTTATTAAAGTAAAAAGTAGGCTAATAATCGCACATACATCATATTCCCGTTTTATAGCAATGGGAGTTTCAGTGTTTTCAGAAAGGAAAAATGGTGAAAAGAATTCATACATCTTTGTGCCAATCTTGAATTACCAATTTATTAACAGATAGTACACCATTTTGCCTCAAAAAATTCTCAAAATAGACGTACATACAGATCTTTGCCATCATTGTATCTTGAAAACTATAACTCGTACAGACTTGGCTATAGAATTTTTGAAAAAAGCGCAAAAAATTACCTTGGAATCGTAAATAAAAAAAACTGAGTTTTTCACATACATTTACCAAAACACGGGAGACTGTACTGCATTCTGAACGTGTAATAGAGTATAGAAAATTCACTAGTTTTCACATCAACTTCAATTTCACATTTTTCAAATTTTACAATTTCAAACTTTAGTTTTCACATGAAAACTTCAATTGAAAATTAATAAAATTGTTTGTTTTTTACAGATTACTTTCGGAGATATCACGTGCAACTAAAGGAGTAGTCGTATTAATTTGCAATGCAAACACAGTGAAACGAATAATGAAAGAAGCAGAAAGATTAAACATGGTGGACGGTAATTTCGTTTGGTTATGGGTAGACAGCAGTGCATCCGTATCACCAAGAAATACATCATCAACATCATCATCATCATCATCAACTAGTGATAAAAATTATCAAGTGATAAATAGTGATACGATATCACCGGCGTCCAACGAACAATCACGTCGACGTAAAACCCGAACAGTAATCACGTCGAATAAAAAAGGAGATGGAAATTCAAATATAAATAAAAACTTAGACATGAATAATTTAATCGATAATAAAATAATATCGAATAATATTTTAATCGATGATTTTAATAATATTAATAAAAATAATAAAAAAGATTTAGAAACACCAATGAAATATAAAAACAATAATCACGTACGAGAAAATGATTTAAACAAAAATTTACAAATATCTTCTACTAATAACGTGGATTATACACCAAATTCTGATAGTATTTCTAAGAAACTAAGTGCTTTTAATAAATCGCCTAAGATTCATTCATCAACCGTTTTTAATTCAGATAATGATCAATACACGGAAGATTATAGTAAGACATTTAATAATGAATTTAAAAGCTCAAAAAAATCAAATATTGATGTAAATAATAATAATAGTAAAAATAATAATATAAAAATTGGTTATGAATTCTTGGAGGAAATTTATTATAAATTATGTAAATCAAAATTTAATTTAGAAAAAGATATTAAAAATTGTCTAATTTATTGTAACAATAATAAAGAAAGATTTATTAAAAAATCAACCTCTAACAGTGATTCAAAAATATATTTAAATTCAACTTATATAAACGAAGTATTTTTTCAATTAATAAATATAAATTATAATTTTGAAATTAATAGAAATTCTCAAGTCGTATCAAATAATATTCGTAGCAATAAAAATTTTAATATTATAGATGATGTTAATGATGATGATGATATTAAATTAAATTTATCATCAAATGATTCAGATATTTTAAGTGATTATAATGAGCGTGGTAAAAGAAGTGTTAAAATATTAAATAAAGTGTTTGAAAATATAAGTGACGATATACCATCGTTACCGATCGGATTACTTGCGTTACGTCCGGTTCCCATACGAATTGATCGGCATCTAGTTCGAAGTGCTGTAAAAATTGTGGTCGAATCTCTAAAGAGAGCGGTTCGTAAAAAGTGTTATTATACTCAACCTGGATTAAATGTGAATTTATTAGAAAATAAACAGGGTGTTCATTGTTGGAAACATTCTTCGCAGAAACTACAACAGGATTTTACCAACTTCTTTCTGAAGTAAGTCAATTTTTTTCATAACCCTATTATATATTTTTATAATAGGGGAGAGGAACCAAATATGGAATACCATTTTGATTTTTCTGGGTTTCTATGACTTTTTTGAAATTACTTGAATTTTATACAATAGTAGAAATAGTTTATTTCACAACTAGAAAATACAAAATCTGAAATTTACAAAAATGTAATTTTTTTTTAATTTTCTTTAGCGACATTCTCTTTACAATTTACAAAATAGGATCTTAATATGGAATACATTGGGTTATAATTTGGAATACTTGGAATAGATAGATACATAATTTGCCTGCATAGTTTTTAAAGCACCAAAGTATTAGTCCAATCAGTTTATTTACAGTAATCGCAGACAAAATACAACCTTTCAGCACTAGTGCATTGTTCATAATATCAATTATTACACCTCAAGCATTGAATTCACTTTTCACCTTTTTAATCTTCATTTTAATCACCTTGACAAAACACACGCTGTATTTGATCTGTTTGAATCCGGTAGTTGTTTTATGTCGGTATAACCAATGGTGCGATAAGATCAGGATTTCCAACGTCCTGTCTGGAAAAACACTAGTATTCCATAATAAGACCCTATTTCATATATGGCTCCCTTCCCCTACAAATACATTTAAATTATATTGTATGTGCTTGTTTATTGAAATTACAGGTTAATCTAATCAACCGATAATTAAATACGGGGTCATCATAAAAGAATAATGGGTTTGCAGTAATTCAGACCAAGGCAGTAGGGAAACTTTGAAATGTTTTATTTATTTTATTTACTAAAATATAGCTACGAGGGTCATTCGTAAAGTAAGGTCCGTTTTTGTATAAAAAATGAACCACAACAGATTAGATCAAAAACCTTGTTTTATATAATTCCTGACGTCTTAATCTATTTTTCTACATAGTTTCCATTTTTTTAAACATTTATCATAACGTTCTACAAGCTTTTGAATACCAGTGTCGTAGAACTCTGCCGCCTGCGAATATAACCAGTTATGAACAGCTTCTTTCACCTCGTCATCAGAGTTGAAGCGCTTACCGCCGAGAAACTTCTACTGTTCTACTCACGTTCGAGAATTCCAATTCTAATGACGAAATTGTGAATCGCCGATTTTCACGAATCTTTCCTTCAATGGCTTTGACCAAATCTTCCGTGATCACTGATGGTCGGCCAGATCGCGGTTCATCATGGACATTGTCCCTTCCCTCCTTGAAAGCTCTCACCCACTTGCGCACTTTACTGTCACTCATTGCATTAGGGCCATACACTTCACTTATTTGTCGATGAATATCTACTGCACAAACGTTCCTTGCTGTCAAAAAACGAATCACTGACCGTATTTCGCAGTCGGCGGGATGATCAATTGTCTTAAACATCTTAAAGATGCACAGAAAACAGTACACAACGAAGATACTACTGTAAATGGCGTCGTTTCGTACGCAAGGCATGCTGGGGATTCCCAGCATGCCTTGCGTACGAAACGACGCGCAAACAGCGCAATGCGCATGCGCATTGCGCTGTTCGCTCGCCGTGTGGCTAGTTACCGCGATTCGGACCTTACTTTACGAATGACCCTTGTACATTAAAATTACAATTCATGACAATAATTACTAAGCTATGTAGAATATTTTAAAACTAAATATACACTACTTATACGCAAAAACTCTTCTTCACAAAGAGTTCTGTCCGCGCATACCACAGTATACAGAACAAAAAATTAATTCACTTAAATACTTCTTATAACTACTATAAAATTAACAAGTTAAATTACTACAGTTAAACAGGTTACAAAGATTGCGTTAAACAGAATAAAAAAAACAAAATAAATGATATGTTCAATTACATTTTACATAAAATATCAATATTATATTTTAATTTTCATAATAGAAATTAAAAAAAAAATTAAGATTATGTTTGTATATTTTGTAATAGAAAGAAAAAATATATAATAACTTTTAATTTATAACTATAAATACTTTATAATAATATTGTGACACTTATCGCTAAGGTCCGTTTCGGGATCTATGTATTTAAATAATTAATACACTAAAGTTTACTGTTACAAATATTTATTACACTAAAAGATTTACAAAATAAATACCTAATAAACTAATTATAATGAAGTAATACAATAAATAACTTAATAATATACTTAACTACTTACTACTTATATACTTACTATAGGGTGATTCAAAAAGAGCGCCGGTTTTGATATATCAAATTAAGAGATTTATTTTATTGAAAAACTGAAAATAAATACATCAACAAGTTCATCTTACCTTCCGATTTCATGTATGAAAAATGATGTCATGCATGTGTCCTCCTCTACTGCGCTGGCACGCATCAACTCTGTCCATGAAATTGGATATTACTGCACGACAAGTTTCGACTATGTGGGACAAGTTTCCGTATGTGGGGTTTTCTAAACCCCACATACGGCAGTTCTGTTTATTAACAAAACCGTTTAAGTGGAAGTGCTCCTCATCACTGAAAATTATTTTGTTTGCGAAGGTGTCATCATCCTGCCGTTTTCTCAATACCCAGTCAACAAACTGTCGTCTCTTCTGGTGGTCTGCCACTTTCAAATGTTGCGTCAACTGAATTTTATACGGGTGATATTGGAGATCGTACCGAAGAATTCTCCGTACAGAAGAACATCGTTAAAACCCAATTGTTGAGAACGGCGACGTATTGATTTTGCTGGGCTAACAGCCACACTGTCACGAACCAACGCAACGTTCTGCTCAGTTCGGCCAGAACGACGACGTCCAGAACTTTTAAGGTCGACTGTTGAACCCGTCTCAAAAAACTTTTTCATGAGCCTGCGAACTGTTGATTCATTCGGTGCTTCATTACGTCCTAGAGTACCGCGAAGTCGCCTGACAGTAGCCGCATAACTCTCTCCACTCTGGTAAAATGTTTTGACGATTAACACTCGTTGCGCAATAGTAAACTTCTCCATGGTTAGACACAGACTGCGAGAGTATTACACTGCGAACAAGAGAAACTACAACTGAATCGTCAATCGGAATTATCTCCGAAATAGAAATGAGGTCAAACAATGTTGCCAACCGATAAACAAAAATTTACCAGCCGTTTAAAAACCGGCGCTTTTTTTGAATCACCCTATACTTACAATCAATTATATAGAATGCACATACACAATAAAACTGAATACACAATGCACAAATACAATAAGCCTCGGAACCCCGTTGACCTGTTCTAACGGAGTTACCTTCTAACACACGTAGTAAACACTCGTCAAAGATCAAACGAGAATACTAACTCCCTGACCGCACTCGGGCGCTCTTTATATAGGTCGATCAAAAAGAAATTCTAGCAAAACAGAGAAATTCGATACAAATAATAAAGTACAAAAAACCCTTTATAAATGAGTACTAGAAAAATCTATTGTAAACAAGTCAACAATAGATAAAAGGTGTTACAGGTAATCAACCGACCCTTTCATAAATAGTTGTATATCAATGACCCTTTTAAAATCCCTCTATAAATAGGTATCCATTTATAACTAACCCTATTATTACTTTTTTACTCTTATTATCTACTCTTTACCATTTTATGAATTAAATACTAGAAATTTCTTGAACTATATTCGTCTTTGATATTGTCACATTATATTTTAACTAACACAATGTAAATATTTTAACTTTATGGGAAATTAATTCAATAAATGAGCATAAAGAAACAGGCAAACTATCGCAAAATGAAAAGTAAAAACTAATAAGAACAGTTCTTTTAAGACCTGGAAAAGTTTCTCAAGTTCTTGCTCGTAGATCGATATTATATTCTGCCACTTATTGCTAAGGTCCGTTTCGGGATCTAGGTTATTAAATAATTAATACACTAAAGTTTACAATTACAAATATTTATTACACTAAAAGATTACAAAATAAATAATTAAACTAATTATAATTTAGTAATACAATAAATGATTTAATAATTCATTTCAAATAAATAATAAACAATAAATAATTTACTTAGCCTACTTACAATCACCTTTATAATACACGAACATACAAAACATAGAAATTGAATTCACAGAAACTGCACATTAACTTTACAATACACTCACAAAAAGACTTTACACAATACACACACAACAAAGGCAGTATAACAGTCGTCGACCAAACAATGCTCGGAATAGTTAACCTGTTTAACAACCCGAATCGCTCGTCGAAGATCAAATGGATACTGACTGACTGGACCGCGCCCGGGGTCTCTTTATATAACTTTTTACAAAGATTGTTCCAGAGAAAAGTAGAGAAATCATGCAAACAATAAAGTACAAAAATAAATAACCTTTTATTAATGAATACTAGAAAAATCCGTAGTAAACAGGTCAAGAATAGGTCTTTTGTAAATAGAAAACGTAAACGAATTGCCCCCTCATAATAGCTGTACACAATACCTGAATTTTTATAGTAGACACACCTTTATGGTCATCATTGTAAAACTGTCATTCACTGTTGCTATTGTGTATTGTTATTTTTATTATTCCTTAACTATTTTTATGAATGGAATTCTGGGACCTTCGTGAACCATCTGGTCGATTCTGTTGCAGTATGATATTTTCGTTTATGTTTTAATAGATGCGGTGACATAATACTGTGTATATGGGGTGGAAGTACGTTACCTAACGAATCGCCTCTCAAGATAGAAAAATGACTTCTGAAAAAATGTACTATTTGGTTTTCTAGTATAATTTTTCCAGCGTTCCTAGTACCACAATTGGTTTTATTGGGATCAATTATTACTTCACGGTTACCACAAGCCCAAAAGAACTGTATCAGTACTTTGAAAACAAATAAATGCTATAAAGGAAAGACTCCAAATTCTTGGAATAGGCTCATACGATTATGATCTTTTATAGCTCCGATAGCCTCAACTAAAAAGTTCCTGTAACAGCAGTTCTAAACATAACTTAACGTTTTTTTTACTTTCTCTTACCTATATGAATATATAGGAAGGATAGTAGGCCTATTGTTTTCAAGTCGATTTTTCGAAATCGAATTTTCACCGGATCTGCACGTTTTCAGACCCCGTAAACTCAAAAAACATGTTTTTAGCGATTATTGAGTGTGTATCAGAAATTGGTGTGTGTGTATCTCAAGAAATGAAAATTGTACGAACTTGAAACTTAAACTTAAGTTAGATACCACTAGAGGACCTGACACGAACATTTTCATCAAAATCGGTCAACCATAAGTAGTAATTTATTGGTGTAATTTTTCACATTGTTGCGATTTTCTCAAAAAACGGTCCCTACGATTTTTTTTTTAAATCGCCTCATTTAATCAATTTTTATTCTCTGAAAGATAAGGTAGGGGCTATGTCTGCTGAAATTCTTGTAGAGTGATTTTTTAGTCTTGTTACCAAACTCTTAATGTCTAGTAATTTTTTTCTAAGAAAGGGAAGTTTTTATTTGTGTAACGAAGTTAGCTACCTCCTGAACCGGTAGCTATGGATACGGCAATGTGTGTTGATTCTCCTTGAACTATGTTAATTTTGTCCCGTTTCCGGTCGTGTTGAAAACAGAATGTCTGTTGCCCTTAGAACAATCGCTTCTTTAAATCTGGAGATTAAAGCTCTTTGACTAATCTTACGCGATACAAATACAATTTCAATTTTTTAGCAGCTTTCTCAACACTCGAATGTGAGAAACCAATTTGCGAGGAAAGTTTTCGTAAACTTTTCCGTGGAGATTTAAACAATCTTGTTTTCACATTCTCTAAAACGTCATCTGTCAAGACAGTTGGCCGACCACTACGTTTTCTGTCGCAAACACTACCTGTCTCCCGAAACTGTTTTTTAGCCTACAAATTGACTTTTTTTTCTGGTGGAGGAACACCAACAAATTTAATTTGAAATGATTCTTTTACACTCGCGTACGATTTCGTAACAAAATATTGTTCAAGAATGAACACATGTTGTTCTAGGGTAAAAGACATTCTTGTACGTAACACGCCTGGAAACAGCACAAAATTTTACACAACTCAAGAAGAATCAACTCACACTGCCGTATCTATACCGGTTGAGTAGGACTACCAACTTTGTGTCACAAAACAAATTTCTCCTTTCTTAGAAAAAAATTACCAGACATTAACAATTGGGTAACTGGACTAAGAACTCATTTAGTAGTTTTCCTCGGTTTTTTTGCAACTCTTCTCGTATTTTTGAAGGCCCAGGCCGCCAAAGTATTCTCCGTGACGTAATTAAAGAGAGTAAGTGTAAATGTAAGTTCATCACTCTGTCAAACACCGGTTTTAATTTCAAGCTTGGCCTTCGGGCCAGCCCAGTCAGTCAACTGATAGAAAGTCGCTATTATTTGTTAAGTAACACCGGTTGGGCAAGCGACTTTGTAAGGTGACCAGCTGACAGCCATCCATGAACAAACTCTACTGGGGGTCTCTGTTCAAACTCATGCCAAATTGACGACAAATAATACAGCAAAGCAGCCATCAAATTGGGTAGTTGTCAAAAATGTACAGTTCCCGCTTTGAAATTACACTTTTGATTGGGTGTGTGTTAATGTTTTGTTAAATAGTGTTTAGATATTCGAGAACGGTTGAAAATTTAGAGTTTCTTGAAGATTGTCGAGAAAACTAGATCGGCTTGCCGTGCCATTTGTTTTAAAAACATTAGATGTCGTGTATTAATGAGTTGAATAGAATTTCTGAATTAAAGGAACAAAACTAAATTGAGCTAAAAGGAAAAATCTGGTGTGAAAAATTCACACAACTTTCTCTTGCCAATACAAATAATGAAAAATATATCCAACATTAGGTGATGAAACATTAGAAATATACAAAAAACCTAACCTCAGAAAACATAACCTAATTTAATCATGATTGAATGATGCAAAATGAAAACTAATCTTAGTTTGGCTTAATAATACGGAAAATCACTCTTTCACACTTAAATAGGCTCTGTAGAGAAAATGCTTGAAATAAAAGTTGTAGATCTTTTAATTTCCTATAAATTCTATTATATACACTTTTTTACATATTTTCATTAAAAAAAGACAGAAAAGTACCAATTACCGCTAAGCTAAGCAGTATGTAAATAAATGCTTGAAATAAAAAATGCTGGTTTTTAAATCGTCAATAACTTTAATTTTATAAATTTTTGCTTTAAAATGCATAGTGAGGCCGCAATTTAAAAAAAAAAACATTTTTTTCTACGAATGCACAGCCTTCCTAAGAATTTCAGCAGACATGGCGCCTATCCTATCTTGTACAGTATAAACAATGTAGTAAATGAGGCGATTTTTAAAAAAATCGTAGAAGCCGTTTTTGAGAAAATCACAAAAAAAATTAAAAAATAAACGAATAAACTACTACTTCTGGTTGACCGGTTTTGATGAAAATGTTCGTATCGGGTTCTCTAGTGGTACTTAACTTTAGTTTCAAGTTTCAACTTTGTAAAGTATTTCGTTCTTGAGATATTCTGTTCATACACAGACCAATAGCTAAAAATTTTTTTTTTGTTTAAGGGTCTGTTTAGGTGTATATTCGGGTGAAGAGTGTATTTGTTAAAATCGACATGAAAACAATACATTCTTTCCTATATACAGTATAGTCATGTAGGCAAGAGAAAGAAAAACAATCTGGTGTGAAACACTCGCACAACTTTCTCTTGCTAATGCAAATAATTAACAATAAACCTAACATTAGTAATGAAACATTAGAAATAAAGAAAAAACTAACTTCAATAAACATAACCTAAAATTATTTAATCATATATGAAAGACGCAAAACAAAAATCAACCTCAGTTTGGCTTAAAAATACGGAAAATCGCTCTTTTACGCTAAACTAGGCTCTGGACAAAAAAATGCTATTTATAAAAGCTGTAGATGATTTAATTTCCTATAAATTTGATTATATACACTTTTGTAGTAAAATGCATACTAAGACCGAAATCTTAAAAAAATAGATTTTTCACTCGTTTTAGTGAGAAAAAAACAGTAAATCGCTAATTACCGTTAAACTAAGCGTTATACAAAAAAATGTTTGAAATAAAAGTTGTAGAATTTTAAATTGTCTACAAATTTTATCATATAAACTTTTGCGGTAAAATACATATTAAACCCGCAATCTTAAAAAAAACAATTGTTTAACGTAAAAACAGCCTCACCAAGAATTTCAGTAGCTAAACATGGCACCTACCCTATCTTGTAGAGCATAAAAAATGTAGTGAACGAGGCGATTTAAAAAAAAATCGTAGGACCAGTTTATGAGAAAATCGAAAAAAGTTACACGTATAAACTACTACTTCCGGTTGACCGGTTTTGATGATATTGTTCATGTCGGGTCCGGTAGTGGTATGTAGCTTAAGTTTCAAGTTTGTACGACGTTTCGTCGTGAGATAAATTCTGTTCACACACACACACACACACACACACACACACACAGACCAACAGGTAAAAACATATTGTTGCGTGGGTTGATGGGGTCTGTTTACGTGTATATTCGGGTGAAGAGTGTATTTGTTGTGATCGACATGAAAACAATACTTTCCTTCCTATATATTCATATCGGCAAGAGAAAGTAAAAATGTTTGTTGGAGACAGTTGAGAAATCTAGATCAGCTTACTACGAGTATTTGTGTTAAATATTAGATGACGTCATGTAGGTCTATTAGAGAATTAAATAGAATTTTCGGAATTAAAGGGACAAAACTAAATTGGGCTAAAAGGGAAAAATAAAAGATTGATTGTTAAGTATTATGGAAACGGGATGTCAGATTAAAAATATGTTACAAAAAGGAATAAAAGGCGAAACGTGAAATATTAGATTTCCTTCTTTTTTAAGTTAAGGATTTAGAAATGAGAAACTTTTCATCAATCATAAATTACTTTTATTATCCTTCCTTTAATTTCGTTTCGATTTCTTTTGAATTCTTCTTTTAAATAAGATTTCTTGTAAAATATCTTCTTAAATTTTCTTACCGATCTCTTCAGAATTTTATGAAAAATTTCAGTTTAATTTTTTTATATTATTTACTTTTATTACGTTTTAAGAATATACGAATATATAGGGTGATTCAAAACTGTACGGCAATCTCTTGGGATCAAATTCTATAGCTAAAAATAAGAAAAAAGTTCAAATAAACATTTGCCTGAAAACGCTTAGTTAGCGAGTTACGGCTAGCGAAAAATGTCAACTAGAACTCTGTGCCCTCGGTGATGTAAGGCCGTATAAAAATGTTAAAAGTAGTTACATAGAGACAAATACGATTGTTTCTTCTGTTCTTTAATCTGAAAAATTGAATAAAATTGGTTCCAGAGCTGTAAATGCAATACTTTCAGAGATATCTTACATAAAACACAAGAATTGGTGCAAAGAAATAACACATTTTTGTGTTTAACGTAAGATTACTCCCATAAATGGTAAATAAAGGTGTATTTTTTCTTAAATTTGTAGAAAATTTAATTCTGAAAAGATTCATGTGAATTACTCAGGAAAAAAATGAATTATAGATATTAAAAATTCGCTTTATTTAAAATCAAAACAGACACACATAAAACGCACATTCTTAATTGCATAAAATATTAGGTTGGGAGTAACAGCTAATCAATCAGCTGTTACTCCCAACCTACATAATATTAGTTAATATTTTATGCAGTAAAAAATTGCGTCTGTTTTGATTTTAAATAAAGCGAAATTTCAATATCTATTATTCATTTTATTCCTGAGTAATTCACATGAATCTTTTCAGAAATAAATTTTCTACAAATTTATTTAAGAAAAAATACACCTTTATTTACTATTTATGGAAGAAATCTTACGTTAAACACAAGAATGTGTTATTTCTTTGCACCAATTCTTGTGTTTTATGTAACATATCTCTGAAAGTATTGCATTTATAGCTCTGGAACCAATTTTATTCAATTTTTCAGATTAAAGAACATCAGATTAAAGAAACAATCGTATTTGTATCTTTGTAACAACCTTTAACATTTTTATGCGGCCTTACTTCACCGATGGTACAGAGTTTTAGACGAAATTTTTCGCTAGCCGTAACTCGCTAACTAAGCGTTTTCAGGCATATATTTATATGAACTTTTTTCTTATTTTTAGCTATAGAATGAGATCCCAAGAGATTGTAGTATAGTTTTGAATCACTCTGTATATCGAAGGAAATAATATAGTTTTCGGGTTTTTTGAACCCAAAAAACATGTTTCAGTGATTGGTCTGTGTGTGAGTGTGTGTTCGCAAAATATCTTAAGGACGGAATATTGTACGAAATTGAAATTGGGAACTTAAGGTAATTTGGTACTATAAGAGACCCATCTCGGATATATTAATCAAAATCGGTCAAACGGAAGTAGTAGTTTATTCGTGCAATTTTTCACTTTTTTGCGATTTTCTCAATAATGGCTCCTACGATTTTTTTGTAAATCAACGTTATAAAAAATTAAGAAACATACAACTTTAATTTAAAAAATTTTTCTCTACAGAGACTATTATTAGAGACAATTACTGTTTTACCGTATTTTTAAGTTCTACAGTTGTTTAAAATTATGAAGATAATGATTTTTCTGTTGAGGGGTATTTTAGAATTTTTTTTTTAAAACAATTTCCCTGTTTGAAATTTAATATTTCCTTCTAAAAATTTTTTAATTGTTTTTATTGCAAGTTTTAATTTATTTTCATTGTTGCGATTCATAGTAACTTACTTAATTTTAAATAAAATATTTTAATAGAAAGTTTATATTTTATCTGCCATAAAGTACTTAACGTTATTAATATTTATTTAAGAATAACGATTTAAACTTCTTTTTACAATGGTAACTACAAATTCTTGTCTAACGATAACAAATGCAGTATAATAATAACAAAAGTTTGGTGTGAAACACTCACACGACTTTCTCTTGCCAATATTAATAATGAACAATATAATCTAACATTATTAATAAAAATTAGAAATAAACAAAAAACATAAGCTTGTTTTAATCATGAGTGAAAAATGCAAAATGAAAATCAACCCGAGTTTTGCTTAAAAATACGGAAAATAACTCTTTCACGCTAAACTAGGCTTTGTACAGAAAAATGCTTTAAATAAAAGTTGTAGATCTTTTAATTTCCTAACATTGTGATAATACGCTTTGTCGTGAAATGCATACTAAGGCTGAAATCTTTAAAATGTCGATTTTTTAAACGTTTTCGTGAGAAAAAACAGAAAATCGCCAATTACCTCTGAAATAAGCATTATACAAAAAAAAAAATTTGAAATAAAAGCTGTAGGATTTTAAATTTTCTTCAACATTTATTATATACATTTTTGCCTTAAAATGCATATTGAAGCCAAAATCTTATTAAAACAATCTTTTTACGAGAAAACACCATCCCAAGAATTTCAGGAGACATGGCGCTTGTCATATCTTGTAGAGGATAAAAAATTTAGTAAATGAGGCGATTTAAAAATAATTCGTAGGTGCCGTTTTTGAGGAAATCGCAAAAAAATGAAAAATTACACGAGTAAATTATTACTTCCAGTTAATCGATTTTGATGAAAATGTCCGTGACAATTTCTCTAGTGATAGCTAACTTAAGTTCCAAGTTTCAACTTCGTACAATGTTCCATTCTTGAGATATTTTGTTAACATTCACACACAGACAGACCAATCTCTACAAACTTTGGGTTCAGGGGGGCTGAAAACTAATATATCCGGTGAAAATTCGATTTCTTAAAATCGCCTTTAAAACAATACTTTCATTTTTACTTTCTCTTGCCAGATGAATATATAGGAAGGAAAGTATTGTTTTCATGTCGATTTTTCGAAATCGAGTTTTCACCGGATCTATACGTTTTCAGACCCCCTGAACCCAAAAAACATGTTTTTAGCGATTGGTCTGTGTGTGTGTGTGTGTGTGTGTGCGTGCGTGCGTGCGTGCGTGCGTGCGCGCGCGCGTGCGTGTGTGTGTATGTGTGTGTGTGTGTGTATGTGTGTGTGTGTGTGTGTGTGTGTGTGTGTGTGTGTGTGTGTGTGTGTGTGTGTGTGTGTGTGTGTGTGTGTGTGTGTGTGTGTGTGTGTGTGTGTGTGTGTGTGTGTGTGTGTGTGTGTGTGTGTGTGTGTGTGTGTGTGTGTGTGTGTGTGTGTGTGTGTGTGTGTGTGTGTGAACAGAATATCTCAAGAACGGAACATCGTACGAACTTAAGTTACGTACCACTACCGGACTCGACACGAACATTTTCATCAAAATCGGTCAACCGGAAGTAGTAGTTTATTCGTGTAATTTTTCACTTTTTTGCGATTTTCTCAAAAACTGGTCCTACGATTTTTTTAATAATCGCCTGGTTTACTCAATTTTTTATTCTCTACAAGATAGGGTAGGCGTCATGTTTGCTGAAATTCTGGGTGAGGCTGTTTTCACGTAAAAACGTTGTTTTTTTAAGATTACAGCTTTAATATGCATTTTAGCACAAAACTTTATATAATAAAAGTTGTAGAGAATTGAAAATTCTACAACTTTTATTTCAATCAATTTTTTGTATAATGCTTAATTTAGCGGTAATTTGCGATTTTCTGTTTTTTTTTCTCACGAAAACGTGTGAAAAATTGATTTTTTTAAGATTTCGGCCTTAGTATGCATTTTACGACAAAAGTGTATATAATTAAATTTATAGAAAATTAAAAGATCTACAACTTTTATTTAAAGCATTTTTCTCTACAGAGCCTAGTTTAGAGAGAAAGAGTGATTTTTCGTATTTCTAAGCCAAACTGAGGTTGATTTTCATTTTGCATCATTCACTCATGATTAAAATAAGGTTATGTTTTTGAGGTTAGTTTTTTGTTTATTTATAATATTTTATTAATAATGTTAGGTTTATTGTTAATTATTTGCATTGGCAAGAGAAAGTTGTGTGAGTGTTTCACACCAGATTTTTATATATTCGAATAGGCAAAAGAAAGTAACCCATTACTCTCTTCATACGTTATTTAAACAATACTGTCTTAATATATTGAACCTTTTGTACAAATGTTGAATTTCATTTTGCGTCATTCACTCATGATTAAAATGAGGTAATTTTTTTCATTTTACATTGTTCACTAAAATTAAGTATAAGTTAAATTATTCATTATTTACATTGGGAAGATAAAGTCGTGTTAGTATGTCACACAAGATATTTTCTATTGTATAGAAGAATTTATTTTGTAGTTGTTGTTTAAAAGGTCATTTTAGTTGTAGGTGAAGACTTAAAATTATAGTTCGAACAGAATAAAATCCAAGGAGTTATACGAGAAATGTCACTGCCTTCTTTACCGAGTAGAATTGTTCAACTAAAAGTACTGCCAGCTCTTTTATAAAGCATTTAGTTTACTGCCGGTCGATTCATGATTTTCCTTCTTTACCAGCAATGAATGGTTGTATAAAAATATCTATTTTTTTCACAGTGAATAACTTTGATTACTGTCAGTTACACATCGACCTCTTCTGACTTTAATCCTTCGGGACTCATGTCCACCGTTGGAACGTGAGAACTCGCTTTAGGGTTTTTTTTATTCCCTAATGATATTACGATAGCTCATGGTAATTAAACATTTCACTTAATTAGTACTTTTTCTTACCCTTTATTAATATGTTTGTAGGAACGGGAAAGTATTGAGACACTTATCGCTAAGGTCCGTTTCGGGATCTAGGTAATTAAATAATTAATACACTAGAGTTTACAATTACAAATATTTATTACAACTAAAAGAGTTACAAAATAAATAACAAACTACGGTAATTATAAAGAAGTAATACAATAAATAAATTAATAATTTACTTAATGCTACTTATAATAATTATATAGAATGCACTTACAAAATGAAACTGAATACACAATGCACCTTACAATAACTTTACACAATGCACACACACAAAGACAGTATAACAATAGTTGACCAACACAATGCCCGGAACGTGCTGCACTACGCACCGATAGACACTCGTCAAAGATCAAACGGATACTAACTCACTCACTGACTGCGCTCGGGGTTCTATTTATATAAGCGGTTCAAAGAATCTTCCCGAAAGACACCGAAATTCGATATAAAAGTCCTTTCTAGAGAAGTCTTATTTAATGTAAACAGGTAATTAACCGACCCTTCATAAATATAGGGTGATTCAAAAAGAGCGCCGGTTTTTAAACGGCTGGTAAATTTTTGTTTATCGGTTGGCAACATTGTTTGACCTTATTTCTATTTCGGAGAACATTCCGATTGACGATTCAGTTGTAGTTTCTCTTGTTCGCAGTGTAGTACTCTCGCAGTCTGTGTCTAACCATGGAGAAGTTTACTATTGCACAACGAGTGTTAATCGTCAAAACATTTTACCAGAGTGGAGAGAGTTATGCGGCTACTGTCAGGCGACTTCGCGGTACTCTAGGACGTAATGAAGCACCGAATGAATCAACAGTTCGCAGGCTCATGAAAAAGTTTTTTGAGACGGGTTCAACAGTCGACCTTAAAAGTTCTGGACGTCGTCGTTCTGGCCGAACTGAGCAGAACGTTGCGTTGGTTCGTGACAGTGTGGCTGTTAGCCCAGCAAAATCAATACGTCGCCGTTCTCAACAATTGGGTTTAAGATGTTCTTCTATACGGAGAATTCTTCGGTACGATCTCCAATATCACCCGTATAAAATTCAGTTGACGCAACATTTGAAAGTGGCAGACCACCAGAAGAGACGACAGTTTGTTGACTGGGTATTGAGAAAACGGCAGGATGATGACACCTTTGCAAACAAAATCATTTTCAGTGATGAGGCGCACTTCCACTTAAACGGTTTTGTTAATAAACAGAACTGCCGTATGTTGGGTTTAGAAAACCCCACATACGGAAACTTGTCCCACATAGTCGAAACTTGTCGTGCAGTAATATCCAATTTCATGGACAGAGTTGATGCGTGCCAGCGCAGTAGAGGAGGACACATGCATGACATCATTTTTCATACATAAAATCGGAAGGTAAGATGAACTTGTTGATGTATTTATTTTCAGTTTTTCAATAAAATAAATCTCTTAATTTGATATATCAAAACCGGCGCTCTTTTTGAATCACCCTATAGTTGTACAACAAACACCTTATCATACACAATAGCGCAGTCCTTTCAAACAACTTTCATGAATAGGCATCCCTTTATAGCCAACCCCTATTGTTACTTTTTCACTCTATTATCTACTCTTTACCATTTTATGAATGAAGTACGGTACTAGAAATTTCACGAACTATGCACTTCGTCGATATTGTCACAGTTCTGTTCCCTTGTAGATTTTTCTAAATTCAGTTTTCACCGTAAATACACGTTCCAGGCCCCCTGAACCCAAAAAAAACATGTATTTACTGATTGTTCCATATGTGTGCGTGCGTGCGTACACGCGCGCGCGTGAGTACAAAATATCTCAACAACTAAACGGAATATCGTACGAAAATGAAACTTAAATTTAAGATAGGTACTAGGTAGCCTTAGCGTCATGTTTGCTGAAATTCTTAGGAGGCTGTGCTATTGTAGAAAAAAATCTGATGTAAAACACGCTACTTTATCTTGCCAATGCCAATAATGAACAATATAACGTAATATTAGTGATAAAACATTAGAAAGAAACAAAATAATTAACCGACCTCAGAAAACATAACCTAATTTTAATCGTGAGAGAATGATGCAAAATGAAACCCAAACTTAGTGTAGCTTAATAATACGGAAAATCACTCTTTCATACTAAACTAGGCTTTGTTGAGAAAAATGCTTGAATTATAGTTGTAGATCTTTTAATTTTCGATGAATTTGATAATATCCATTTTTTCTCGTACAATGGTACTACTCCGAAATAAAAAATCAATTTTTTCACAGATTTTCATGAAAACAAAAACAGAAAGCCACTAATTACCGATTAACTAAGCGTTATAGAAAAAAATGTTTGCAATAAAAGTTAAAAGATTTTAAATTCTCTACAACTTTCATTATAAACATTTTTGCGCTAAAATTGATATTAAGGCTGAAGTTTTAAAGAAACCGTATTTTTCTACGAGTGACAAACCTTCCCAAGAATTTCAGCAGACATGACGCCAACCCTACCTTGTAGAACATAAAAATGTTGTAAATAAGGCGATTTAAAAAAATGGTAGGAGCCGTTTTTCAGAAAATCGCAAGAAAGTGAAAAAAGACGCGAATAAACTATTACTTCCGGTTGGCCGATTTTCATGAAAATGTTTTTGTCGGGTCCGGTAGTTAAGTTTAAAGTTTCAACTTGGTACGATGCTCCGTTCTTGAGTTATTCTGTTCACACAAACACACACATACATACACACACTCTCTCCCTCTCACGCGCACGCGCGCCCACACACAGATCAATCGCTAAAAACATGTTTTTTCGAGTTCAGGGGTCTAAAAATGTCTAGATCTGGTGAAAACTCAATTTTAAAAAATCAACATGAAAACAATACTCTCCTTCTTATATATTTATACAACCAAGAGAAAGTAAACATTTTTTTTAAGATACTCGTAGCGGCCTTAGGAGAGCATGCATTTTACAAAAAAGTGTATAAAATCAGCGTTATAGAAAATAAGAAAACCTACAACTTTTATTTCAAGAATTTTTCCCTTCAGAGCTTAGTTTAGACGCAAATTAATGATTTTCATTTTGCGTCATTCACTCATGATTAAAATTAGGTTATGTTTTTCGTTATGTATTGTTTACTCTTGATTAAACATAGGCTATATTGCTCATTATCTACATTGTCAAAAGAAACTCGTGTGAGTGTTTCACACCAGATTTTTAAACATCTTTTCCTTTTGTTGTTAAAGTTTTATTTTATTTAGCGTAAATACGAAGTACTACTTTTTCTTCTCCCACTCGGTGTGCAACACTAATTGGGTCCCTGCTTCATTCAAACAAATACAAACCAACAACTTTGTTTCTCCTAAT
Organism: Catonia carolina; assembly: GCA_035578175.1. Taxonomy (NCBI): domain Eukaryota; kingdom Metazoa; phylum Arthropoda; class Insecta; order Hemiptera; family Achilidae; genus Catonia; species Catonia carolina. The sequence continues at coordinate 1,799,211 of JAQMRL010000020.1, read as the reverse complement.
ATGTAGTAACAATACTCAATTTTATTTTCAACACAAAAAAATCTGGTGTGAAACACTCACACAACTTTCTCTTGCCAATGCAAATAATTTAAACAATATAACTTAACATTAGTAATAAAACATTAGAAATAAACAAAAAACTAACCTCAATAAACAACCTTATTTTAATCATGTAATGAAAGACGCAAAATGAAAATCAACCTCAGTTAGGCTTAAAAATACGGAAAATCACTCTTTCACACTAAACTAGACTCTGTAGAGAAAAATACTTCAAATAAAAGTTGTAGATCTTTTAATTTTCTATAAAATTGATTATATACACTTTTGCTGTAAAATGCATACTAAGGCCGAAATCTGAAAAAAATCGGTTTTTCACACGTTTACGTGAGAAAAAACAGAAAATCGCTAATTACCGCTAAACTAAGCGTTATACAAAAAAATGTTTGAAATAAAAGTTGTAGGATTTTTAATTCTCTACAACGTTTATTATATAAATTTTTGCGCTAAAATACATTGTAAGGCCGTAATATAAAAAAAACAACGTTTATACGTGAAAACACACTCACCAAGAATTTCAGCATACATGGTGCCTACCCTATCTTGTAAAGTATAAAAAATTGAGTAAACAAGGCGATTTAAAAAAAATCGTAAGACCAGTTTTTGAGAAAATCGCAAAAAAGTGAAAAATTACACGAATAAACTACTACTTCCGGTTGACCGATTTTGATGAAAATGTTCGAGTCAGGACCAGTTTTTGAGAAAATCGCAAAAAAGTGAAAAAATACACGAATAAACTACTACTTCCGGTTGGCCGATTTTGATGAAAATGTTCGTTTCAGTTCCGGTAGTGGTATGTAACCTAAGTTTTAAGTTTCAAGTTCGTACGATGTTCCGTTCTTGAGATATTCTGTTCACACACACACACAGACCAATCGCTAAAAACATGTTTTTTGGGTTCAGGGGGTCTGAAAACGTGTAGATCCGGTGAAAACTCGATTTCCAAAAATCGACATGAAAACAATATTTTCCTTTCTATATATTCATAAAGGCAAGGGAAAGTAAAAATTCAATAATATTTGTTTTATAATCTGGTGTGAAACACTCACACGTCTTTGTCTTGCCAATGTAAATAATTAAAATTAAAAACGTATGTTTAACCGTGAGTAAACAATGTAAAACGATAAACATAACCTAAGTTTCATCGTGAATGAATGACGCCAAAAAGAAAATCAACCTCTCTAAGACCTTAAAATACGTAAAATCACTTAATGAACGCTAAACAAAACTCTGTAGAAAAAAATCTTTAAAATTAACTTTGTCATGCCAATGTAAATATTTAAAATTAAAACCTATGTTTCACTATGAGTTAACTCACCGGGTTGGTCTAGATGGGCTAGGGGTAACGTCGTTGCCGCTAGTCAGCTGTTTAACAGCTGATCTTCGGAGACGAAGGTTCCTGGTTCAAATCCTAGTAATAAAAATAATATACATGTATAGTCCAGCCTCTCTTAGTTTGCTCCTAATGTAAACAAATAATGACGTCACGAAGCATGCGCATTGTATCAAATTGTGTACTCGCTGATTAAAAAGTAACAACAAAATACTTTAAAAGTATTTAAATACAAAATACTTTTAAAGTATTTTTTTTAAATGAAATTTTTAGGCCTACATCATATCATGGCTGATATTTTAAGTACTTATAATTTAAAAAATAGTTAACGTAATAGGAATACAACATCCTAAAGTCGCAGACTCTAGCGTGCACCCTGTAGTAGGTGGCTTTTGTTTGTTGACAGTAAGAGCAAACTAAGAACGGCTGAACTGTAGTTACTTTTATACGGATTAGAACACTAGACAGTGGTTACCGGTGTACTTTGATGGTTGGGGTTCAATTAACCATACCTCTCTCAGGAATGGTAGGCCTTGGTCTGTAGAAGACTACACAGTCTCATTTACACGTCATACTCATCATCCTCATCTTATTGGGTCATCGGGTTGCTTATTGTTCTAAATTGAACCGATTGCAACGTACACAAATTAGAAATAAAAAAACTATGAGTTAACCCACCGGGTTGGTCTAGGGGTGACGTCGTCGCCGCTAGTCAGCTGTTTAACAGCTGGTCTTTGGAGACGAAGGTTCCTGGTTTAAATCCTAGTAAAGGTAGTTACTTTTATACGGATTTGATTGCTAGACAGTGGTTGCCGGTGTACTTTGTTGGTTAGGGTTCAATTAACCATACTCTCTCACTCTGTACAAGACTACACGGTCTCATTTACACGTCATACACATCATCCTCATCTCATTGGGCCATGGGGTTGCTTATTTGTTCTCAATTGAACAGATTGCAACGTACACAATATTTATTAGGAATTAAAAAAAAACTGAGTAAACAACGTAAAATGAAAAATATAACATAGGTATTTTGAATCTTGAGTGAAAAATGAATATGAACCTTTCTATCACCTTAAAATAAGTAAAGTCACTAATTGACCCTAAACTAAGCTCTGTAAAAAAATCCCTTTAATAGAAGTGGTAATTTTTTTTACTTTCTCTTGTTTTTATGAATATATAGGAAGGAAAGTATTGTTTTCATCTCGATTTTAACAGATATACTCTAATATCAGGAACTATATGATTTCAGACCCCTTGAATGCAAAAAAAAACATGTTTTTAGCAATTGGTCTGTGTGCGCGTGCGCGTGCGCGTGCGTGTATTTAATATATGTCTGTCCCCACAGACATGTGGGGACAGACATATGTCTGACAGATATAGCGTTCTCAAACTTCGAAGTACGTCCTTTTGGAAACACCCGTTATTTTGTCTTACAGAGCCTAAATCAGCGTAAATTTAGTGATTTTTCGTATTTTTAAATTGCACAGAGTTGATTTTAATTTAGCGTTATTCACTCATGATCAAACATAAGTTTTATTGTTTATTTTTACATTGAAAAAAGAAAGTCGTGCGAATGTTTTACGTAAGGTTTTTGTGTTTATTTTTAACAACAGAACTAAAATAAATTAAACTTTTTAATTGCCTATTAATGCCTGTAGTGAGATATTCGTAAAAACCTGTAAAGTATTGATTAAAAATATTAATTTGGTTGAAGTAATTTTGAAAATTTCCATGACAGATATAATTAAATTTATAACGGTTAGATGTTTTGTATGAATGTAATTTACAAGCGCTAATAGCATCGAAACCCCGTCAGCAATATTTTAATAACATCTCCACCGTACTAGTATTAAAGAGTCGATATTTAAGCTACATAAATCAAATTGGTGCGTTTCGGTTAGTACTAATGTTCAAAATAGACATTGTTTTCTGATATATTTATTGTAGACACATAAATTGTTTAATTTACAGAAATATTTTTTTTTTTAATTCGTTTATTTAACGTCGCATCAACTACAACGGTCATTAGCGACGACGTTGGGGTGTAACTATATACAATGGAGGATGAAATGATTTTTTTGTAACGTATGAAAATATGCCATGCCTGAGTGGGATTCGAACCCAGAACCGCATGATGAGAGGCGAGCACATTACCAACTGCGCCAATGCGGCCGGCAGAAATATTTTATATATACGTATTTTGTTTATTTTTTACTTTCTCTTGCCTATATGAATATATAGAAAGGAAAGTATTGGTTTCATGTCGATTTTTCGAAATCGAGTTTTCACCGGATCTTCACGTTTTCAGACCCCGTGAACCCAAAAACATGTTTTTAGCGATTGGTCTGTGTGTGTGTGTGTGCGCGCGCGCGCGTGTGTGTATGTGTGTGTCTGTGTGAACAGAATATCTCAAGAACGGAACATCGTACGAACTTCAAACTTGAAACTTAAGTTACATACCACTACCGGACCCGACACGAACATTTTCATCAAAATCGGTCAACCGGAAGTAGTAGTTTATTCGTTTAATTTTTCACTTTTTTGAGATTTTCTCAAAAACTGGTCCTACGATTTCTTTTAAAATCAACTGGTTTACTACATTTTATATGCTCTACAATATAGGGTAGGCGCCATGTTTGCTGAAATTCTGCTTGAGGCTGTTTTTACGTAAAAACATTTTCTTTTTAAGATTGCGGCTTTAATATGCATTTTAGCGCAAAACGTTATATAATAAAAGTTGTAGAGAATGTACAATTCTACAACTTTTATTTCAAACATTTTTTTGTATAACGCTTAGTTTAGCGGTAATTTGCGATTTTCTGTTTTTTTTTCTCACGAAAACGTGAGAAAAATCGATTTTTTTAACATTTCGGTCTTAGTATGCATTTTACGACAAAAGTGTAGGCCTATATAATTAAATTTATAGAAAATTAAAAGATCTACAACTTTTGTTCAGAGCATTTTTCTCTACAGAGCCTAGTTTAGCGTGAAAGCGTGATTTTCCGTATTTTTAAGCCAAACTGAGTTCGATTGTCATTTTGCGTCATTCACTCATGATTAAAATAAGGTTATGTTTTTGAGGTTAGTTTTTGTTTATTTCTAATATTTTATTAATAATGTTAGGTTTATTATTAATTATTTGCATTGGCAAGAGAAAGTTGTGTGAGTGTTTCACACCAGATTTTTATTTATATAGTTATTAAAATGGAACCGTGTTGTAGTAGTGAAAATTCGAGTACGAGTGCTAGTGTGATACGGATTTTGAACTTTCCACCCTGCAAATAACACCTTCACTTCATCCTCCATAGGGTCTGGCTGTATAATGAAATTCATTACTCTCAGAGGTGATAAATTTGACTACTGTCTTTTACACCTCTACCTGTTCTGTTGTTAAATGCTTCACTCATTAAATTGGGTGACCATTTGATAAGAAACAACTATATTTGTAGCCGTTGAACGAACAGTTCAAGTGCATCATGGGCCTGGCATGCTGATAAGCATACTTTTCCACTGAGTGAGGAAGTCAATTGTAAACCACTTCACGCCTTGTTTTACTTGTGAAACCCCTAGAGGTTCAAACCAGACTTTCGGCTGATCACCTAAATAACACATATTCATGTAGGGAGAAAGTAAAAATTATTTTTTACTTCCTCTCTGTATGAATAGTAAAAAAAGAAAGTAAAAATTATCCCATAACTACATGAGGAAAATGACACTCAGTTTTTACTTCTACATTTTTTACTTCTCTTGCGTACATGAATATATGGAAGAAAAATATTGTTTTCATATCGATTTTAACAAATACACTCTTCACCGGATATACATGTTTTCAGACCCCATGAACCCAAAAAATATCTTTATATCGAATGGTTTGTGTGTGTGTGTGTGTGTGTGTGTGTGTGTGTGTGTGCGCGCGCGCGCGCGGAAACTACCGGAAACGTGAAAAAAGTCGTTTTTTACGATTTCAGCCTTAGTATGCATTTTAAGATAGTGTACATAATCAAATTTATAGGAAATTAAAAGATCTACAACTTTTAATCAGACCACTTTTCTCTACTGAGCCTAGTTTTTTTTTGAAGATGATGCCTACATAAGCCTTGGGCTTGTGCGTAGGTAATGATATGTGGTGATTTACAGATGAAGAAAATACCAAACCTGACCGGGAATCGAACCCGGGACCCCGGCATAGTAGCCAGTTGCACTGACCACTACACCACGGTCCGGCCGTGGTTTAGTGGTTTCAGTTTAGCGTGAAAGAGTGATTTTCCGTATTTTTAAGCCACACTGAGGTTTATCTTTATTTTGCTTCTTTCACTCATGATTAAAGTAAGATTACGTTTTTTAACAATAGTTTTTTTGTTTATTTCTAATGTTTTATTACTAATGTTAGGTTATATTGTTCATTATTTACACCTGCAAAAAAAAGTCGTGTGATTGTTTCACACCAGATTTTTTAAAATAATCTGTATGTCAAATTAAATACCAAAAGATAAAAACGGGTAATGACAGCTCTAAAGGCACGTAAAAAACGTTTAGCAATTAACAACCTGTTAAACTGATTTGGAATTGCACGTTAAAAGGGATTCGGTAATTTATATACATTGAACGAGTTTTAAATCAATCACTGTGTCCGGATAGAGTTCAATCTCTTCACTAATGGATGACCACCATTGAAATATTGAGTAGAAAATCACCACGCTTAAATACATCTTCTAGTAAAGTTAAAGTGATTTTAGATAGATTTCTTTTATTCACGTTTATTTCTATCAATAACCCCAATCACTTTTAGTTGAACCGAAATTTTTGTCTAAAAATATTTCATTAAATTACTAATCAAATTTGAAAATAAATTTAAATTATTTTCAACACATGTATTATTATGAGTCAATTTTTTTGTTTTTATCGTTCTTGTTGTTTAGGTGAATAGCCAAAAGGCTGGTTTGAACCAGTAGAGGTTTTACTAAGTAAAACGAGGAGTGAGGTGGTTTACTATTCACACAACTCACTGAGTGGAAAAGTATGCTTATCAGCATGCCGGGCCCTCTGAAAAGTATATATTTTTCACGCTGCAAATAACATCTTTATTTTATTCACCACAGGCTGTATAATGAAATTCATTACTTTCAGAGGAGATAACTCTGATTAGTGTCACAGTACACCTCTACCTCTTCTATTCTTAAATGATTCAGTAATTGGCTGACTATGTGATAAGAAACAAAATTATTTATTTTAGCCCTGTAACAAACAGATTGAGTGTAAATAATTTGACACTCCACCTGTCTCTTTAAATTACTATAAATTTGATTATATACACTTTTATCGTGAAATGTATGTTAAAGCTGCAATCTTAAAAAAAACATACTTTTCTACTAGTGCACAGCCTTTCCAAGAATTTCAGCAGACATATCACCTACTCTTTCTTGTAAAAAAAAATGTTAAATAACATAAAAAATGTAGTAAATGAGGCGATTTTTTAAAAAATCGTAGGAGCCGTTTATGAAAAAATTGCAAAAAAGTTAAAAATGACACGAATAAACTACTACTTCCGGTCGACCGATTTTGAGGAAACTGTTCGTGTCTGATATTCTTGTAATGCTTAACTAAGTTTAAAGTTTTAACTTCGTACTTTATTCCATTTTTATTCACACACTCACAGACCAATCGCTAAAAGCATATTTTTTGGGTTCAAGGGGTCTGAAAACGTGTATATCCGGTGAAAACTCAAATTCGAAAAATCAACACAAAAACAATACTTTCTTTCCCATAGGCCTATATTCATATAGGCAAGAGAAAGTAAAAAGTGACTTCTGGATTTATTAATATTAAGGAACAAAACGAAAAGAAAAAGTGAAATGAATAAATTTACTTTGTTAATTAAACAAAAAAGTGTTATTTAATAATATCTATACTTTTAAATTAAGTTCAAATTACTTTTTAAAATGAGTTGAACTTTTTTGTATTTGTATTATTTAATGAAGAGAAAGTTTTAATGAGGATATAAATGGTTCTCTGCAATTATTCATAAAAAAATAATTACTAAAACAATCTCAAATTTTCGAGACATATTTTGCCTTAGGAGATCGGCTGCTAATTTTAATACCCTTTTTTTAAATGTAACAAAACATGTTTTGATACTAAAACAAAAAAACCTGGTGTGAAACACTCACACGACTTTCTCTTACCAATGCAAATAATGAACAATATAATCTAACATTAGTAATAAAACATTGGAAATAAAATAAAAACTAACCTCAATAAACATAACCTAATTTTAATTATGAGTGAAAGACGCAAAATGAAAATCAACCTTAGTTTGGCTTAAAAATACGGAAAATCACTCTTTTACGCTAAACTAGGCGCTGTAGAGAAAAATGTTTTACATGAAAGTGTTAGATCTCTTAATTAACCAAAAATTTGATTATATACACTTTTGTCGTAAAATGCATCCAAAGGCTGAAATCTCAAAAAAAACCCGATTTATTTACACGTTTTCTTAAGAAAAAAATAAAATAATCGCTAATTACTGCTAAACTAAGCGTTATATTAAAAAAAGTTTAAAATAAATATTTTAGGATTTTAAAGTCTTAACAACTTTTATTATATGCATCTTTGCGCTAAAATGCATATTCAGCCGCAATCCAAAAAAAACAATTTTTACGCGAAAACAGTCTTTCCAATAATTTTAGGAGACATGGCGCTACCTTATTTTGTAGAGTATAAAAATTTAGTAAACAAGGCTATTTTAAAAAATTCTTAGGAACCGTTTTTGAGAAAATCGCAAAAAAGTGACAAATGAACTACTACTTCCGGTTGATCAATTTTGATGAAAATGTCCGTGTCGAGTCCTGTAGTAATATTTAACTTAAGTTTCACGTTTGAACTCCGTACGATGTTCCGTTCTTGAGATATTCTGTTCATACACACACACACACACACACGCGTGCGCGCACGCTCGCACCCACTCACGCGCGCACGCACCCCCCCCCCGGACACACACACGCGCGCGCGCAGACCAATCGCTAAAAACATGTTTGTGTGGGTTGAGGCATGGCGTTCTCTAATTACGTAACTAAAGAACGCCATGGTTGAGGGGGGGTCTGAAAACGTGTATATCCGGTAAAAACTCAATTTCGAAAACTCGACATGAAAACAGTAGCCTATCTACTTCCTTCCTTCCTAAGTATTCATATAGGCAAGTGAAATTAAAAATCTACAATTTTTATTTCAAGCATTTTTGTCTTTGTTTATTTTTGTAACGCCCCTCTCGCTGGCGGAATCAAACATTAATAAAAACTACCCAAATAATTAAAAAAACTTTTCACAAAAAGTTATAAAGTACAAATTCGGTACGGACATTACAACACAGGTAAGTCCGACCTTTCACTACAACTGTACAAACTCGTCTTGCAGTAACAGGAAAAACATTACATAAATTCGACTGCAGTAACGTAGCAGAAAAGAACTGAGCTAGTACCGCGGGCAGGCGCAGGATCGCGCCAGCTTACGGCAGCAACTAAAATCAGAGTAACTATTACAAGCCTACAGGCAGATAACCAAAACAGGCGCCGAAATATAAAATTTCAAAATAAAAGTAACGGTCTGAAAGTCAGACGTTACATATTTTACTTGGCATCAACTATAGTGGTCATTAGCGACGACGACGACGTTGTGTTTTAGAGTGAAGAACGAAATGATTTTTAGAACGTATGAAAGTATGCCGTGCCTGAATGGGATTCGAACCTAAGACCGTATAATAAGAGGCGAGCACAGAACTACGCCAATGCAGCCGGCTCAAGCATATTTTAGTTTAGCGTCAATTACTAGTGATTTTCTGTTTTTACTTTCTCTTGCCTATATGCATACTCGTATATAGGAAGGAAAGTATTGTTTTCATGTCAATCACAACAAATACACTCTTCACCCAAAAATACACCTAAACAGACCCCCTAAACCCACACAAACATGTTTTAGCGATTGGTGTGTGTGTGTGTGTGTGTGTGTGTGGGCGCGCGCGCGTGTGTGTGAACGGAATATCTCAAGAACGGAACATCGTACGAACTTGAAACTTGAAACTTAAGTTACATACCACTACAGGACCCGACACGAACATTTTCATCAAAATCGGTCAACCGGAAGAAGTAGTTTTTCGTGTAATTTTTCACTTTTTTCGATTTTCTCAAAAACTGGTCCTACGATTTTTTTAAAAATCACCTAGATTACTAAATTTTTTATGCTGTACAAGATAAGGTAGGCGCCATGTTTGCTGAAATTCTCGGTGAGGCTGTTTTTACGTAAAAAAAATTGTTTTTTTTAAGATTACAGCTTTATTATGCATTTTAGCGTAAAATATTATAAAATAAAAAATGTAGAGAAATTAAAATTCTACAACTTTTTTTTCAAACATTTTTTTGTATAACGCTTAGTTTAGCGATTTTCTGTTTTTTCTCACGAAAACGTGTGAAAAATCGATTTTATTAAGATTTCGGCCTTAGTAGGCTATGCATTTTACGACAAAAGTGTTAATAATCAAATTTATAGGAAATTAAAGATCTACAACTTTTATTTTTAGCATTTATTTGTTCAGTGCCTATTTTAGAGTGAAAGAGCGATTTTCCGTATTTTTAGGCCAAACTGAGGTTAATTTTCATTTTGCGTTTTTCATTATATGATTAAAATTAGGTTTTGTTTATTGAGGGCAGTTTTTTATTTATTTCTAATGTTTTATTAATAATGTTAGGTTTATTGTTAATTATTTGCATTGGCAAGAAAAAGTTGTGTTAGTGTTTCACACCAGGTTTTTATATTTTTACTTTCTCTTGCCTATATGAATATAGGCCTATAGGAAGGAAAGTATTGTTTTCATGTCGATGTTTCGAAATCGAGTTTTTACCGGATCTAAACGTTTTCAGACCCCCGAACCCAAAAAATATGTTTTCAGCCATTGGTCTGTGTGTGTGTGTGTGTGTGTGTGTGTGCGCGCGCGCGCGCGGGCGTGTGCGTGCGTGAACAAAATATCTAAAGAATGGAACATCGTACAAACTTTAAACTTGAAACTTAAGTTACATACCACTACCGGACCCGGCACGAACATTTTCATCAAAATCGGTCGACCGGAAGAAGTAGTTTATTCGTATAATTTTTCACTTTTTTGCAATTTTCTTAAAAACCGGTACTACGATTTTTTTTAAATTCGCCTTGTTTTCTTTATTTTTTATGCTCTACAATATAGGGTAGGCGCCGTGTTTGCTGAAATTCTTGGTGAGGCTGTTTTCACGTAAAACATTGTTTTTTTAAGATTGCGGCTTTAATATACATTTTAGCGCAAAAATGTATAATAAATGTTGTAGAGAATTCAAAAACCTACAACTTTAAATTCAAAGATGTTTTTGTATAACGCTCAGTTTAGCGGTAATTAGCGATTTTTTGTTTTTTCTCACGAAAACGTGTGAAAAATCGATTTTTTTAAGATTACGGCTTTAATATGGATTTTAGCACAAAAATGTATAATAGTAAAAGTTATAGAGAATTTAAAATCGGACAACTTTTATATCAAACATATTTTCTGTATAACGCTTAGTTTAGTGGTAATTAGCAATTTTTAGATTTTTTTTTCTCATGAAAACGCGTGAAAAATTTATTTTTTTAAGATTCCGGCCTTAGTATGCATTTTACGACATAAGTGTAAATAATCTAATTTATAGGAAATTAAAAGATGTACAACTTTTATTTAGAGCATTTTTCTCTACAGAGCCTAGTTTAGCGTGAAAGAGTGATTTCCCGTATTTGTAAGCAAAACTGTGGTAGATTTTCATTTTGCGTCTTTCACTCATGATTAAAATTAGGTTATGTTTATTGAGGTTAGTATTTTGTTCATTTCTAATGTTTTATTATTAATGATAGGATTATTGTTATTTATTTGCATTGGCAAGAGAAAGTTGTGTGAGTGTTTCACACCAGATTTTTTTTTTTAAATCGATTAGGTATTCATTGTCAGTCAATCATGATTAACATTAAGGTTATGTTCTTCTTTTAACATTGTTTACTCATGATTAAAAATAGTTTATAATATTCATTATTTGCATTTACGAGAGAAAAAGTCATGTAATTGTTTCACACGAGATTTTTTTCATTTAAGAATGATAGTAAGAGTCAAATGCAATAATTTTTATCTTGCGGTCGCTTTCTACGAAATACGAGTAAAAAAATTCTCGTAAAAAAAGTAAAGTATGCATAATAAAATGTTGAGTTTCGAGATAAAAATAAAATTTTGTAATACTTAAAGCAAACGTTATTGAAACAGCATATTTTCATTTGATATTAAAATCTTGGTTGACGTTTCAAAGTGTTGAACTGAAGGGAAGAGAGCTTGTCAAATCTTATTGCTTCACTTACATTTAAAGTAATCTAAAAGGGATTTTTATTTTTTTTGTATTATTTTAATATTTATTGTGAGACTGAAAGAATCTTATTTCTTCGCTCATATTTACTGAATTAAATGAGCTTATTTGGATTGAATTACAGGAGAAAAGGCTTTTCTTGTAGCCGTATTAATATATTAAAATGAAACTTTCATAAAAAAAAAGTAAAGTAAACATCATGATTCAACAATGCTTTACTTTAAAATTAAGTAGAAAGTTTTTCTTTCATATTGAAATCGGTTTAAAGTTTTATGAATACAACTTTTTAAACTTTTATAACCGGAAATCTTGTAAAACGTATCAACTACATAAAATTACGTCTTGAATAAAAGCTCAAAGAATTGGGACAATTAAAATTATATTGCGACGGTACGGATAAATTTTTACTCGTTCTTTTAGTTCTCTGATTTTTTTACTCTTCAATTTTCTTTTATAAATTTCGTTATATTCTTCAACTTTTATTATTGTATTTTTAAATATATAGGTAGGAAAGTAGTATTATTTTTATGTCGATTTTTCACCGGTTATACACGTTTTCAAACCCCTTGAATCCAAAAATAACATGTTTTAACGATTGGTTTGAGTGTGTGTGAAAAATATAATACAGTAGCGTGTAAATTAATCCGAACACAGCTCATATCCAACAATCAGTTAAACATCCCTAGAAAAAATGTTTTGGGGTTGTTTTAGATTTGAAGTCATTATTTGAAGTTCATTATTTCCAGTAGACGGTATGTTAAAAGCGATGGATATATCAAAATTCTTAAGTCAATAGTTGTGCCACAACTTTAAGAAATTCCCATAAGGCAATGGAGTGTTCCAACACGATTTAACCCCACGCCATATTGCCAAGAAAGTGAAAATATATTTCAAACATGAAAACATTAAAGTGTTGTCATGACCAGGTTATTCCCCAGATATAAGCCCAGTTGAAAATCTTTGGCAATTGCGAAAAACAGACTCTCAAAAGTGGATTTTACTACAAAAATAACCTCATTGTGTAGCAATAATCTCAGTATGGTTTCGAGAAGAACAAATTAAAAATTTTGTAGTACACTAATTGAATATATACCAAATCGTATATGTGAAGTGATAAAAAATAAAGGGAAACATATTAGTTCCTAAATATTCACAGACTGTACGTATATACAATTTTTTTCTCGTAAATAAAGTTACTTTTTATTAATTTACATCTGTGTTCAGATTAATTTGCACGCTACTGTATAAAATATAAAAATATAGTATAAAAATATTTAAAGAACGGAACAATATACGAATTTAAAACTTGAAACTTAAGTTAGATACTACTAGAGGACCCGTGACGAACATTTTTATCAAAATCGGTCAACTGGAAGTAGTTTATACGTGTCATTTTTTATATTTTTGTGATTTTTTCTAAAACTGCTCATACAATTTTTTTTTAATTCGCCACATTCACTAAATTTTTAAAGATTTATATGATAGGGGAGGCGCTATGTCTGCTGAAATTCTTGGGGAGGCTGCGCTCTCGAGGGAAAAATGTTTTTTAACATTGCGGCCTTAATATGCATTTTTTAGGTCTTATTTTTCTAATTGTTTAATTAATTGTTCAGTCTTCTTAACTCTACTTTCGTCTACAAGAAAATATTGGCTTGTCTTGAAAGTATTTCCTTCTTTAAGAAGTGGTGAGTTTCTTGAAATAAAAATGCGAGGTGTGGCTATTAAAAAATGAGACTGACGTAAAATATTTTATTTTTATTTAATACATAACCACTTATTGCCCCTTCAATCTACACTCCTTCTCTATCCCTACAACGCTCCATGCGAATTTTCCATTGATGGAAACAGTGCCGGAAAGTCATCTTCTGTCAGCTCCTTCTGGTCACTAGCAGCTTTCTCTTTAACAGCTTCCATAGACCCAAATCTTGTCCCTTTTAATGCAGATTTCACCTTAGGCAGAACAGGTAGAAGTCACATGGTGCAAGATCTGGTGAATAAGGTGGATGTTCTAACACTGAGATGCTGTACTTGGCTAGGAACCTCTTAACAGATAACGCGGAATGAGGTGGCGCATTGTCTTGGTGGAGAACCCATGATTTGTCCTTACACATTTCGGGGCGTTTTTCCTTCCTCTTTGACGTAGTTTAGAAAGTACCTCAAGGTAGTAATATTGATTAATTGTTTGACCTTCAGGAACCCAGTGAAGGTTCAGAATCCCATGGATATAAAAAAAGCAATCATAATTGCCTTAAATTTTGACTTGCTCATTCTAGCTTTTTTGGCTCTCGGTGAAGTTCGGCTCTTCCAGTGCAGAGATTGGCGCTTTGTTTCCGGATCATAAGTAAAAAACCACGTTTCATCACATGTTATTATCTTGTACCTGTTCTCTAAGGTGAAATCTGCATTAAAAGGGACAAGATTTGAGTCTGTGGAAGCTGTAAAAGAGAAAGCGGCACGTGTCCTGAAGGAGCTGACATAAGATGACTTCCTGCACTGTTTCCAACAATGGAAAATTCGCATGGGGCATTGTAGGGATAGAGGAGTGTATATTGAAGGCGATAATAAGTGAATATGTATAAAATTAAAATTAATTTTTTACAACGTTAGTCTCGGTATTTAAAAGCCACACTTCATATTACTTTCTCTTGCCTATATGAATATATAGGAAGGAAAGTATTGTTTTCATGTCGATTTTTCGAAATCGAGTTTTCACCGGATCTATACGTTTTCAGACCCCCTGAACCCAAAAAACACGTTTTTAGCGATTGGTCTGTATGTGTGTCTGTGTGTGTGTGAACAGAATATCTCAAGAACGAAACATCGTACGAACTTGAAACTTAAGTTACATACCACTACCGGACCAGACACGAACATTTTCATCAAAATCGGTCAACCGGAAGTAGTAGTTTATTCGTGTAATTTTTCACTTTTTTTTGATTTTCTCAAAAACTGGTCCTACGATTTTTTTTTAAAATCGCCTTATTTACTCAATTTTTTATTCTCTACAAGATAGGGTAGGCGCCATGTTTGCTGAAATTCTGGGTGAGGCTGTTTTTACGTAAAAACATTTTCTTTTTAAGATTGCGGCTTTAATATGCATTTTAGCGCAGAACGTTATATAATAAAAGTTGTAGAGAATTAAAAATTCTACAACTTTTATTTCGAACATTGTTTTGTATAACGCTTAGTTTAGCGGTAATTAGCAATTTTCTGTTTTTTTCTCACGAAAACGTGTGAAAAATCGATTTTTTTAAGATTTTGGCCTTAGAATGCATTTTACGACAAAAGTGTGTATAATAAAATTTGTAGGAAATTGAAAGATCTACAACTTTTATTTTTAGCTTTTTTTGTACAGTGCCTAGTTTAGCGTGTAGGAGCGATTTTCCGTATTTTTAAGCCAAACTGAGGTCGATTTTAATTTTGCGTATATCACTAATGTTTTTTGAGGTTAGTTTTTTGTTTATTTCTAATATTTTATTACTAATGTTACGTTTATTGTTAATCATTTGCATTGGCAAGAGAAAGTTGTGTGAGTGTTTCACACCAAAGTTTTTTTTATTGTTAACCTTTCAGCATCTTTATTATAGTGCCGCCGCCCACCAAACATGTCCATTGTATTTGAAGATGTTTAGTTCAAAAACGACAAAACGGAAAATTTTTAATGTTACAGAAAATTAAAGCATGGTTGTTTCTGAGTTGATTGGTTTGTCTTGTTTGAATTATTTTATTTAAAAATTTTTCGAAAATACACCAATTTACGCAAAAAAGTACCCAGTTTTTAGCCAGTTTTCTGTTATTGTTCTTTTTAAACGTCTGTTACTTCATCCATGCTTTACATTAAAAAATCGGGTTTTTAGTATATTAAATATCATAAAAGGTGATGAACTTTCTGAAACGTACGAAGCCAATGCTGGGGTACCACAAGGAAGCATACTTGTACCCAGGTTGTTTTCTGTAAGCACCAATGACATACCAACTTACATCCATACAACTAACTATATGTCCATGTTTGCTGACTATATGGCAGTTCTTGCGGTAGATGCCGACCCTGAAATTGCAACTCGACGGACACAAATCCATTTACACCTGATAGAGCCACGGTGTAAACTACGGTAAATAAAAATTAATGAAAACAAATCACAACAAAAATGACGTTTACTCTTAGACGACAAAACTGCCCAACCGTCTACCTTAACCCATTCATTCACCTTGGCCATATACATGTACATAAAATTTTACCTATTCTTACACACTAAACTGCGCACACATCACTTTGCGTAAAATTGGCCACATACATGAACAAATTCTTTAAGAGTCCAAAAAGTGCTGCAACCTATTGGGACTTTTGAAAAGTTTTAATAATAAAAATATTAGTACTTTACGAATATATATATATATATTTTTTTTAATTCCTAGTATGTGTACGTTGCAATCTGTTCAATTGAGAACAATAAGCAACCCCACGACCTAATGAGATGAGGATGATATGTATGACATGTAAATGAGGTGAAGTCTTGTACAGAATCAGCCCGACAATTCCTGAGAGATTATGGTTAATTGAACCCCAACCATCAAAGTACACCGGTAACCACTGGTCCAGCATTCAAATCCGTATAAACGTAACTACCTTTACTACGATTTCAACCAGGAACCTTTGTCTCCGAAAATCAGCTGTTAAACAGCTGATTTTGGCAACGACTTTACCTCTAGACCAACCCGATGGGTAAGAATATAATAATTTTTTTTAAATTCTAAGATAAAAATTTGTGACTGAATGGGTTAAAATATTCCACTGCTTCACACTACTCAAACACGCTATCTAGGCCTACACTTAGACAGAAAACTACTCGTACATGTTACAAAGACACGTCACGAACTCAAAACCCGCTTCTATCAAATGAAACGCTTACTCGACAGACTTCTAAATTAAACATGTCACATAAATTAACAATCTACAAGACAGTCTTAAGACCAATCTGGACGTATGGAGTTCAACTTTGGGGATCTGCTAAACCTTCACACACGAAACGTATACAAGCGATTCAAAGCAAGATTCTGCGAGCGATAACGCAATGCTTATTTTACGTCACAAACTTAACGTTGCACAAAGACTTACAAATCCCATTTTTATTTTGGTCATCAGTCTTTCGATTGGTTTGATGCAGTTCACCAAGCTGTTCTGTCTTGCGCAAGTCGTTTCATATGTACATACCTGTAACACCCTACATCTTTTGTAATTTGCCTCTATCAACAATTTACTCCCTCAATATTACCCTCCATTATTGATAGCCCAATACCTGGATGTCTTAAGACAGTCGTTCTGAAACTGTGGGGCGCGACCCTCAAGGGGGGAGCAAAGGATAAATAGGGGACGCGAGAAAGTTAGAAAAACAAACAACTGTATTTTTTTTTTTAATTTACGCCCCAATTGGAGCACTCAAGTCACTCATGGACATACGTTCCTTGAGGAATTAGTTGTGGCACCACACTGTTGTTTTCTTCGTTCCCACATCAATTTCATATTCCTTGACCTGGTGGCTCTCAATCTCTCTGCTACAGCTGCATTCGGCTGTCTTCTCTCTCTGAAGGGCAGTTGGGTTATCCTCTTCTCCTTTAGGATGGTCTTCTCTTCTCGTCTCTGGATCATTTCTTCATTTATATTCAAGTTCCTCATGTCTGACATGACTTCCTGTATCCATTTGTTTTGGATCTTATTCTTCATTTGGTAGTCAAGGAGATGTTTAATGAGTCTTGAGTCATGCAGTCTGCTAAGGTGGCCAAAGAAAGCGACTCTCCTCTTCCTCATTGTGTCCAATATCGGCTCATTTTCCTTATAAACTATATTGTTGGGGACTATCCACCATTTTCCTTGGACTTGATGCTTGAAATTGATGGCTGTTCTTAATATTCTTCTGTCTATCTTTTGAAGTTTGTCCGTGGTTGATCGAGTGTTCAAGTTGAAAAGGGTCTCACAAGCATATGTAGCCTCTGGCTTGATTACAGAGTTATAATGCCTGA
Organism: Catonia carolina; assembly: GCA_035578175.1. NCBI lineage: Eukaryota > Metazoa > Arthropoda > Insecta > Hemiptera > Achilidae > Catonia > Catonia carolina. Next base: position 1,781,403 of record JAQMRL010000020.1, on the reverse strand, counting down.
TTTTGGAGTTAATTGATAGGGACTTCTTCTTATATATGGGCCAGGTGATTCTTTGGGCCTGTTTCAGTTTGGTTACTCTGTTCTCAATTGCAGGCTTTTCATTCAGATTCCATGTGATTATTTATAACACAGAAAAAATGTTTATTTAAATTTTGACACATTAGAAGTGTTTATTAAAACTGAAGTAATGATTAATTTTAGTAAAATAAAAATAAACTTATTCATTTGCTTTGATGGTTTTAATTTCTAACTCTTAACATGAGGGGGCGCACAAACCTAGAATAGATCAAGGTTTGGGGGGGGTCTTGGCCTAAAAAGTGTGAGAACCCCTGTCTTAAGATATACCCCACTAGCTATCCCTCGTTTTGTAAGATGCTTCCATATACTTCTTTTTTCATCCACTCGCCTAAGAACCTCTAAATTACTTATTTTGTCCACCCACCTAATCTTTAACATTTTCCTATAACACCACATTTCAAAAGCTTCTATCTTCTTATTTTCTACAGCCCCTATCACCCACGTTTCACTTCCGTACAAATCCCATACGTAAATGATGTCGCGAAAAAACTATAAAAGACGATGCATGACAAATTAGAATCACATGACAACCCTCTCATACAAAACATGTACACTAGGGCGATACCGAGTACTCAGCGCAGACGTTTAAAACGCCTCTGGCCAAGGCGTCTTCTTGGCCAATTGTAAGACTGTAGTGGTGACTGCAACCTCCAGCAAGTAAATCAAGTTTTGGAACCTTTAGTCATATTTAAAAATTGTTATATTATTGTAATAACAGATACTGCCCATAACAGACAGGTGGAGTGTCAAATTATTTACACTCGATCTGTTAGTTGCAGGGCTAAAATAAATAGTTCTGTTTCTTATCGCATGGTCAGCCAATTAAATGACTGAATCATTTAAGAACAGAAGAGGTAGAGGTGTACTGTGACACTAATCAGAGTTATCTTATCTGAAAGTAATGAATTTCATTATACAGCCAGACCCTGTGTTGAATGAAGTGAAGGTGTCATTTGCAGAGTGGAAAATATGTGCTTTACAGATGGCCCGGCATGCTGATAAGCATACTTTTCCATTCAGTGAGGAAGGCACAGGTAAACCACCTCACTCCTCGTTTTACTTAGTAAAACCTAGATACTAAATTTTCAGTAAAATGTGTCAAAAAAAATCAGATTTCTGTTTTAATATGGTGGCAATTTCAAAAAGTGCTATTTCGGCTATAGGCCTACGTAAAGATTGGGAAATGAGTTTTCAATTGAACAATGCATTTTTACAAAAATATTGTCCTAAGAAGTATAGACGTTTTCATTTAAAATTAAAAAATATCTGGTGAAACACACACTACTTTCTCTTGCCAATGCAAATAATTAACAACAAACCTAACATTAGTAATAAAACATTAGAAATAAACAAAAAAACTAACCTTATTTCAATCATGAGTGAAAGACGAAAAATAATCAACTTCAGTTTGGCTTAAAAATACAGAAAATCACTCTTACACGCTAAACTAGGCTCTGTAGAGAAAAATGCTTTAAATGAAAATTTTAGATCTTTAAATTTCCTATAAATTTAATTATATACACTTTTGTCGTAAAATGCATACCAAAGCCGAAATCTTAAAAAAATCGATTTTTTTTAAACGTTTTGGTGAGAAAAAACAGAAAATCACTAATAACCGCTAAACTAAGCAGTACAAAAAAATGTGTCGAATAAAAGTTGTAGGATTTTAAATTCTCTACAACTTTTATTATATACATTTTTGCGGTAAAATGCATAATAAAGCCGCAATCTTAAAAAAACAATTTTTTTACGTGAAAACAACTGCTTCAAAAATTTCAGCAGACATGGCGCCTATCCTATCTTGTAAAGCATAAAAAATTTAGTAAACGAGGGGATTTTTTAAAAAATCTTAGGACCCGTTTTAGAGTAAATCGCAAAAAAGTTAAAAATTTCACGAATAAACTACTACTTCCGGTTGACCGATTTTGATGAAAATGTTCGTGTCGGGTCCGGTAGTGGTATGTTACTTAAATTTCAAGTTTCAAGTTCGTACGATGTTCCGTTCTTGTGATATTCTGTTCACACACTCGCACCTAGACCAACCACTAAAAACATGATGTTGTGTGGGTTGAGGAGGTCTGTTTACGTGTATATTCGGGTGAAAAGCGTATTTGTTAAAATGGACATGAAACTACATGAAAAATCTAGTTACTAGTAACTAGAGAACACCATGTATATATTCATATAGGCAAGAGAAAGTAACGGAAAAGGGCCTTATGATTTAAATGGAAAATATTACTAAATTGGTCGAGGGGCAACTGGTTTTCACAGAGGACTTCTTTTTTGGCGTGCACTAAACCATGTATTAATATTATACGCAAATCTGTTGGACGTAAAAATAAGTGTTATTGTACAAAATAATGATAAAATTAACTGAACGCTCAAAAGTAAGCATTGGAAGAAAGGTTCGCGAAAAATTTTGTACGGTCTACCATTCAACTTATCTATAAATAATAACCAGAAGACAAGGTTTTATTTATTAAATTGCATAATAAATGTACAAAGAAAAAACTTACTTGTAGTGATATAATAATACTCAGCTTCCTGTAACCTAGTTTTCTTGAGCGTAATCATTTATTTAACTGGAAAATAAGAAACCAATGGTTTCCAGTGAACATCCATTATAAACGTCCGCACATAAATTTTAAATACAATTTTTCTTAAATAATTTAACAGAACCTTTGAAATAAATACACGTATAGTGCAGCCTCTCTTAGTTTGCTCCTAATGTAAACAAATAATGACGTCACTGAGCATGCGCATTATATCAAAATGTGTACACGCTGATTAAAAAGTAACAACATAATACTTTCAAAAGTATTTAAATACAAAATACATTTAAAAGTAGTTTTCTAAATGAAATTGTTAGGCCTACATCATATCATGGTTGATGTTTTTAGTACTTTAATTACTTATAATTTAAAAAATAGTTAACTTAATAGGAATACGACATCCATAAAGTCGTAGACTCTAGCGTGCACCCTGTAGTAGCTGGCTATGGTTTGTTGACAGTAGGAGCAAACTAAGAACGGCCCAACTGTAGATACATCTAGATAAGAAGCTACATTTCAAAATACTGTGAAAGTTCTACTAACGGATACTTCCGAATTGCGGACATTTCCTAATAGCGGACACTTATAAAAATCCCGGAATTTTCCCCGTAAGATACAATACTAAAATATTTTCTAATAACGGACCCTCCACATAACGGACGCGGACAGTTAATTTGAATGGTTTTGAAAACTCAATTTCTGGTAAGCGGACAAAACTTATCCACAAAAAATAATGTATGCAATACATTGCATTTCCAAAAACTGATGGATTAATCATAGACAGCATAACATATGATTGGTTTTGTAGAACGCGTGCAAATTTATTACCATTTTCCGGTTCGATTATTCTTGAAAAAACGTTAGAAGTAGCCAAATATAGGTATTGTGCAAATAGGTAATCAACTTATGTATAATCCTAGAATACAAACATAAGGTATGTTGGATTACTTATAAGTACTGTACATGCATGTATGTTTACTTTCTCTTGCCTATATGAATATATAGGAAGGAAAGTATTATTTTCATGTCGATTTTAACAAATCTAGTTTTCACCAGATCTACACGTTTTCAGACCCCCTGAACCCACACAAACATGTTTTTAGTGATTGGGCTCTGTGTGGGTGTGTGTGTGTGTGTGTGTGTGTGTGTGTGTGTGTGTAGCCTATACAGAATATCTCAAGAACGGAACATCGTACAAACTTTGAATCTTGACACAAACATCCTTTGAAACTTGAAACTTAAGTTACATACCATTGCCGAACTCGACACGAACATTTTCATCAAAATGGGTCAACCGGAAGTAGTAGTTTATTTGTGTAATTTTTCACTTTTTGCGATTTTCTTAAAAACTGGTCTTACGATTTTTTTTTTAAATCGCCTGGTTTACTAATTTTTTTATGCTCTGCAAAATAGGGTAGGCGCCATGTTTGCTGAAATTCTGAGTAAGGCTGGTTTTACGTGAAAATATTGTTTTTTTGAGATTGCGACTTTAATATGCATTTTAGCACAAAAATTTATATAACAAAAGTTGTAGAGAATTTAAAATCCTACAACTTTTATTTATAACATTTTTTTTATAACGCTTAGTTTAGCGGTAATTAGCAATTTTCTGTTTTTTTTTCTCACGAAATCGTGTAAAAAATCGATTTTTTTAAAGATTGCGGCCTTAGTATGCATTTTACGACAAAAAAGTATATAATTAAATTCGAGGAAATTAAAAGATGTACAACTTTTAGTTAAAGCATTTTTATCTACAGAGCCTAGTTTAGTGTAGGAGAGTGATTTTTCGTATTTTTAAGCTAAACTGAGATTGTTTTCACTTACGTTTTCACTCATGATTAAAATAAGGTTATGTGTTTTAGGTTAGTTTTTTTTGTTTGTTTCTAATGTTTTATTACTAATGTTAGGTTTATTGTTAATTATTTGCATTGGCAAGAGAAAGTTGTGTGAGTGTTTCATACCAGATTTTATTTATGTACCACATTGTATACAAATTGTACGCAGTCTAAAAAAATATAGCCCAATTAATCATCATGCTGAATCATCATACAATGATTAATTACAATTTAGTGGGGCGAAACAATTTCGTGCATAAAGTTAGGTTATTCCTCGGTTTATTGTAAGTTTTAAGCTTTCGTACGTAAAATTTAATTTTAAAATCTGGTGTGAAATACTCACACAACTTTCTCTTGCCAATGCAAATAATTAACAATAAACCTAACATTAGTAATAAAACATTAGAAATAAACAAATAACTAACCTCAAAAACATAACCTTATTTTAATCATGAATGAAAGACGCAAAATGAAAATAGACCTCAGTTTGGCTTAAAAGTACGGAAAATCACTCGTTCACGCTAAACTAGGCTCTGTAGAGAAAAATGCTTAAATTAAAAGTTGTAGATCTTTTAATTTTCTATAAATTTGATCATATACTTTTTTGTCGTAAAATATATACTAAGGCCAAAATCTTTAAAAAATCAATTTTTCACGTTTTCGTGAGAAAAAAACAGAAAATAGCTAATTACCGCTAAACTAAGCATTATACAAAAAATTGTGTGAAGTAAAAGTTATAGGGTTTTAAATTCTCTACAACTTCTATTATATACATTTTTGCGGTAAAATGCATATTAAAGCCGCGATATTGAATAAACAATGTTTTTAAGTGAAAACAGCCTTACCGAGAATTTCAGCAAACATGGCGCCTACCCTATCTTACAGAGAATAACAAATTGAGTAAACCAGGCGATTTTAAAAAAATTCGTAGGACCAGTTTTTGAGAAAATCGCAAAAAAGTGAAAAATTATACGAATAAACTACTACTTCCGGTTGACCGATTTTGATGAAAATGTTCGTGTCGGGTCCGGTAAGGGTATGTAACTTAAGTTTCAAGTTTCAAGTTCGTACGATGTTCCGTTCTTGAGATATTTTGTATACACACACACAGACACACAGACCAATCGCTAAAAACATGTTTTTTGGGTTCAGGGGTCTGAAAACATATAGATCCGGTGAAAACTCGATTTCGAAAAATCGACATGAAAACAATACTTTCCTTCCTATATATTCATATAGGCAAGAGAAAGTAAAAATACGGTGATATTTAATTTGCGATAATCATGGACAAATTTACTGTGTGGCGACAGGATTTCGTGTATACAGTTAGGTTATTTTCTCGGTTTATTGTTAAATTTGTTTATTGTTAGTTTCAAGTTTTACGTGCGTAAAATTTAATTAACAAAGGATAATTTTGACAAATGTATCGTTCGTAGGTTGGTGTACAACTTTCATTTAACAAAACATCGGTTTTCCGACAGCCGCGTTACTTCGCGCAGCGCTAAAAAAAAGAATTGACTCTAAAGGTAGAAATTTAATGGATTTCTAATACATTTAAGGTAAGCAAAAATTTGGAAACTATTTATAAATTAATTAATAACACAAGAAAAGAAAAAAAAATCTGGTGTGAAACACTCACACAACTTTCTCTTGCCAGTGCAAATAATTTAAACAATATAACCTAACATTAGTAATAAAACATTAGAAATAAACAAAAAACTAACCTCAAAAAACATAACCTTATTTTAATCATGAGTGAAAGACGCAAAATGAAAATTACCTCAGTTTGGCTTAAAAACAAGGAAAATCATTCTTTCACGCTAAACTAGGCTCTGTAGAGAAAAATTTTATGAATAAAAGTTGTAGATTCTTTAATTTCCTATATATATGATTATACATACTTTTGTCGTAAAGTGCATACTAAGGCCGAAATCTTAAAAAAACGATTTTTCACACGTTTTCGTGAGAAAAAAACAGAAAATCGCTAATTACCGCTAAACTAAGCGTTATACAAAAAAATGGTTAAAATAAAAGTTGTAAAATTTTAAATTCTCTACAACTTTTATTATATTTAGTTTTGCGCTATAATACATATTAAAGCCGTAATCTTAAAAAAACACTTTCTTTACGTAAAAACAGCCTCACCGAGAATTTCAGCAAACATGGCGCCTACCCTATCTTGTAGAGAATAAAAAGTTAAGTAAACCAGGCGATTTTAAAAAAAATCGTAGGACCAGGTTTTGAGAAAATCACAAAAAAGTGAAAAATTACACGAGTAAACTACTACTTCCGGTTGACCGATTTTGATGAAAATGTTCGTGTCGGGCCCGGTAGTGGTATGTAACTTAAGTTTTAAGTTTCAAGTTCGTACGATGTTCCGTTCTTGAGATATTCTGTTCACACACACACACGCACACACACGCACACACGCGCGCACACACACACACACACACGCGCACACACACACACACACAGACACACACACACACATATATATACACACACACACACACACACACACACACACACACACACACACAGACCAATCGCTAAAACATGTTTTTTTGGGTTCATGAGGTCTGAAAACGTGTAGATTCGGTAAAAACTCGATTTCTTAAAATCAACATGAAAACAATACGTTCCTTCCTATATATTCATATAGGCAAGAGAAAGTAAAAAAATTATTATATTAAGTAAACATATTCATTAACATTTTTCCGCAAAAACGAAGCACAACTTTGTATTATTAAAATTTCGTATGTATTAAAATAAATTTATAAAATGTTGCATGAAGCGAAATTTATTAACCATAAAAACAGAAGTAGATATTTTCAGGTTGGGTGTTAGCGCGGGAACACAGCGATGTCTCAATGTGCACAGCCGTACGCCGTCCAGTATACGCGCTTTTCTAATAACACTGGTCTGCATCAAAAATTCCCCTTGAACTTAATTAAGTGATCTTAATGTATTTTGACCCCCTGAATCCAAATCTGACCTACGGTTTGGTCCATCACCCACCATTTTTAAGGGGTGGGCCACTCCCCCTTATTTGGGAAATTTCAACTTTTTATCAGTCTGGTGTAACTATGATATGAAATTCTACAGTTGTATCACGTTTTTATGGTTCTTCAAGGCCTACCTAACACTGAAAAGTACAATAAGAAAGTATTGATGTATTGATACATTTTGTGCATTTTTACTTATACAATTTTTCTGGTTCAAGATACTTGTCATCGAATACATATACTAAAAGAGAGTGGTTTTACTTGGAGGTAGCTTTTTTCTTGTACTGATCTCTGGGAGTTTCACGCAAGAGTGACCAGCAATAGTCTGCTAACATACTTGAGTTCTACTTCCCAGAGAACAGTTTTTCGAAGAGTGCAATGTGTCGATGAAACCTTCTCTGTGTGCATCGTAAACTGCTCCCAATTTTTCTGGGAAAAAGTCCAATTGCGCGTATAAAAGGTGCAATTTTAATAACATGTTGCAACCCATCGACTCGTATGCAGATATCAATTCTTCGACCAGTTCAACATAATTTTCACTAAGCTAACCTTATCACTTGGTCCGGCTTCCCACCCTGCCACACCTCTGAACTAACGGTGATATCACCCCTCCCCCTTCGGTCTTCATGCATAAATGTGCGTGCACTGAGATAACATTTTCTATGGAGGGGTGGAGGGGGTACTTACAACCTCCGCTGTAACCCCTTTTTGCCCGAGCGATACAACCCAGGAATCGCTACAAAGCAAAATTGGCACAGGGGACACAAAAAAAAGAAAAAAAACACCCCAAAAGGAGAGACTGCGGTGATGTGGTGTAAAAATAAACCCAAAAAATTTCAGTAAAAAAAATTTAATAAAATATTGCATTAATAAAGTGAGTTAACATAATAGATAAAGTTACATATAGATTTTATGTTAGCGCAGAATAAAAGTTACCCAAGCGTTTAAATATTAATAATCATAAATAGCCAAAAAATTTAATTTTTTTTAAATAAAAAAAATAAGCTCAATTTAAATTAGCATGCATAATACTGGATCCAGTTAATACGATTAACAAAATAAATTTGATATAAAAAAGAAGATCATGTCGATATAATAATAATTATTATTTAAAATGAAACAATAGAATCAAAATTAATTTGGTTAGGCCTTTCGTATAACAGATTAATATTTTAAAATAAAAATTTAAATTAATAGGAAAACATAATTAGCTTTGCATTAAAAGTATAATCCAGTTAAGTAAAATAAATTTTAATAAGAAAAACAATTAGATTCGTTTAACCAAAAGCAAGTTAACTAGAATAAGGAGAATTAATAAATATTTTTTACAAAATTAATCATTAATGCAGCTTCTGCTTAATAAATTAAGTTTTACAGTAGAAATAAAAAAATTTTATGGAAAGCCCAAAAAAATTTAATACTATAGTAAGTAAACTAGATGGATGCAAGACAAGTCTTGACCAGACTATGCATAACAGCATAATTTAACAAAAGTTGAATCATTTCTTTATAATTTGCAAAAACTTAATGATGATGGATTTTCGTCTTATAGCAGATACATTAAAAGTAGTTCATTTTAGAGAAGTAAATTTGAATAGATGAGATACGAAGTTTCCGGGTGACGTATGAAAATTCATTATTAGCCAACGGGATTAGTACCACAGACTCAAAAAACATAAGGAGAATCTTCCCCCAAAAGTCGATTACATTTTGGTTATTTTCATCCCAAACTTGGTCCCTGCAAAGAGCAGAAAAACCAGGACTTAGAAAATGAGGGCTACCGCAAAACACAAAAATAAAAAAAAAGGTAGCTAAATCCCACCGGCACAACAAGAGAATTAAAAAAAAATTTAATAGTTAGCTTTAAGAAAAGCGTAAAATTTAAAATTAAGAAAAATTTAAATTACCCAAAGGGTTTACAAAATTTACAAAAATTTAAATAAAACATTTTCGGCTTCAATGGGTTTTAACTACAAGTAAAGAAAAGATGAACTTAACCGAAAACGGGAAAGCAAAATGGTCATACGTAAGGCAACATAACGACGCCCCGAAAAACTCAAAAGGTTACGGCACTAACACAAGAATAAAAGCACGTCCATCGACATGACCATTTGCTGCAAGAGAGCGAGAGAAGCAAAAATTTCTCAGAAGGAAACCTCGGATCTGACGTCATCGACCCCTTCCACCCCGCCAGACAAATTATCCAAAAACAAGTAAAGCGGGTTGAAACGGATCTCACGCCAGAATTACAGATAACAGCAGTCGGCAGTACAAAGTCGGAACGAAAAACAATTCGGAAACGAGATAACGGAGTGCGGTGAAATAAAAGATAACAAAATTTTAAATGCAACAAGACTGAATAAGGAAAAGATTAATAATTAAAATTACGTAACATTAATAGAAATGTTACACCGCCCGCCATTCGCTTTATTAGGAATAACCGCTTTTAGGTGTTTTTTCGAGAATTTCGGGGGGACCCCTCAAAAACGGTGGGTGATAGAGAGAAACGGAGGTCAGATTTGGATTCAGGGGGTCAAGATACCTAACGATCACCCATCAAAGTCCAAGGGGAAAAACTTTCTTTTTTTTTGCAGACCAGTGTAATATTGCTCACAAACCATTTCGATTAACTACTCTAGTACTAGGCAGGCCCCCTTCCACTTTATCCCTCTCGCACTAGTAAATAACTCACCTCCCAACTATATTTTATTTCTAAATTCCGACTTTGATTTATTAACTTCCGGTCGTAACCGGAACTTAAAACCGAATCCATGCTCGCAAAATTTTTGTGTAGATTACGTATCCGAAAACCGTTTGTTGCTAACAATCTTGTTTTCTTTTTGTTTTTTTTTTTAACAGTACCTATAGTATTTCCTTTGCAATCAGTTAATAAATACAATAACTTTAAGCAAATATGAGGAAATCTTAGTAATGTCCTTAGTATTAAAACACAAACGACACTCAGTAGTGTGTTTGAAAAAAACCAAACTGTGAAGAAACAAAAAAATATATCTATACAAAACCAAACTTGATGAACCGTGAATCAACATCCCGAAACACAAAGTGTTGAAGCTGGAGATGACAATGACGATGGTAGAGATGAAAACGACGCCAATTATGAGACGCCGATGATTAGGAGTTGAAGTAGAAAAGATAAAAATAAAAATTTAAATGACTAACAAAATCGTAGAGGTAAGTCCAGTGGTTTAAAGCGTTTCAGTCTGTAAGTATCTTTGCTGTTGTCCAGGAGGCTAATCGCTAATGGATTCTGATGGTCTTCTAGTTTTTGTAAATGTTTTTCGCTATGTTGTTTAATTTCTTCTTTTATGAAGGGCAGGTTTAGGTCATTGTGTAGTATTTCATTTGTTACGTACCATGGGGCTGCAGTGATCAGTCTCAGGCATTTTGATTGAAAGCGCTGCAGTATTTCTATATTTGATGAACTAGCTGTACCCCATAGCTCTAAGACATTACGATCTTGTAATGTCTGACATCTATAAGTGTAGACAAAAAGAAAACGATAGATGACAATTAATATTGTAACTATAAACTATTATTATATTGGTAATGAATTATTTGAAAGATTTGTAAACCACAGTTTGAATAGTTAAAAAAATAAAAGATCAGAGGAATTGGTAACGAAACGTACGGTAACTCTCTTGAATCGTGTAACAAATAAGTAAAAAACCAAGAAGGCTAGTACGAAAGTCTAAAAACTATTTATCCAAAGAGAGCCAATTTTACATTTCATTTATTTGCAATTTTATGGATGGAAGACCACAATGAAACAAGCTTTTCAAGAAACCCACTTCTCTTCTTCTAAGCTCTTGTCTACATTTCATCTGATCTTTACGTCATTTTACTATTTCTATCATTCTCTTTGTTTTCTGACTTCTCACTAACTTTAGACCTGTAACAACTTACATTTTTCAGAAAATAAATATAAAAAAATTTGTGTGAAACACTCACACGACTTTCTCTGCCGACGTAAAAACGAATAACCTATGTTTAATCATTAGTAATCAATGTAAAATGAAAAACATAATCTTATTGTAATCATGAGTGAATCATGTGGCAAGGATTCATGCCAGCGTACGCTACCACGTTGTTTTAATTAATTCCTAATATGTGTACTATAAGCGCGTCAGCTCGTGATCCGTGTGAGGAATTTCTGTAACGGCATGCAGTGAAAGATTATACTATTCATAAAAAAAAACATTTATCATAATGTTCTTGTCATTATAAAGTAACCTTTTGTTTTATTATTTCAATTTATTCTATAACATATAGTAACTCTTACTTTTCTTTCATTGTATTTATTAATATTTAGTAATTATTTACAGTTTGAGTCAGGCAGTCCTCAGGAATTAAAATATATACGTATCATAGAAAATAAGAAAATTAAAAAATATATATTTCATAACATTAATTTATAGGCCTAAATAATTAGTAGCAAATTATGATTATGATTGTTTTTACCTCAGTCAAGTGGTTAAGCCAATTCCGAGTCCTTTACCGTATTCTTCATCACAGTTTTTTATAACTGATGCAATAATTTGTCGCACTTCCGAATGAATTACCGCTTTATTTTTCCGGGAAGACATATTAAAATAAAACAAAATATATGAAAAATACACGTTGAAATTTACCTAAAACAAAACACACAAAACAAATAACTTTTGGCGCGTTAACACACTTTAAATTTAAAAATAAAAATCACTTTAGTGATCAAAAATCATGAATAATGATTAACACAACCGAGACGCATTAGTACAAATGTACAACTGTATATTGTGACACGTTTATCCGTTGTGAAAAGCAATAATACGTAGGCCTATGATAAATAAATACATAGACATAATAATAATATTTACATGATGACTAAATGTTTTTGTACTGCCCGATAAGACAAAAATATATTACTCACATTCTATTACGCCACCCGCCCCACTTCCCCAGGCGACAGAGATCATGAGCTGGCGCGCGTATAGTACGTTGCAATCTGTTCAATTCAGAACAATAAGCAACCCCATGACCCAATGAGATGAGGATGTTGTGTATGACGTGTATATGAGGTGTAGTCTTGTACAGACCCAGGTCGACCACTCCTGAAAGAGTATTGTTAATTGAACCCAACCATCAAAATACACCGGCAACCTCTGTCTAGTATTCAAATCCGTATAAAAGTAACTACCTTTACTAGGATTTGAACCAGGAACCTTCGTCTCCGAAAATCAGCTGTTAAACAGCTGACTAGCGGCGACGATGTTACCCCTAGACCATCTAGACCAACCCGGTGGGTTAAAATGCATATTAAGGCCAAAATTTTGAAAACCCCATATTTTTCTACAAAAGCACTGCCTTCCCAAGAATTTTAGCAGATGTGGCGCTTACGTTATCATGGAGAGAATAAAAAATGTAGTAAATAAGGCGATTTTTTAAAATAATTGTAGTGGCCATTTTTTTTGAAAATCGCATACAAGTTATTAAAAAATACTACTTCGGGTTGACCGATTTTTATTAAAATGTTCGTTTCCAGTCCGGTACTTGTAGCCTATTCTAATGTAACCCTTTGCCGGCCGCATTGGCGAAGTTGGTAACGTGCTCGCCTCTTATCATGCGGCCTTGGGTTCGAATCCCATTCAGGCAAGGCATTTTTTCATACGTTACAAAAAATCATTTCATCATTCACCGTCTGCATTAGCAGTAATTGCAGAACAGTCGGACGTTAAACAAAAAAATAAATAACGTAACCCTTTATAGGGCAGTACTACGGGTATAGTACTTTACCCTTTTACTTTTTACCCTTTACCCTTTTACTTTTTTTTACCCTTTTTACTTTTTTTTTATAGTACGGGTATAGTACCCTTTATAGAATATATAACAAAAACTAACCTCAAAAACATAACCTTATTTTAATCATGAGTGAATGACGCAAAATGACAATCGAACTAAGTTTTGCTTAAAAATACGGAAAATCACGCTTTCACGCTAAACTAGGCTCTGTAGAGAAAATGCTCTAAACAAAAGTTGTAGATCTTTTAATTTTCTATAAATTTAATTATATACACTTTTGACGTAAAATGCATACTAAGACCGAAATGTTAAAAAAATCGATTTTTCTCACGTTTTCGTGAGAAAAAAAAACAGAAAATCGCAAATTACCGCTAAACTAAGCGTTATACAAAAAAATGTTTGAAATAAAAGTTGTAGAATTTTACATTTTCTACAACTTTTATTATATAACGTTTTGCGCTAAAATGCATATTAAAGCCGCAATCTTAAAAAGAAAATGTTTTTACGTAAAAACAGCCTCACGCAGAATTTCAGCAAACATGGCGCCTACCCTATATTGTAGAGCATAAAAAATGTAATAAACCAGGCGATTTTAAAAAAAATCGTAGGACTAGTTTTTGAGAAAACCGCAAAAAAGTGAAAAATTATACGAATAAACTACTACTTCCGGTTGACCGATTTTGATGAAAATGTTCGTGTCGGGTCCGGTAGTGATATGTAACTTAAGTTTCAAGTTCGTACGATGTTCCGTTCTTGAGATATTCTGTTCACACACACACACACACACACACACACACACACACACGCACACACACACACACACACACACACACACACACGCACACACACACACACACACACACACACACGCACGCACGCACACACACACACACACACACACACAGACCAATCGCTAAAAACATGTTTTTTGGGTTCAGGGGTTCTGAAAACGTATAGATCCGGTGAAAACTCGATTTCCAAAAATCGACATGAAAACAATACTTTCCTTCCTATATATTCATATAGGCAAGAGAAAGTAAAAAACAATTATTATTTTAATAGAACATAAAATGTTATTATTTTAAAAGTTTGGGTTTCAGTTGGAAAGAAAGACTATTAACTTAGTAAGTGGGAAACAGTTAAAAGATAGCTTAAAATGTGATTTCACGCTTCTTAGATGAAGCTTTAGGAAAAGGAAAGCCTTCTGTGATTGTTAAATATAACCCTGAATTTTAGAGAGGAGATCGGAAAGCTTCAAATGAGTCTTGCGTCTAGTTATAGTAACAGTAATATTATTGTATTATCAAGATAATTTGGTGTCTGTTAAAACTGGCACCCGGTGGTTAAAATTAATTTGTTGCTGAAGTTAAGTCATTTTAGCGAAAACAATTTAGAACAAGAAAACAAGAAGGTGTCTCTAAGCGTAAACTTGGTCATCCATCATGAACCAACTGGCGTTGTTGGTAACACCCTTCTCGAGGTAGTTGATATCTATTGTATTACTTGTTCAACATAGTATGAAGATAAATGAAAATTTATTATTAATTGAGCAATTTTTGTTTTAATAATAAATAAAACTTATTTTTCGATTGCGACAGTCTTTTTTTGTTAAATATATTACATATAAAGATATATATCCCCAGTGTAAAAACAAAATTCTGGTGTTAAAAACACTCACACGATTTTCTCTTGCCAATACAAATAATGAACAATATAAAGTTAACATTAGTAATAAAATAACAGAATTAAACAAAAGCCAACCTCAAAAAACATAACCTTATTTTAATCATGAGTGAAGGGCGCAAAATGAAAATCAACCTCAGTTAGGCTTCAAAATACAGAAAATCACTTTTTCTCGCTAAACTAGGCTCTGTAGAGAAAAATGCTCTAAATAAAAGTTGTAGATCTTTTAATTTTCTATAAAATTAATTATATAATTATGTTTACACTTTTGTCGTAAAATACATTCTAAGGCTGAAATCTTTAAAAAAAATCGATTTTTACACGTTTTCGTGAGAGAAAAACAGACAATCGCTAATTACCGCTTAACGAAGCGTTAAACAAAAATGTTAGAAATGAAATTTGTAAGATTTTAAATTTTCTACAACTTTTATTTATACATTTTTGCGCTAAAATACATACCTATTAAAGTCGCAATCTTTTAAAAAAACGTTTTTACGAGAAAACAACTTCCCCAAGAATTTCAGCAGACATGGCGCCTTTCCTATCTTGTAGAGCATAAAAAATTTAATAAATCAGGCGATTTTTAAATAATTGTAGTAGCCGTTTTTGAGAAAATTGCAAAGAAAGTGAAAAATGATACGAATAAACTACTACATCCGGTTAAATGATTTTGATGAAAATGATTGTGTCAAGTCCTTCAGTGGTATCTAACTTAAGTTTCAAGTTTGTACGATGTTCCGTTTTTGAGATATTCTGTTCACACACACACACACACGCACACACACACACACACACACGCGCGCGCGCGCGCGTGTACGGGTACACACGTACGCGCATAAATACACACACAGACCAATCACGAAAACATGTTTTTTTGGATTCAGGGGGTCTGAAAACGTGTAGATCCTGTGAATACTCGATTTCTAAAAATCGACATGAAAATAATACTTTCCTTCCTATATATTCATAGGCCTATAGGCAAGAGAGTAATGATTGTTTATTTTTCGTCTGCGACACCATTTTTTTCTCAAATATTGCATATAAAAAATATATCCAGAATAATCACAAAAAAATAAATACAATATTTACAACAGACCCACTGGGATAAATCTTTTTTTGTAATTCCTAATATGTGTACGTTGCAATCTGTTCAATTCAGAACAATAAGCAACCCCATAACCCAATGAGATGAGGATGATGTGTATGACGTGTAAATGAGGTGTAGTCTTGTACAGACCCAGGTCAAACACTCCTGAGAGAGTATGGTTAATTGAACCCCAACCATCAAAGTACACCGGCAATCACTGTCTATTATTCAAATACGTATAAAAGTAACTACCTTTACTAGGGGATTTGAACCAGGAACCTTCGTCTGGGATAAATCAAGCGGTTAAGTCGTCGCCGCGAGTCAGCTGTTCAACAGCTGATGTACGGAGATGAACGTTCCGTTGTTCAAATCCTAGTAAAGGTTGTTACTTTTATTCAGCACAGTTAATACGATGCACTATGTAGATACTGAAGTCACGAGATTGCCCTTTGCGTATATATGGGTTGTGAGGAAGTGGAATATTTGCAGTGCTGCCAACCTCAACAGCGAGACACTACTCTTACATTTCACTACCGTGCAGTTTCTACATACGAGGTACGTTCGTAAAGTAAGTTCCGTTTTCAAATATAAAAGAACAAGTACAGATACAACAATGAAATTTATTTCATAAAAATCTACAACTCTTAAACTATTTATCGACATAACTCCCGTGATTTTCCAGCCATTTGTCATAGCGTGGTACAAGTTTTTGTATACCTCTTCATAGAATGCTGCCGCCTGTGTAGTCAACCAAGAGGTAACATGTTCTTTCAGCTCTTCATCGGTGTTCAACTCCTGACCGCCAAGGAAAGACTTCAGATGCAGAAACAAATGAAAGTCGCTAGTAGCGAAGTCAGGGCTGTACGGAGGATGGTCGAACAAGTCTCAGCCAAAGTCCTAAAGGAGTCTTTTTGTCGGATTCGCAGTGTGTGGTTGGGCATTGTTATGAATGTAAACCACGCCTTTCGTGAGCATTTATTGGCGCTTGTTCTGTATTGCGGGGCGTAGTTTCTTGAGAGTCTCGCAGTAAACTTCTTTAATAATTGTTTGACCTCACGGCAAAAAATCAATCAGTAAAATTCCTTTTCTGTCCCAAAAACACTGTACACATGACTTTTTGAGGCGTCAAGATTTGTTTTGGTTTAATTTTTGCTGGGGATGAAGTGTGTCTCCATTCCATGGATAGCCGTTTGGTTTCAGGGGTCCTCCGTACCGCCTTGACCTCGCGCCTAGCGACTTTCATTTGTTTCTGCATCTGAAATCTTTCCTTGGCGGTCAGCGGTTGAACTGCAATAAAGAGCTGAAAGAACGTGGTACCTCTTGGTTGACTAAACAGGCGGCAGCATTCTATGAAGAGGGTATACAAAACCCTGTACCACGCTATGACAAATGGCTGGAAAATCACGGGAGTTATGTCGATAAATAGTTTTAAGAGTTGTAGATTTTTATGAAATAAATTTCCTTGTTGTACCTGAACTATCTGTACTATCTAACTAGTCTATACCTGTGATATATATTTTTTTTGTTTTTTTTGTTTAACGTCCGACTGTTCTGCAATTACTGCTAATGCAGACGGTGAAGGATGAAATGATATTTTGTAACGTATGAAAATATGCCGTGCCTGAATGGGATTCGAACCCAAGACCGCATGATGAGAGGCGAGCACGTTACCAACTACGCCAATGCGGCCGGCATCTGTGATATAGGGCTACAAGGTGTTTCAATAAGCATTCTTACAACTAAATATTATTTGATTCCCATTTCAATAAACGTTCCTTGGTAAGTATACTTACTAGGGCTTGACATAAAAAAAGAAATATCTTACTGTTCTGGCACTAGAAATACTATTATTTAAGTCCCTATAAAACAAAATTTAACATTTTACAACATGCATATCCCCCCCCCCATAGTACTGCCCTATAAAGGGTTAAACCCCATTTCCTTTAAAAATGTTTTTAACGTACAAAGTTTCTAACTAAAATTTAGCCTTTCTTCCAAAACCGGTATAGATACTGGAGCCACGAGATTGACTTTTGCGCATGGATGGGCTGAGAGGATGGGAAGTGAAAATTTGTAGTGCTCCCAAACTCAACAGTAAGACACTACTCGTACATTTCACTATCGTGTAGTTTCTAGATACATTTTGTAAGCTGTGGTTTAACCCATTCAGTCACGAATTTTTGTCTTAGAATTTTAAAAAAAATTATTATATTCTTACCCACCGGGTTGGTCTAGAGGTCTAGAGGTAAAGTCGTCGCCAAAATCAGCTGTTTAACAGCTGATTTTCGGAGACGAAGGTTCCTGGTTCAAATCCTAGTAAAGGTTTTATACGGATTTGAACGCTGGACAGTGGTTACCGGTGTACTTTGATAATTGGAGTTCAATTAACAATACTCTCTCAGGAATTGTCGGCCTGATTCTGTACAAGACTACACCTCATTTACACGTCATACACATCATCCTCATCTCATTGGGTCATGGGGTTGCTTATTGTTCTGAATTGAACAGATTGCAACTTACACGTACTAGGAATTAAAAAAATATATATACTGTATATAATCTTAAAGTACTATTTTTTTTTATTATCAAATTTTTTCAAAAGTCCCAATAGATTACAGCACTTGCTGGACTCTTAAAGAATTTTTTCATGTATGTGGCCAATTTTACGCAAAGCGATATGTGCGCAGTTTAGTGCATAAGAATAGGTAAAATTTTATGTACATGTACATGGCCAAGGTGAATGAATGGGTTAATACGAGAAAATGTTTTCTTCATAAACCTTGTGGTTGTTGTTGTTAAGGTAATGAGCCAAAAGGCAGGTTTGAACCTGTAGGGGTTTTACTAAGTAAAACGAGGAGTGAGGTGGTTTACCATTGCCACAACTCACTGAGTGAAAAAGTACGCTTATCAGCATGCCGGGTCCTCTGAAAAACACCTATTTTCCACTCTGCAAATTACACCTTCACTTCATTCACCACAGGGTCTGGGTGTATAATGAAATCCATTACTTTCAGAGGAGATAACTCTGATTAGTGTCTTTTACACCTCTACCTCTTCTGTTCTTAAATGATTCAGTCATTTAATTGGATGACCATGTGATAAGAAACAGAACTATCTATTTTAGGCCTGCAACGAACAGAGTGAGTGTAAATAATTTAACACTCCACCTGTCCGTTATGAGCAGTCCTTATAAGAAATAAATGTTACCTGTAATATTGCCTACAGCGTTATTACTTGACTAGAAATGTTTCATTTACTGTAATTACCAGAGCTACCTTATTCCATTAGAACATAATTTTCTATGAATGAATCGCCTTCTTTACTATCGCTGTCACCGGCGTCTGCACTATCAGTCTCATTAGTATCTAACTAACCATTTCTTTTTTTACCAGGTGTCAACAAAACTGTTGACACCTAGAAGAAGAATAGCTTCTTCTCGTCTTTATTTTTCGATTTTTGGAAAGAACAACATCACAGTAGTTAGCCACTCTCTCATGGTTTTTGTTAAGAGACAGGGAAAGGTTTTTTGTTTAGCTTTAACTTCACTGCATTATATTTCTTCGTTCAGCGCTGTGATCAGTCTGCTCACGTTTTCAAGAATCTAACATTTCTGTTAACGGTAACAAACAGTTATATTTGTACAGTTAACCTACAATAGGTTCCGGGATATACTGTAGGTATATGCTCTGGGTATAGTATAAGTTGTTGTGTTTGTTGTACTGAAATTAAAGCAGTCACGCATGCGCATTGATGCTTTTCCCTCGTTACCCCTTGTTGCAAACAAGGGCAAACTCGTGACTCGAGTAACTATACATGTAAATCACATGGATCATAGTTATCTTTAATGAAATTTCTTTAAATCTTCATAATATTTAGAACAAGTAATACTACTACAGTATGTACTCATTCCTTTACTTTGTTGTTTAAACCTCCATCTTTCTTTTTCTGCTGTACTTCTTATTATATTTTCTATCCCATTCTATTTGTGAACGTTCTTCTCCTCCTAAAGACTTCTTCCTACCGGAAAATACCATCGCTATCTCAAACCATGGTTAGGTTAGTCGTCTCTAATCTATCGTGTTGTGGTTTTAACCCGAGTCACGTACGTTCAACGAACATTGGATGGTTAGACTACAAAACTTCCCCTTTCCGTGTCTCATCCCTGCTCATTTTTCTTCTTGAAACATCTTGCTTTTCTCAAAATAACAAAGAAACACTGATAATCTTAATCACATATCATATTTATGTAAAAATATTTATATATTAAGTCAAAAACAAAATTCTATATTAATTTATCTTACTTTATTTTCTTTTATGTGTTGAAGAATGTCAAGTTTTCTTATTTTGTCTTTGACTAATGTTATCAAAGAGTAGAATAGGCCCTAAATGCTCTTTTGTTTAACTGTATATCTTTACCCATAACAGTCAGGTGGAGTGTTAAATTATTTACACTCGATCTGCTTGTTCCAGCTCTATATAAAATATTGTGACACTTATCGCTAAGGTCCGTTTCGGGATCTAGGTAATTAAATAATTAATACACTAAATTTTACAATTACAAGTATTTATTACAAATAAAAGATTTACAAAATAAATAACAAACTAATTATAATGAAGTAATACAATAAATAACTTAATAATTTACTTAGCACTACTTACAATCAGTTATATGTAATACACATTCATAATAAAACTGAATACAATATGCACAAATACAATAAGACTGAATAGCAATGCTTCGGAAACCCGTTAACCTGTTCTAACGGAGTTACCTTCTAACACACGTAGTAAACACTCGTCAAAGATCAAACGAATACTAAATCTCGACCGCACCCGGGGCTCCCTTTACCCCAACCGGTTCTAAAATATTAAACTTACTTAAACTAATAGCCTAGTTATCTGAACTTAAAAGTGAATATATAGAAAGATGCAGAAGTACATATAGTTTAAAAACATATTCTGTAAATGTTAATAGAATAAAAATGTTGAGTTAACCGTCTTATTTTATGAAGCTCGAAAATAACAACAAAACGGGTCAATTCACTAAACCAGCTCCAGTCAGCTACACAAAGGAAATTGCTTCCATCCTGATACTCTGCACTATTTCGCTTGGCATCCGTTAGAGAACTGCACTAGTCAAACCTGCACTATTTTGCTTGTCATCCGTTAGAGACCTGCACTAGTCAAACCTGCACTATTTCGCTTGTCATCCGTTACAGACCTGCACTAGTCAAACCTGCACTATTTCGCTTGTCATCCGTTAGAGACCTGCACTAATCAAACCCAGGGCAATAGAATACTATAGTATAGACAATAGTATTCTATTGCCCTGAGTCAAACCTGCAATATTTCGCTTGTCATCCGTTAGAGACCTGCACTAGTCAAACCTGCACTATTTTGCTTGTCATCCGTTACAGACCTGCACTAGTCAAACCTGCACTATTTCGCTTGTCATCCGTTAGAGACCTGCACTAGTCAAACCTGCACTATTTAGCTTGCCATCCGTTACAGACCTGCACTAGTCAAACCTGCACTATTTCGCTTGTCATCCGTTAGAGACCTGCACTAGTCAAACCTGCACTATTTAGCTTGCCATCCGTTAGAGACCTGCACTAGTCAAACCTGCACTATTTCGCTTGTCATCCGTTAGAGACCTGCACTAGTCAAACCTGCACTATTTTGCTTGTCATCCGTTAGAGACCTGCACTAGTCAAACCTGCACTATTTCGCTTGTCATCCGTTAGAGACCTCATCAGCATGCCAGGCCCTCTGAAAAGCATCTACTTTTCACTTTCTAAATGATACCTTCACTTCATTCACCACATGATCTGGCTGTAGAATGAAATTGGCCTCCAAGGTCGAGCGATCTAACACCGCTGGACTATTTTCTGTGGGGGTATGTGAAGTCGCTAGTCTATGCCAATAAGCCACAGACAATTGACGACTTGGAAGGCAACATTCGCCGCGTTATTACCCATGTACGGCCTCAAATGCTGCAAAAAGTGATCACAAATTGGACGTCTCGATTGGACAACGTCCGAGCCAGCCGCTGCGGCCACACACTTCAGTACACATTTCACACACTTCAGTACTCACTTCACCATGTGGGTGTAAAGCAACCGTTGCTATGACAACATCTCGTATCACTGCCCCCAGTCCACCTTGCCCTTGTTGTATATCCTTTTTACTCTCTCTTGCCTATAGGAATATATACGAGGGGGTACCCAAAAGTATCCGGAATAGCTTTGCTGTGGGCGGAGCTTGTGCAGTACAAATTCCCGCCACTAGGCTGCTTGTAGCGCTACTCATTGCCAGTTCAATGCCATTTTGTTCGTTGATCTAGCTTGTTCTGTTCTCGTGCAGTGATTGTTCTCGCTAGTGCTGTTTTGTGCTCGTGTCGTTTTTCATGATGGCAAGTTTTAATGAACAACGTGCGGCTGTGAAATTTTGCTTCTTGCTCGGTAAAAACGCCGCGGAAACAGTTGTAATGTTGAACGCAGCTTACAAAGACGACGCTATTGGAAAAACCCAAGTGTACGAGTGGTTTTTGCGCTTTAAAAATGGCGACATGTCGATTGAGAACAAACCTCGTTCTGGACGACCGTCGACTTCCCGAACAGACGAAAATGTTGTGAAAGTGAAAGAAATTGTACGAACAGACCGACGACAGACCATTGACCAAATATCACAGGTTAGTGGGTTATCTTGGAGCTCAGTCCAACGCATTTTAACAGAAGACTTGACAATGAAAAGAGTCGCTGCCAAGTTTGTGCCTCGGGTTCTGACAGACACTCAAAAGGAACGTCGAATTGAAACGTGTAGTGATTTGAAACAACAGCTTGAAACTGATCCAGATTTCATGTCAAAGATCATTACGGGTGACGAGTCTTGGTGCTATGGGTACGACCCAGAAACCAAACAACAATCCAGTCAATGGAAGACTTCATTATCACCCCGACCAAAAAAAAGTCGTCAAGTCAGATCGAACATCAAAACAATGCTGATTTATTTTTTTGATGTGAGGGGAATTGTCCATTCAGAGTTCGTTCCACCAGGCCAGACGGTAAATCAAGCTTTTTATCTTGAAGTGTTAAGAAGACTACGAAACAGCATTCGTCGTAAAAGACCTAATTTGTGGCAGACAGGGGACTGGTTTTTCCACCACGACAACGCGCCTGCACACACGGCAATCTCGGTTACCCAGTTTTTGGCGAAAAACGGCATGGTTTTGCTACCACACGCACCGTACTCACCCGATCTGGCTCCGTGTGATTTTTTCTTGTTCCCACGCATGAAAAGGGGCATGAAAGGTCTCCGATTTAACAACGTTGATGATGTCAAGAAAAAAACGACGGATGAGCTGGCAGCCATCACTGAAGAGGAGTACAAAAAATGTTTTGAACAGTGGAAGCACCGGTGGGACAAATGTATTAGTTGTAATGGGGAGTATTTTGAAGGGGATAAGGTTCTTTTGTAAAAAAATTAAAAATAAATAGTTTTAAAAAATAATTCCGGTTTCTTTTGGGTACCCCTCGTAGAAAAGAAAGTATTGTTTTCATGTCGATTTTAACAAATACACTCTTCACCCGTGTATACACGTTTTAAAACCCCGTGAACCCCAAAAACACCTTTTTAGCGATTGGTGTGTGTGTGCGTGTGCGTGCGTGCGTGCGTGCGTGTGTGCGCGCGCGCGTGTGTGTGTGAACAGAATATCTCAAGATCGGAATATCGTACGAACTTGAAACTTAAATTACATACCACTACCGGACCCGACACGAACATTTTCTTCAAAATTGTTCAACCGGAAATAGTAGTTTATTCGTATAATTTTTCACTTTTTTGCGATTTTTTCAAAAACTAGTTTTACGATATTTTTTAAAATCGCCTGGTTTACTATACTTTTTATGCTCTACAAGATAGGGTAGGCGCCATGTTTGCGGAAATTCATAGTGAGGCTGTTTTCACATAAAAAAATTGTTTTTTTAAGTTTACGGCTTTAATATGCATTTTAGCAAAAAAAATAGATATAATTAAAGTTGTAGAGAATTTAAAATTCTACAATTTTTTTTCAAATATTTTTTGTATAACGCTTAGTTTAGCGGTAATTAGCAATTTTCAGTTTTTTTCTCACGAAAACGTGTGAAAAATCGATTTTTTTTTAGATTTTGGCCTTAGTATGGATTTTACGACAAAAGTGTATATAATTGAATTTATAGGAAATAAAAAGATCTACAACTTTTATTTAAAGCATTTGTTTGTACAGTGCCTATTTTAGCGTGAAATAGTTATTTTCCGTATTTTTAAGCCAAACTGATGTTGATTTTCATTTTGCGTCATTCATATATGTATGATTAAAATTAGGTTATGTATGTTGAGGTTAGTTTTTTGTTTATTTCTAATGTTTTATTACTAATGTTAGGTTATATTTGTCATTATTTGCATTGGCAAGAGAAAGTTGTGTGAGTGTTTCACACCAAATGTTTTTTGTATTTAGAGTAATCCTCCTCCATGCATCGGCTTTGCTCTTTTGGAGGAGTTAGAAAGGAAACAAAAATAAATAAAAAAAATACCCACTACACTGCTGTCGTCTTCTTCCGAAGAGCGATTTCTTTACAGGAAATTTCCCGGTTGTATGCCGTTTTCCGGGTCCGCGTATAGGCGTTGTGTGGGTACCGACTGTCTCAGGCGCGTACTGGCGAGCGAATTTGCGGTCAGCAGTTACAATACAAGCTACAGCGCCGCCCTCAACCCTTCAACTACAGGGTGATTTTTTTAGTCCTGTTACCCAATTGTTAATGTCTGGTAATACTTTTCTAAAAAAAATAAATTTTATTTTTTGACACTAAGTTGGTAGCCCTACTCAACCAATATGGATATGACAGTGTGAGTTGTTCTCCTTGAGCTGTGTAAAATTTTGTGCCATTTCCGGTCGTGCTACGAACAGAATGTCTTTTATCCTAAAACAATCTCTTGTTTAAATCTGGAGGCTGAAGCTCTAGAACTAATCGTGTGTGATACGGATACAATTTCAATCTTTTAGCAGCTTTTTGAGCACTCGAACATGACAAATCAACATGCGAGGAAAGTTTTTGTAAACTTTTCCTTGGATAATTGAGCAATCTTGTTTTCACATTCTCTTAACGTCATCTGTCAAGAGAGTTGGTCGACCACTACGTTTTCTGCTGCAAACAATACCTGCCTCTAAAAATCAGTTAGTTAGCCTAGAAATTGACTAGAATAGAGTGGAGGAACACCAAAAAATTTTATTTGAAATGATTCTTTTACACTCGCATACGATTTTGTAGCAAAATATTATTCAAGAATGAAAACCTGTTGTTCTAGGGTAAAAGACATTCTGTTCGTAACACAACTGGAAACAGCAAAAAATTTTACGCAACTCAAGGAGAATCAACTCAAACTGTCGTATCTATACCGGTTGAGTAGGGCTACCAACTTTGTGTCACAAAACAAAATATCCCCTTCTTAGAAAAAAATTACCAGACATTAACAATTGGGTAACAGGACTAAAAAATTATCCTGTATAATTGAATCGGTGCGTGGGAAAAGGGTAATATTCCAAAAATGCGAAATTGAACGAAGATAGCAGTTTTGTTAAGTTTACTTCGGCGTTTGTATTGGTTAATAAAAGGGAAATATTCCTTGTATCTGAAAGCAGCTAAGCTACATTAAAAATTTAGTAGAGTGGAAAAAGGATAATATTCCAGGAATAATACCCTTCTACCATCCAATAGCGAACAGCAGTTGGACCTTTGGTTTCTGTGTTATTATTATCAAAATGTAACTGTAAATTATTTTGAAATATAAAGTTTTGTAGCATTTTGGCACATTATATTGTTCTTTCAACTTAATTTTTCCTATTTACTTGAACCAAATCTAGAAAAAGGTGAATAGTCAACATATTAATAGTCAAAAATCAATCCCATGATTATTGTAAAATAAATTCTAAAGTCACCATTAAAAAGCTTTAATATAGTACTACAAATGACCAATTGAACATTTTACCATTAAACCAAAAACAAAGTCACGAAACAATTTTTTTTAATTTCTCGAAAATAAGGATTTTGGAATATTTTTTCACTCACCGATTCAATTCAAATTGTGGCGCTACCATAAGAAACAGTAAATTTGAACGTGTAATAATTTTCCAAACCCTGGTTGGAAATTAAACCCGGGTCCTCCACTTAAAAGCGTATTAAATTAACCTTTGAGCCACGAAGACGTCACTGATACATTTATTTTATAAGTTAACGTTCTCTACAGTTGAGCCGTTGTTAGTTTGCTCCTTACTGTCAACAAACAAAAGCCACCTACTACAGGGTGCACGCTAGAGTCTGCCACTTTACGGATGTCCTATTCCTATTAAGTTAACTATGTTTTAAATTATAAGTACTAAAAGTACTTAAAACATCAGTCATGGTTTTTTTTTCATCCTGGAGACTCCAAAGGGAGTATAGGACATGTCAAGATAAAACTGATAAACTGAAAGTTTATCACCAATGATAAATTTATCACTTACCACCAAAAATTGTTTTTGCTATTGCTTACATCAGTAGGCTTGTCATGAACCCCATTGAATTAAATATCACACACAATAAATAATTTAAAAAAATTAAAAAAAAAATCAAACATAATGATAAATTCATCACTTACCAATAATTTCCTCCTGCCACTGCTTAACTCAGCAGGCTTGTCATGAACCCCTGTGTATCAAATTGTACACAATATTTGTTTAATTAAAGTTAAATAACAAAACTATTTAGAAAGGAATTCGTGCACATTGTAAAATGTTTCATGAATCAAATATTGTTTTAACTTTTTTTTAAAATGACTTGAATTGTCACAACTTTTTAAACCTTGAGGCAATTTATTGATGTATTTTCTACCTGCATAAGTTGGTTTTTGTTCAAACAATTTAGTGTTGTGATTAGCAACATAATAATCGATTCTGTTTCTTGTGTAGTCCTAACACAACAACCCAAGGGTCGTTTTCCTTCTCCTTTTCTCCGTATATTTCTTCTCTCTTCTTGTGTTGTTGTGATATGATGTAGGCCTAACAATTTAATTTATAAAAATACTTATAAAAGTATTTTGTATATAAATACTTTTGAAAGTATTTTGTTGTTACTTTTTAATCAGCGTGTACACATTTTGATATAATACGCATGCTCAGTGACGTCATTATTTGTTTACATTAGGAGCAAACTAAGAGAGGATGGACTTTAGTTTGTTTGAATGTACGTACGTAATGAATTCGATACGAACATTTCCTGTTATAAAATAATAATATGTCTGTGTTGTGTGTGTGTGTATGTGTGTGTGTGTGTGTGTGTGTGTGTGTGTGTGTGTATGTGTGTGTGTGTGTGTGTGTGTGTGTGTGTGTGTGTGTACATGTGTGTTTTAGTATTTTTGTGTTGATACACTTGTTACTTAAGAGTAACTCAGTTTATTGTGGAAAAATAAAACGAAATAGTCTTTGTTGAATAGTTTCGCGTCACGACTTAAGTATGTAATAAAAACCTACTTTAATAGAATATTATTATTTATAAAATTTTATCTCCTCTTACTTAGCGAAAAATAAGTAGTATTATTGAAACGTGCATTAACTTACTTATATTTATATACTTTATAAAGCAAACTGTGGTTTCACACCATCGCTAATGCTGAAGAAGAAAAATTTTATTAGATCTCTTACATCAAATACTCTACCCGTATTCTAATAGCTTTACTTTAATAAATAGATAAGAAAGAAACTTTAGTTCACGTTCTCCTTCTTTTCCTTCCTTCCTCCCCCTCATTCTCATCTTCCCATTCTACATCTCCTTCTCCACCTCCGTCCCATCCTTCTCCTTCTTCTTCTAAATCTGCTTTTTCTCCTTATCTTCTTTCTCGTCCTTCTCTTTTTTCTCCTCTTCTTCTCCCCCATCTTTTCTCCTATTTCTCCTTCTCATCTCCTCCTCTTCCTTCTTTTCTCTTTCTCCTACATATTCTCTTCCTCCTCCTTCCCTTATCCTCCTCCTTTGCTATTTCTCCTTTTTTATCCTCCTTCTCTTTCTCGTTTTCCTTCTCCTTTTCTCCGTATCTTTATTCTCTCTTCCTCCTCCTCCTTTTTCTCCTACTTCAAGTCCTCTATCTCCTTCCCGTCCTCCTATT
The DNA here is from genome assembly GCA_035578175.1 of Catonia carolina. Taxonomy (NCBI): domain Eukaryota; kingdom Metazoa; phylum Arthropoda; class Insecta; order Hemiptera; family Achilidae; genus Catonia; species Catonia carolina. Next base: position 1,753,196 of record JAQMRL010000020.1, on the reverse strand, counting down.
CTTCTCCTTCTCTCTTATCTTCACCCTCCTTCTTTTTTCTCCTCATTTGTAAATAGTTTAACCAGATGGTGATAAGAACTATCGTTCCGTAATCGTAATGATTTGACGACCCTAAAAGGACAATCTTTGTAAAACCATTTTTTTCTACGAGAGTACAGTCTCTTCCAGAATTTCAGCAGACATGTCGCCTACCCTATCTTGTAGAGCATAAAACATGAAGTCAATGAGGCGATTTTAAAAATAATTGTAGCAGCTATCTTTGAGAAAATCGCAAAAAATAAAAAAAATAAACGAATAAACTACTTTTTGTTGACTGATTTTGATGAAAATATTTGTGCGATGTTCCATTCTTGATATATTTTGTTCACCCACCCACACACACACACAAACACACACACACACACACACACACACACACACATACACACACACACACACACACACACACACACACACACACACACACACACACAGATCAATCGCTAAAAATATGTTTTGTTGGGTTCAGGGGGTCTGAAAACGTGTATAGCCGTTGAAAACTCGATTTTCTAAAATCGACATAAAAACACTACTTTCCTTTCTATATAAGGTGGATGCGCCAAAGGCGGCCCATTTCAATTTTCTGATATTAGTTGTCCTTCATAAAATCGCTACATGCCAATACTAACTTGAACAGAAAAGTGAAACAGTTGATTCTAGATGACCGAAGAATTACAATCGCGGAATTGACAAACGAAGTTGGGATCTCTCAGGAATCAATTCCTACCATTTTACGCGATGTTTTCAAGATGAAACGCGTCAATACAAAGTTTGTTCCAAGGTTATTGGAAAAGGATCAAAAGGAATGTCGCATGACAATCGTCGGCGAGCTGTTTGAGACAAGTATAAGAACCCTACGTTTCTCTGACGCCTACAAACCAGCAATCATCGGAGTGACACCCAAAGACATCGAATCAAATGCGAGGACTCAACTTCTTTAAAAGATTCTGAAAGAAACCTACCGCTGCTTCCAGCAATGGCAGGATCGATGGAGAAGATTTGTGTGTGTGTGTGTGTGTGTGTGTGTGTGTGTGCGCGCGCAAGAGTCCGTCTTCAAAGGTGTTTAGGGAAGCAGTGTCAGAAATCATAACATTAGCTCGCTCTATCACTTTTCTGGGAAATTTTTCAACGCCCTTTCGCAAATATTTATGTAACTTATAGATAGGTAAAGGTTATTTTTAAATTTCAGTGTAGTCGCAGTAATCCTATCTCCTAAGATGTCCGACGTTTGCGGTTTATTGATGTCTACAATCTTAGATTTTGGCAATAAAATTACATATACGATGTACTGTAAGATAAAAAAATTCGAGAACACAAAAATGATAAATGACACCTTTATTTTAAATCTGTTACAGTATTATTTTTATGTCATTTAAAAACAAAATACAATTTTAAAACAAACAATAGTAAAATGTAATTGTCAGTGCTGTTACTCCACGGGAAAAATGTTAGAAGATCTTTTTTAATTTTTAATCCAGCGGCAGTCTTTTCCCCCTTAAGAACTAAGGTTTTTCAAGGCAACATTTTACAGTTCAATGCCAACTCATCTTCACTGTAAATTAAATATACTGTTAAACCCCGGTTTTCTACTTCATCCTGGAATTTTGTTTTCAAGTCCATAAAATCGTGGATATTACTAAAATGTTTTTCACGGGTAACAGTTAACAGTCTAATACCGTATCGTTGTTTTAATTTGTCCAGCCAGCCAGGCTATACTGGCTTGAAAGTCATATTTCCCGGTTATTTCCTTGTAGAAAAACTTCGCTTTTGGGTGAGAATGTCTTCACTGACAATAGATTGCGTTGCTCTTTCTTGCAAAAACATGAGTATAAAGCCCGCTCGGCGTCAGGTTTGCCTGCTGCTTTCAATGTTTTTTTTTCAGGGGCCCGCACTCTATTTATTAGACGTTTTAAAAGAATTTTTACTTTCTCTTACCAACATGAATATATGCAAAGGAAGGAAAGTATTGTTTTCATGTCGATTTTAAAAAATAGAGTTTTCACCGGATCTACACGTTTTCAGACCCCCTGAACCCCAAAAACATGTTTTTAGCGTTTGGTCTGTTGGTGTGTGAACAGAATATCTAAAAAACGGAACATCGTGCGAACTTGAAACTTAAGTTAGATACCATTAGAGAACCCGACACGAACACTTTCATCAAAATCGGTCAACCGGAAGTAGTAGTTTATTCGTGTCATTTTTCACTTTTTTGCGATTTTCTCAAAAACGGCTCTTACCATTTTTTTTAAATTGCCTTATTTACTAAATTTTTATGCTCTACAAGGAGTCATGTTTGCTGAAATTCCAGCGTAGGCTTTTTTCTCGTAAAAAAATTGTTTTTAAGATTGCAGCTTTAATATGCATTTTAGCGCAAAAGTTTGTAGCTACAATAAAAGCTGTAGAGAATTAAAAATCCTACAGTTTTTATTTTAAACATTTATTGTATAAGGCGTAGTTTAGCGGTAATTAGCGATTTTTTGGTTTCTTCTCACAAATATCAAAATTATAAGAATTAAAAGATCTACAACTTTTATTTAGAGTATTTTTCTTAACAGAGCCTAGTTTAGCGTGAAAGAGTGATTTTTCGTATTATTAAGACAAACTAAAGTTGATTTTAATTTTGCTTCTTTTATTAATGATTAAAATAAGGTTGTGTTTTTAGGTTAGTTTTTTTGTTATTTCTAATGCTTTATTACTTATGTTAGGTTATATTGATCATTATTTGCATTGGCAAAAGAAATTTGAGTGAGTGTTTCACACCAGATTTTTCTAAATGGTGAACAAATAATTATAAACATGATAAGTGATTGTTTGGATTAATGGAGGTTTCGGTGTACCTGGAAATTCAGATTACCGCGACTGTATTGTATATTCAAAGAAATATTTTAAAACAATTTTAATGTCTTAAGTAAATATAAAACACAAAATGTTTCTACATAAATATCATGCCAAGAGAAAATTTGTTTAAAAAATACCATTTTAATAACCTTTGAAAGCACCGGAAATTAAAGTAGGAAAATAATTCAAAGAACTGTTACATGAATACATGAAAAAATTAGATGATTAATTTGTCAAAGTCATCATATAAATCCCTAAAATACAACTTATCAAACTAAAAAGCTGTTTAAGTTGCAATTAACGTTCAAAACCAGTCTTATTAATATCAAAGTTAGTTATTCTCGTAAACAAGCTTGTTTGTTCAAATAACCGTCAGTATTTCTATACAAGTATGTAAATTACAGGGTGATTATAAATGAAATAAACACTTTCGACAGCTTCTTAAACAACATCGAACTGGTGTATTTGAATATAGTAAATGATATAGGTTTGTTGGGAATATTTTAAAGTTTATGTTGATACAACTGTTGCTAGCATTTTGTTGTTGGCTGCTGTTACAACGACCAGTCTAGCAAAATGGCCGCTACTCAAGTGGAGAAAGCTTATTATGTTCTTGAATTAGCCAAAACAAACTCGGTTTGAGAGATAACCATCTCTCATCTCATACAGATTTCAGGAGACATTTGCACAACCAAATCAAACAACACTGGAACCAAATCTGGTCTCAACATCCTCCAACGAAACTTCACCACATCAGAAAAAACATTTTTGAAAACCCTCAGCCTCACTTGGAGCTTCGAAGGCATCAAGTTCTACTTACGCGGCTACGTATTGGACACTCTACGCTTACGCACAAACACTTACTGAAGAAAGAAGAACCACAAATTTGTACACATTGCAACACCCCACTTACAATCAAACACATCATCACAGACTGCCAAACCACACAATTCACACGAACAGTATTCAAAATTAACAACATTTTAGCACTTAATTTAGTAGACACAGTAGCGATTCAAAACACAATAAACTTTTTAAAATTTAACAAAATTTCAGATTTAATATAGTTGTAGAATCACATTCGCTTTTTTTCATTGTATCATTCTATTTTTTAGTTATTATTTCTCTGTTTAAATTGAACTTAACTAATTTTTCATTATGTATTTATATAATGTATCATGTGTATAATATAATGTTATTATAATGTAACGTGGTCGCTAATGACCTCGTAGTCGATGCGACCTTAAATAAATATATAAAAAAAAAACTCGGTTACGGTTGTGCGACGTCATTTCAGAACAAGATATGGTAAACTACCAACAACAAGGCAATCAATCTATGACTGGTATAAACATTTTGAAAACAGTGGATGTCTGTGTAAAAGGAAGAGTACTGGAAGACCTTCTGTTACAGAAGAACAAATTGATAGTGTTCGTGATGTTTATGTACCAAGTCCAGGAAAATCAACTAGATCAGCAAGTTTACAATTGCAAATTCCTCAACCAACTGTGTGGAAAATTCTGCGGAAACGTTTGAAAATTACACCTTATAAATTGCAGTTAGTACAAAGTTTAAATACCAGTGATAAAGTCGTACGTAAGAATTTTTGTCTGGAGATGCAACATTGTGTTGAAAAACAAGACGCATTCTTTGATCCCCAAATTTTCAGTGATGAATGTATTTTTTACATTAGTGGAAAAGTTAATAGACATAATGTTAGAATATGGGGCACAGAAAACCCAAAAATAACTTTACAGCATACACGCGATTCCCCTAAAGTAAACGTCTTTTGCGCATTATCTCGTGAAAAGGTTTACGGGCCGTTCTTCTTTCAAGAAGTGTCAGTAACCGGAGTAATTTATCTGGACATGTTAAATGAATGGTTAATGCCTCAACTTCAGGAAGATAGTGATAACTTCATTTTTGTACAAGATGGAGTTCCGCCTCACTGGCACTAACAGGTCAGAAATTATCTTGATGAACTTCTTCCTAGACGATGGATCGGTCGTGCAAGTGAGGAAAACATTGTGTTTACGCCGTGGCCACCTCGTAGTCCAGACTTAACGCCCTGCGACTTTTTCTTATGGGGTTATGTAAAAGACAAAGTTTTAGTACCACCGCTTCCTGTAGACATCGATGATTTAAAACAACGTGTCGCATATGCTCTTGCCACAGTTGACCGTCATATGCTTAATCGTGTGTCGCAAGAATTCGACTACCGTGTTGATATCTGTCGTATTACAAATGGTGCACACATTGAACATCTGTAAATATTTTCAATAAAAACTTAATGATTTTTCTATATAATCATGTAAGTAATTACCTTAACTTTTCAAAAATAAATTTTCTATAAGCTATCGAAACTGTCTATTTCATTTATAATCGCCCCGTAGTTTGTATCTTTCTCGTTTCCTGAAAACTAAAATATCAATGAAGTTTCTAAAATTGTATAAATATCGTTATAAATTATATTTGATTTATATGTTTAAAAGTTTTATTGAATTTTCTTTTTAATTAATTTTTCATTATTTTAATTTATTTATTACAGAGTGTCTCGGGAGGATTCGTGCATTAGGTACTAGCATTATTATATTACAAAATTACAATAAGGGTAGATGAAATGATAAATTTAGCAACTTATTTCTCATTTGTTAAATAATATACCATTTTTACTTTCTCTTGTTCTATATAAATATATAGGAAGGAATGTACGAGGTATGTTCAAAAAATACCGAACTTTTTGAATTACGCGCAAACAGGGATACTTAGCGACGTGCGGTTGGCAGCACACTACTCTACGTCTTTCTTTATTAAACATATGTTTTTGGATTATTGATATCTCATTTACTTTTCGTTGTGTTGTGTTTTTAGTACGACGTGTTTAAGTGCTAGTGACGATTTTTTTAAAGTGAAATTTTTGTCAACCCATTGCGAACACTGCACTTTTGTCTCAATGCCGTAGCCGTAAACCCAGTTTTCGCCTCCTGTTATGGTCCTTTACCTGAATGTTCCATCATCATTGGCTTGTTCATGAAGTTGCCGACAAACTACCACACGATGTTCTTTTTGCTGTTCGGTCATCAAACGGGAAACAAACTTTGCTGCAACTCACAAAGCAAGTTCAGTTTTTCAGTTAAAATTTCATGGTACGATCCAATTGAGATGCCAACCTCTTGTGAAAGTTCTCTGACAGTCAATTGGCGATTTACACCCACCAGATTATGGATTTTCCTAACGAGGGTGCCATCAGTTGAAGTCAAAGGCGTTCCAGGTCGAGGGTCATCTTCAATTGACTGGAGACCACTTTCAAATTGAGAAAACTATTTACAACAATGCCTACAACTCAGAGAATCATCTCCTTAAGCTTGTTTCAAAAGTTGAAATGTTTCTGTGAAAGTTTTCCTCTGCTTCACGCAAAATTTCACGTTGCACCTTTGCTCCCGAATTTCGCACATTACAAAAATCGTCACTAGCACTTAAACACGTCGTACTAAAAACAGGACACCACGAAAATTAAATGAGATATCAACAATCCAAGAAAATGTGTTCACAAAAGGAATGACGTAGAACAGTGTGCCACCAACCGCACGTCGCTAAAATATCTGCATTAGCGCGTAATTCATAAAGTTCGGTTATTTTTTTAACAGACCTCGTATTGTTTTCATGTCGAATGTTAGATATTGAGTTTTCACCGGATATGCACGTTTTCAGACCCCGTAAACCCAAAAAAAAAAAATGTTTTTAGCGATTCGTCTGTGCTTGTGTGAATATATATATATATCTCAAGAACGGAATATCGTACGAAGTTGAAAATTGAAACTTAAATCAGGTACCCGTAGAGGACCCGACACGAACATATCATCAAAATCGGTCAATTGGAAATAGTAATTCATTCGTGTAATTTTTCACTTTTTTGCGATTTTCTAAAAAACGGCTTCTACGATTTTTTTTAAATCGCCTCATTTACTACATTTTTATGCTCACATGATGGGGTAAGCGCCCCATGGGTCTGCTGAAATTCTTGGGGAGGTTGTTCTCTCGTAGAAAAAATGGTTTTATTTTTAAAATTGCGGGCTTCATATGCATTTTAGGGCAAAAGAGTATAATAAAAGTTTTTGACAATTTTAAAATCTACAAATTTTATTTCAAACATTTCTTTTTACTATAACGATTTGTTTAGCGGTAGGCCTAATTAGTGATTTTCTGTTTTTTTTTTCATGAAAGTTATAAAATAATTTATTTTTTAAGATTTCGGCTTTAGTATGCATTTTATGACAAAAAAGTGTAATCAAATTTATAGGAAATTAAAAGATCTACAACTTTTATTCAGAGTATTTTTCTCTACAGAGCCTAGTTCAGCGTCAGAGAGTGATTTTCGGTATTTTTAAACCAAATTGAGATTGATTTTCATTTTACGTCATTCACTCATGATTAAAATAAGGTTATGTTTTTTGAGGTTAGTGTTTTGTTTATTTCTAATGTTTTATTACTAATGTTAGGTTATATTGTTAATTATTTGCGTTAGCATGAGAAAGTCGTGTGAGTGTTTCACACAAAAATTTTTCTGTTACTATTAAATAAATAACTTATTACTATCAAAACTTTGAAAATCAATTCAGAGAAATTAATTACGTAACTACACACTCACACGACTTTCTCTTGCCGATGTAAATAATCAATTTATTAGTATTAAATATTTTAACGACACATTAAAAACCCTTGTTTTACTAAATTAATGTGAAATATTTCAGTAACGTTTAAAGTTTAAATTTATAATATTTGTATCAATTTTATCTATTTAAAAATAATATTATGGTCACCGTAAGTATTTCCAGTATTCTTTATCATATTTACGCAATGCCCGCCAGATTTTAATAAATTAAAAAAGCTACTGCTAACGGAAATTAAATAAATTTTACTGCGGGCCATTTATACTTCATTGAAATTTCATTTTCTCTATTATTTTTAGATTGTAATTTTTTATCTTATTATGTTTTCGTAATTACTTTTCAAATTTTTATGTGGAAAGTCGTTTTAATTTTAATCCCATGTTGTTTTGGTCTTCTCCCAAAAGGCTGGTTTGAATTTCTAGAAGCCTTTTTAACTAAAACTCGGAGTGAGGTGGTTTACCAAAGCCTTCCTCACTGATTGAAAAAGTATGCTTATCGGCATGCCAGGGGCTCTTGAAAAGCATCTACAGTAGAGTACCGATTTTCCGTGGATCGTTTAACCGGGGTTTGGATTAACTGTGCGATCACTAGATTTTTTTTTTTTTTTTGTTTAACGTCCGACTGTTTTGCAAATTGCTGCTAATGCAGACGGTGAAGGATGAAATGAATTTTTTGAGCAAGAAAGGTCTCCCTCAGAAAGCAGTGTTGATTATTGACAAAGCACCATCTCATCCAACAGTAAATTCATTGTATGCTGACAACGGGAACATCAGCGTTATGTACCTTCCGCCGAATGTTACGGCCCTGATTCAGCCTATGGATCAGGGCGTGATTGAAACTATGAAGAGGTTATACCGAAAAAATATTATGATGGATCTGATAGCGGGTGACCACAATGCTCCTTTACAGTTTTGGAAATCATTGACAATTAGAGATGCTGTATACAACATATCTAATGCCTGGTATAATGTTAATGCAGAGACAATAAAAAAACTCGTTTAGCAAAATGTGCATGTCCGATGAAACAACAGATGAAAAACAGGAAGTCAGCAATAATGGCGTCATTATTCATCATGATAATATGTTGCAGTCGTTAAGAATGTTGCAAGGGTGTGAAGAAGTAGACGAAGAAAATATTCGTGAGTGGTTAAATGTTGATGCGTGTGATTCGGGCTATGAGAAAATTAGTGATGACGATCTACTAGACAGTGTAACCAAGCCAATTTCTGGACCGAGCTCCTTACTACAGCAAGACAAAAGCAGTGATGACGATTCAGAACCGGCTCCTAAAATCAGTTGCAAAGAAGCTTTAACCGGTGTAGTATTTTATTTTTAGTACCCATACTGAGTTTAGTATAGGACTTATAACATAGACCGTCTGACCTTGTACACGCACGTGGAGGGTAGATGCAATGGTTTCCTGGACACAGACTACGGGAAACCATGGCACCGGGCCTCTTTTCTTGTACGGAAATTACATTCACTGCGCCTCTTCCCTCATAGTAATTTTAATTCGCTATTTTTATTTTAGTACTCCACAAGTTAAAAAGCGCAATGCATGCATATAGCTCCTGTGTGTAAAGTAATATACTAAAATAAAAATACTGCAATACAGTTTAATGTTCTCTCGTATTTACTTTAATAAATTAAGAAGAATTAATTATTACACCCATATGGTATGTGTACTACAGTGCAAATATTTGATGCTTACCTATATTTTTCTTAAATTCACATACCGTACAATCTTTAATGAGAATATTGTAAAGGGAACAATCCAAGAAAGAAATCCCAACTGGATTGTTACACGGTTGGTTAATAAGAAATGATAATTTGTTTTTTTTTTTAGGTTAATTAGTTTACAAAATACGGTCATTTTTGAGCGTACTGCAAAAATAAGTAGACGTTAAAGGAAAAATTCGGTTTTTTGTTAAAATTTTAGATACATTAACTTCGTTTTCAAACTTATGAATTATTATTACTATTTACCAGCTATAATAATATTCTTTTAACACATTTTATTCTCCGTAAACATTTTTATATGTCCATAACAGGAAAGTGTAGTATTAAATTATTTGCACTCGATCTGCTAGTTTCAGGGCTACAAAAAATAACTTTTTCTTATCGCATGGTCGCCCAATTACATGACTGAAATATTTTAATAACAGAAAAGACAGACATGTAAACAAACGGCACTAGTCAAAGTTATCTCCTTTGAGAGTAATTTCATTTTACAGCCAGACCCTGTGATGAATGAAGTGAAGGTGTCATTTGCAGGGTGGAAAGTAGATGCTTTACGGAGGGCCTAATATTCTGGTAAGCATAGTTTTCCGCTCAGTGAGAAAAGCAATGGTAAAGCACCTCACTCCTCGTTTTACTTAATTAAGCCTCTAGAGGTTGATACTTATTTGAGGTAAGTTTTATTTGAAAGTAGTTTCTGATTGTAATAGAAGCTAATCTATTGTTAACAGTGTCTGAATTTAACGTATCATAGGACATTTTCTGTTAATGCAATGCACGGAAAAACTGAGGTGTGTCAAATTCATTACTTACCAATCCATTTATTGCTACTTCTTACTTGCTTCAACAAGCGTATTGGTCTGCTTTAGCCAATATTTTTTTTTCCAAATAATAGACTACTCAATTCACCTGTGCGTAAAATGTTTAAAGAATTTTTAAAGGTTGTGGTAAATTACTGATGTATTTTCTACCTGCATAAGTAGGTTTTGGTTCATAAAATCGAGTATTGTGGTTAGCAACATCGTAATCCATTCTTTTTTTCTTTTGTTTTATTGTGGATATTGAAATTCTTTACAAAAATTTTTTGCATTCATTATCACTTAAAAATGTACAAAAATACTGTAAACAATTGAACCATATAGATAGATGGTAGTGCATAACATTTGTCTGCAAATTATTCATCATGTCAAATTACAGAATTAGGTAAACACACACACATTTTTGAATTTTATAAAGTGGTCGAAGAATATAACCTATGTTTAATCATGAGTAAACAATGTAAAACGAAAAACATAAGCTAATTCTACTCATTAGTAAATGAGGAGACACTAAATGAAAATTCTGTGGACAGGGGAAATAGTATAGGCTAGTTAATATAGTAGTGACGTTGTAATAATAGTGACGTCATCAGCATCTGTACTAAATTGTACATGCTTCAAAGTCAGCCTTATATATATGAAACGCTATACTAAATTCTACATAGGACTAAACTCCGCATACAACACCGGTGCCGAAACATTACTAACTTTCATGGAAAATCAGGATGACACAGATTACGTGGACATTTTACATATTCGTGGTTATATATAAGAAAAAAATATTGCGGCATAAAATGAAACAAAGTAAAATAACAATTCTTTTGTGATTTTTTTGTTACGTAGTTTAAGGTAAGATTTATATAAATTTATGGAGTAAATATTTTTATTTCAATACAATTTGTTTATTTATTTCCGATATCCGATAGTATTAACATGTATTAATCAGTAGAATAAAACATACGCGTAACTGGTGGTTTTGTTTATGACGTAGGTGGTCTCGACCGAATTGGGTTGTATTATCCGTGTTTGCCGGTAATCCGGTATAGTTATCCCCCCAATTACCACGGATAATCGGTATTATACTGTACTTTTCAAACTTTTATGTGGAAAGTCGTTTTAATTTTAATCCCATGTTGTTTAGGTCTTCTCCCAAAAGGCTGGTTTGAATTTCTAGAAGCTTTTTTAACTAAAACTCGGAGTGAGGTGGTTTACCAAAGCCTTCCTCACCGATTGAAAATGTATGCTTATCGGCATGCCAGGGGCTCTTGAAAAGCATCTACTTTCTACTCTGCAAATGATACCTTCACTTCATTCACCACAGGGTCTCGCTGTGTAATGAAATTCATTACTCTGAGAGAAGATAACTGTGATCAGTGTATTTTACACTTGTACCCGTTCCATTGTTACCCTACATGTTTCAGTCATATAATTGGGGTGACCATCTGATAAGAAATATATCTATATTTTGTAGCCCTGGAACTAGCAGATCCAGTGCAAATAATTTAATACTCTACCTGCCGCCTCATATCATAGAGATTTTTTGTGCCCATGACAGGCAGATGTAATGTTAAATATGTGTAAACGTAAAAGTTATGTTCAGCGCGAAAAAATATTTAAAGAACGGAACATTGTACAAAATTGAAACTTGATACTTAAGTAAGGTACTACTAATAAGTCTGGTGTGAAACACTCACACAACTTTCTCTTGCCAATACATATAATTAAAAATAACCTAAAATTAGTAATAAAACGTTAGAAATAAACAAAAAAACTAACCTCAATAATCATAACCTTATTTTAATCATGAGTGAAAGACGCAAAATGAAAATCAACCTCAGTTCGGCTTAAAAATACGGAAAATCACTCTTTCACAATAAACTAGGCTCTGTAGAGAAAAGTGTTCAAATAAAAGTTGTAGATCTTTTTATTTCCTATAAAATTAATTATAAACTTTTGTCGTAAAATGCATACTGAGGCCGAAATCTTTAAAAAAATACATTTTTCACACGTTTATGTGAGAAAAAACAGAAAATCGCTAATTACCGCTAAATTAAGCGTTATACAAAAATATATTTGAATTAAATTTTTTCTACAAAAAAATATTGAACTAAAAGTTGTAGGATTTTAAATTCTCTACATTTTTTATTATATAAATTTTTGCGCTATAGGCCTAATACATATTAAAGCCGTAATCTTAAAAAAACAATTTTTTTACGTAAAAACAGCTTCACCAAGAATTTCAGCAAACATGGCGCCTATCCTATCTTGTAGAGAATAAAAAATTGAGTAAACCAGGCGATTTTTTAAAAAAATCGTAGGACCAGTTTTCGATAAAATCGCAAAAAAGTGAAAAATTACACGAATAAACTACTACTTCCGGCTGACCGATTTTGTTGAAAATGTTTTTGTCGGGTCCGGTAGTGGTATGTAACTTAAATTTCAAGTTTCAAGTTCGTACGATGTTCCGTTCTTGAGATATTTTGTATAACTTACACACACACACGCGAGCGAGCGCACACACACACACACAGACCAATCGCTAAAAACATGTTTTTTGGGTTCAGGGGGTCTGAAAACGTGTAGATCCGGTGAAAAATCGACATGAAAACAATACTTTCCTTCCTATAGGCCTACTATATTCATATAGGCAAGAGAAAGTAAAAATTTGACAAGTACATTTTTATCAAAATCGATTTTGATGAAAATGTTCTTTTCGAATTTTTACTATCCTAGTACCTAACTTAATTTTCAAGTTTCAATTTTGTTCGATATTCCGTTCTTATTTTGTTTACACATACACAGACCAATCACTAAAAACATGTTTTTTGGGTTCAGGGTGGTCTGAAAACGTGTAAATATCCAGTGTTAACTCTTTTGAAAAATCGACATGAAAACAATACTTACCTTCCTATATACCCATAGGCAAGAGAAAGTACGTAAAAATAGAGCGAAATAAAATGATTGTGTAGATTATGTCTTGTATCTTGTTGTTGTTGTTGTTTAGGTCATCAGCCGAAAGGCTGGTTTGAACCTCTAGAGGAGGTTTTACTAAGCAAAACGAGGAGTAAGGTGGTTTACAACTGCCTTCCTCACTGAGTGGAAAAATACGCTTATCAGCATGCCGGGCCCTCTGAAAAGCAAATATTTTCCACTCTGCAAATGGCACCTTCACTTCATTCACCACAGGGTCTGGCTGTATAATGAAATTCATTACTTTCAGAGGAGATAACTCTGATTAGCGTCTTTTACACCTCTACCTCTTCTGTTCTCAGATGATTCAGTCATCTAATTGGCTGACCATGTGATAAGAAACAGAACTATTTATTTTAGCCCTGCAACAAAAAGATTGAGTATAAATAATTTTACACTCCATCTGTTTGTTATGGGGATAATCTTGTATCTTGTAGTATCTTATCTTGTATTTTGTATCTTATAGTATTGTAATTACGGTAGGGTATATAGCTACGTAAAATGAATACCTATAAAACAATTCACCAAGACGAAAGTTAAGAAAAGCTTAGTTTGCTTGATCTTTACTTACAAGGTTAAATAGCTATTAAATATAATAACTCTCTTACGAATTCAACTGGCAATCTAAAGTTAATGTAACTAACGCATTCCGTTTAACCACCCTCTTCAGTTAGGTACGTAACAAAAGGAATATCTCACCCCTTTACTTAATTATCTTGTACTTTAATAAATTTAATTTATCTAATAATTGTCTAATAATTCACTACATTCTTTACTCATCATTTATTGTTAACCACAGTAATTATTAATAAAAAAATATGGTGTGAAACACTAACACAACTTTCTCTTGCCAATGCAAATAGTTAACAATATAACCGAACGTTAGTAATAAAACATTAGAAATAAATAAAAAACTAACCTCAAAAAACATAACCTTATTTTAATCATGAGTGAAAGATGCAAAATGAAAATCGACCTGTTTGGCTCCAAAATACGGAAAATCATTCTTTCACGCTAAACTAGGCTCTGTAGAGAAAAATGTTCTAAATAAAAGTTGTAGATCTTTTAATTTCCTATAAATATGATTTATATACTTTTGTCGTCAAGTGCATACTAAGGCCGAAATCTTAAAAAAATCGAATTTTCACACGTTTCCGTGAGAAAAAAACAGAAAATCGCTAATTACCGCTAAACTAAGCGTTTTACAATGTTTGAAATAAAAGTTGTAGAATTTTACATTCTCTACAACTTTTATTATATACATTTTTGAGGTGAAATGCATATTAAAGCCGTAATCTTAAAAAGAAAATGTTTTTACGTGAAAACAGCCTTACCCAGAATTTCAGCAAACATGGCGCCTACCCTATCATGAAGAGAAAAAAAAGTTTAGTAAATGACGAGATTTTTAAAAAAATCGTAGGACCAGTTTTTGAGAAAATCGCAGAAAAGTGAAAAATTACACGAATAAACTACTACTTCCGGTTGACCGATTTTGATGAAAATGTTCGTGTCAGGTCCGGTAGTGGTATGTAACTTCAGTTTCAAGTCCGTACGATGTTCCGTTCTTGAGATATTTTGTATACACACACACACAGACACACACACAGACCAATCGCTAAAAACATGTTTTTTGGGTTCAGGGGGCCTGAAAACATATAGATCCGGTGAAAACTCGATTTCTTAAAATCGACATGAAAACAATACTTTCCTTCTTATATATTCATATACGCAAGAGAAAGTAAAAATATGGTGTGAAACACTAACACAACTTTCTCTTGCCAATGCAAATAGTTAACTATATAACCGAACGTTAGTAATAAAACATTAAAAATAAATAAAAAAACTAAATTCAATAAACATAACCTAATTTTAATCATGAGTGAAAGACGCAAAATTAAAAACAAACTCAGTTTGGCTTAAAAATACGGAAAATCACTCTTTCACGCTAAACTAGCCTCTGTAGAAATAAATGCTCTCAATAAAACATGTACATCTTTTAATATCCTATAAATTTTATTATATACACTTTTGTCGTAAAATGCATACTAAGGCCGAAATCTTAAAAAAATAGATTTTTCACACGTTTTCGTGAGAAAAAAACAGAAAATCGCTAATTACCGATAAAGTAAGCGTTATACAAAAAATGTTTATAATAAAAGTTATAGAATTTTAAATTTTCTACATTTTTTATTATATAAATTTTTTAGCTAAAATGCACATTAAAGACGTAATCTTAAAAAAACAATTTTTTACGTGAAAACAGCCTCACCAAGAATTTCAGTAAACCAGGCGATTTTTTAAAAACGCGTAGAGTTTTTGAGAAAATCGCAAAAAAGTGAAAAAAGACACGAATAAACTACTACTTCCGGTAGTGGTGTCTAACTTAAGTTTCAAGTCCATGCGATGTTCCATTCTTGAGATTTTCTGTTCACACACAGACTCACACATAAAACAATCGCTAAAAAGTTGTTTTTTGGGGTTCAGGGGCTCTGAAAACATGTATATCCGGTGTAGAGTGTATTTGATCGACATGAAAACAATACTTTCCTTCCTATATATTCATATAGGCAAGAGAAAGTAAAAATATAATTTTAAATTTCAGAAATAGTTTTGTATTATTCGTTTTAAGATAAAAATTAAAAACTTTAAATTTATATACGTATATTAGGGTGTTAAAAATAATAATAATAATAATAATAATAATTTAATCGGAATGCCATTATAAAAATAAATGCTTAATTGATCTATAATTAGTTGAGAGTTGTACTATGCTATTTGGTAAATTGGTTTACGGTTGGCAGGAGACGTTCAATGGAAAGACTTGTTGAAATTGTACAAATGGTTTCCCCAATTAGAAGTCTCTTTCAATTGAGAAATTGAATTTCGTTTCCCCAGTAATGATGGGTGATAACTTAGATTATTAGTTCCGTACTTGGTATTACTCAATTATTAATCTCCCTAAACATATTACGCACTTTTTTAAATTTTTACCTTCTCTTGCCCTTGATGAATACATAGGAAGGAAAGTATTGTTTTCATCTCGATTTTAACTAATACACTCAACAGTTCAGCCTTTCTTAGTTTGCTCCTACTGTCAACAAACAAAAGCCACCTACTACAGGGTGCACGCTAGAGTCTGCCACTTTACGGATCTCGTATTCCTATTAAGTTAACTATTTTTACTTTCTATATAAATATATAGTGGCGACTATTTACAACACTATGGGTCGTTTGTCGCAGTCAAAACGCCATTTTTGCCTGTCTTGCCATGACTCCTTCTCTATGTTTCTTCTTTCCATGGCTCTGTCAATACCTTCCATCCATCTCCCTCTCGGTCTTCCTCTTTTTCTATTTCGCTGCGGTCTCCAGTTCCATGCCTTCAGTAGGATTCGTACGTTGCTCATTCTTCGCATGTGACCATACCAGTGCAGTTGTTTCCTCTCAATATGGTCTATTATTGAGTCTTCAATGCCCATTATCTCTCTTACTCTTATATTCGTTACCCTATCTCATAACGTCAATCTGCAACATCTTCTCCAGTATCTGTTCTCTACTGTACTGATTCTATTTTTCATGTTTTGCGTAATGGTCCACACTTCTGCCCCATAGGTCACCGTACCTTCCACTATTGCTGAAAATATTCGTTTCTTTCGTGTCTTTTCTTATGTTGAGACTCCACAGAATTGAGTTCAGTTGACCAGTTAATGCCTTTCCTTTCACAATTTTATTAGCTATGTCTTTTTCGTCCCTTCCATTTTTTGTAAACGTTTTTACTTTCTCTTGCCTATATAAATATTTAGGAAGGAAAGTATTGTTTTTATCTCGATTTTAACAAATACACGCTAAAGTTCAGCCTTTCTTAGTTTGCTCCTACTGTCAACAAACAAAAGCCACCTACTACAGGGTGCACGCTAGAGTCTACGACTTTACGAATCTCGTATTCCTATTAAGTTAACTATTTTTACTTTCTCTTGCCTATATAAATATATAGGAAGGAAATTATTGTTTTCATCTCGATTTTAACAAATACACTCTACAGTTCAGCCTTTCTTAGTTTGCTCCTACTGTCAACAAACAAAAGGCACCTCCTACAGGGTGCACGCTAGAGTCTACGACTATACAGATCTCGTATTCCTATTAAGTTAACTATTTTTACTTTATCTCGCCAATATGAATATACAGAAAGGAAAGTATTGTTTTCATCTCGATTTTAACAAATACACTCTACAGTTCAGCCTTTCTTAGTTTGCTCCTACTGTCAACAAACAAAAGCCACCTACTACAGGGTGCACGCTAGAGTCTACGACTATACAGATCTCGTATTCCTATTAAGTTAACTATTTTTACTTTCTCTCGCCAATATGAATATACAGAAAGGAAAGTATTGTTTTCATCTCGATTTTAACAAATACACTCTACAGTTCAGCCTTTCTTAGTTTGCTCCTACTGTTAACAAACAAAAGCCACCTACTACAGGGTGCACGCTAGAGTCTACGACTTTACGGATCTCGTATTCCTATTAAGTTAACTATTTTTACTTTCTCTTGCCTATATAAATATATAGGAAGGAAAGTATTGTTTTTATGTCGATTTTTCGATATCGAGTTTTCACCGGATCTATACGTTTTCAGACCCCCTGAACCCAAAAAACATGTTTTTAGCGATTGTCTGTGTGTGTGTGTGTGTATACAAAATATCTCAAAAACGGAACATCGTACGAACTTGAAACTTGAAACTTAAGTTACATACCACTACCGGACCCGACACGAACATTTTCATCAAAATCGGTCAACCGGAAGTAGTAGTTTATTCGTGTAATTTTTCACTTTTTTGTGATTTTCTCAAAAACTGGTCCTACGATTTTTTTTTCAAAATCGCCTGGTTTACTAATTTTTTTATTCTCTACAAGATAGGGTAGGCGTGATGTTTGCTGAAATTCTGGGTGAAGCTGATTTCACATAAAAACATAGTTTTTTAAGATTACGGCTTTAATATGCAATTTAGCGCAAACAATTATATAATAAAAGTTGTAGAGAATTTAAAATCCTACAACTTTTATTTTAAACATTTTTTTGTATAACGCTTAGTTTAGCAGTAATTAGCTTTTTTCTGATTTTTTCTCACGAAAAGTGTGAAAAATTGATTTTTTTTTATTTCGGCCGTAGAATGCATTTTACGACAAAAGTGTATTTAATCAAATTTATAGGAAATTAAAAGATCTACAACTTTTATTGAAAGCGTTTTTCTCTACAGAGCCTAGTTTAGCGTGAAAGAGTGATTTTCCGTATTTTTAAGCCAAACTGAGTTCGATTTTCATTTTGCGTCTTTCACTCATGATTAAAATTACGTTAGTTTATTGTTTATTGTTTTTTGTTTATTTCTAATGTTTTATTACTAATATTAGGTTTACTGTTAATTATTTGCACTGGCAAGAGAAAGTTGTGTGAGTGTTTCCCACCAGATTTTTTAAATTATAAGTACTAAAAACATCAGTCATGATATGATGTAGGCCTAACAATTTCACTCAGAAAAATATTTTTAAAAGTATTTTCTATTTAAATACTTTTGAAAGTATTTTGTTGTTACTTTTTAATCAGCGTGTACACATTTTGATATAATGCGCATGCTCAGTGACGTCATCATTTGTTTACATTAGGAGCAAACTAAGAGAGGCTGGACTATACACCCACTATAGGCTACACATAAACAGACCCCCTGAACATAAAATACATGTTTTCAGCGATTGGGTGAGTGAACTAAATATCTCAACAACGGAACATTTTAAGAAGTTAAAACTTGAAACTTAAGTTAGGTACCACTAGAGGATCTGACACGAACATTTAGGTGTATAACTGTTAGGTGTATGTTGGGAGTCAACCACCTGCCTCATGCAGATCACTATTTAAAGAGCTGCAATTGCTCACAGTTCCTTCTTTGTACATTTTTGAAGTGATAATGTACGTAAAGAAAAATACCTTTTTACAGAATTTAGATGTTCACAACCACTACACAAGAAACAGAATCGATTATTATGTTGCTAATCACAACACTAAATTGTTTGAACAAAAACCAACTTATGCAGATAGAAAATACATCAATAAATTGCCACAAGGTTTAAAAAGTTGTGACAATTTAAGTCATTTTAAAAAAAAAGCTAAAACAGTATTTGATTGATGAAACATTTTACAGTGTGCACGAATTCTTTTCGAAATAGTTTTTGGTTGAAAAGTATTTAACTTGTAATTAAACAAATATTGTGTACTATTTGATACAAAGGGGTTCATGACAAGCCTACTGAGTTAAGCAGTAGCAGGAAAAAATTATTGGTAAGTGATGAATTTATCATTGTGTTTGATTTTTTTTATTTTTTATTTTGTGTGATATTTGATTCAATGGGGTTCATGACAAGCCTACTGAAGTAAGCAGTAGCAAAAACAATTTTCTGGTGGTAGGTGATGAATTTGTCATTGGTGATAAACTTTCAGTTTATCAGTTTTATTTGACATGTCCTATACTCCCTTTGGAGTCTCCTGGATGCAAGTAAAAAAAAAAAAAAAAATTTTTCAATTAAATCTATCAACCGGAAGTAGTGTAGTTTATTGGTGTAATTTTTTGTGATTTTCTCAAAAACGGTTCCTACGAATTACTTTAAAATCACCTCCTTTACTAAAATTCTTATGCTTTAAAAGATAAGGTAGGCGCCATATCTGCTGAAATTCTCGGAGAGGCTGTTTTCACGTAAGAAAATTGTTTTTTTAAGATTTATGTATTTAAGCGCAAAAATGCATGTAATAAAAGTTGTAGAGAATTTAAAATCCTTCTACAACTTTTATTTCAGTTATTTTTTGTGACGCTTATTTTAGCGGTAATTAGCGATTTTCTGTTGTTTTTCTCACGAAAACGTGTAAAAATATCGATTTATTACGATTTCAGCCTTAGCATGCATTTTATGACAAAAGTGTATACATGCTATCAAATTTAGAGGAAATTAAAAGATCACAACTTTTATTTTGAGAATTTTTCTCTACAGAGCCTAGTTTAACGTGAAAGAGTGATTTTTCGTATTTTTAAAGCTAAAATGTTGTTGATTTTCATTTTGCGTCTTTCATTCATGATTAAAATTAGGTTATGTTTATTGAGGTTAGTTTTTTTTGTTTATGTGTAAGGTTTTATCACTAATGTTAGGTTATATTGTTCAATATTTGCATTGGCAAGAGAAAGTTGTGAGAGTGTTTCACACCAGTTTTTTTTTAAATCGGATCATTTACTACATTTTTTATGCTCTACATAATACGGTAGGTGCTATGTTTACTGATTCTTGGGAAGGCTGTGCTCTCGTCTAACAAAATTGGTCTTTTTTTTAAGTTTGCGGCCTTAATATGGACTCTTAAGGCAAAAGGTATAATTATAGTTATACTATTACCATATACTATACCAGGAACCTTCCTCTAGACCAACCCGGTCTAGAATGCTAGCAGCTGCCTGCTAGCATTCGAAAATAGGCTATAGTGTTTCTTTTCGTTTTTTCGGGTTTACCGAAAATTGCATTTTTTAACACGTTAGGAAAATTTTCTCAGAAACTGCTGGATCAATTTAAATAAAACTTTGCCAGCAGGTTCTTTACAATAGCTTTACCTGTTGGGAGTTTTTTCAAAGTCATAAAACAACTTTTAATGTATCTTTCTAAAGGTAGAAGACGATTTTTTTAATATTACAATGTACGTTGACGAAACATTTTTTTTCTCAGGATCTATTGATCATATTTGTGTGAAAAAATTCCCAGAGTGTATAACATATTAATTAACCGTTGTAAAATATTTGACAGTGATAGACCGAATAGTTTTTTTAGAAAATGTTGCTAACGTCAACATGTAAAGGTATAGGGGATGCCCAGTCCCTTAAAGTTTTCTTGTTTCGTCATACAGATCACAGGTAATATGTAACTTGTAACCACATTTATTTATCAAAAAGAATGGAAATAAAGAATAGGCCTAACGTGTTTATACATTTATTGCTCAACACTTAAAACATCTAACTAAAAATATCTAACTACTTCTGAGTGATATAAACTTATATTTTTCATACTTACTCTCTCTTTCCCCCTGCCTGTGTCTATCTACGTGCACCCTACTATCCTCTCTCTCTCCCCCGCTTCCCGTAATCTCACTCTCTCTCTCTCTCTGTCTCCTCTTTCTCCAACCTTATCTCTTTGCCTGTCTCTCTCACTGTCTCTATATCCCCCAATCACTCTATCTTTGATTATCTCCCTCTCTTGCTCGCCCTTTCTCTGTCTCTCCCTCCCTAATTCCCTTTCTCATCCTGTCTCTTTGGCACCTCCTTGCCCATCCGCATTCTTTGCTTGTTTTTCTTATCTCCGCCTCCTCCTATCGCTTCTCTCTGTCTCGCCCTCCCTAAATCTCTCTCCCTGTGTCCTCCTTCCTCAATCCCACTCTCTGTGTCTCCCCCACCCTCACCTTTTTCTCTTAGTCTATTTCTGTGACTTGCCCCCTCTCTCTCACTAGTGCTCTACATGAAATGTTGGTAGGGAAAGTTATGTTTTTATGTAAAATTTTTGAAATAGCAAGAGAAAGTTGTGTAAGTGTTTCACGACAAGAAATTTTTGTCCGAATTTGTTTTTTATATTATTCTCGATGAGAATTTTGAACAAAAATTTTTCAGTTTCAGGAATTTATAGTTAAATGAATAGATGATGATGTTCGATTAAGCGTATGCATAAAAATAACAATTATTATTAACCGTTAAGGTTGTAAACAGCCGATACAAAGAAAGAACAGAATCAAGCAAGCGTACGACAAAGATAAAGTGTAAAATTATATATGTGGAAGAGTAAAATAATGAGGTCGTGTTGTGAGCTGTGAAAGAAACTGTTTTAAAAAAATTAATTTAGTTTTCTAATCTACCAGACTTACCCTTTAGTAATTAACCCGAACCAAACGCCAAAATTAATTCCACAGGATATAACGTAATGATAAAACTCAACCGTTCCTTAGATTAAAATAAAGTAACTTTAATCTGAACTTTTATTTAAGAATGTGGAAAATAAGATCAGCTTTTATCAGATGGCTTTAAATTTATCCACGTCAACCCTTAAACCAAAAGTTTGTAACGTGGTAGAAAGAAATGTTGTGAAAAATAAGAACCGGAGTGACCTAAAATATATTCTACATCTGGAAATTGTGAACCGAATCTAATGAATTTCAATGAAAAATACCTACTATCATAGACTATTCCCTACATTTTTATTTACTTTCTGTTTAATAAAGTTTTCATCTTCTACTTCTACTATTGTTAAATCCTAAATCCATAAATACTTAAATCATAACCAACACTTATTATGTAGTTTCTTGCCTTAAATCAATTTATAGGTAAGGAAATTGCCCATAACAGACAGGTGGAGTGTCAAATTATTTACACTCAATCTGTTAGTTGCAGGGCTAAAATAAATAGTTCTGTTTCTTATCAGATGGTCAGCCAATTAAATGACTGAATCATTTAAGAACAGAAGAGGTAGAGGTGTAAAAGACACTAATCAGAGTTATCTCCTCTGAAAGTAATGGATTTCATTATGCAGCCAGACCCTGTGGTGAATGAAGTGAAAGTGTCTTTTGCAGAGTGGAAAATATATGCTTTTCAGAGGGCCTGGCATGCTGATAAGGGTAATTTTTCACTCAGTGAGGAAGGCAATTGTAAACCACCTCACTCCTCGATTTACTTAGTAAAACCTCTACAGGTTCAAACCAGCCTACAGGCTGATGACCTAAACAACAACAGGTAAGGAAAATATTGTTGTTTTCATGTAGATTTTTCAAAATATAGTTTTCCTGGATATACAAGACGTTTTCAGGCCCCTGAACTAGAAACCATGTTTTTAGCATTCGGTCTGTGTGTGTGTGTGCGTGCGTGCATGCGTGTGTGTGTGTGTGTGCGCGCGCGCGCGCGCGCGTAAACAAAATATCTCATGAACTGAATATTGTACGAAGTTGAAACTTGGAACAAAAGACAGGTACCACTAGAGGATGACCCGACACGAACATTTTCATAAAAATTGGTGTGAAACGCTCACACAACTTTCTCTTGTCAATGCGAATAATGTACAATATAATCGCTGTACCTAAAACACAGTTACTGTGAATGTAATTTAATATTTTTAATAAAACATTAGATAAACAAAAAAAGTTTTTTTTGCCGGCCGCATTGGCGCAGTTGGTAACGTTCTTGCCTCTCATCATGCGGTCCTGGGTTCGAATCCCACTCAGGCACGGCATATTTTCATACATTACAAAAAAATAATTTCATCCTCATTGCGCACAATTACACCCCAACGTCGTCGCTAATGACCTTGCAGTTGATGCGACGTTAAATAAATAAAAAAATAAAAAAATTTAGCCTCAGTAAACATTACTTTATTTAATCATGAGTGATTGATGCAAAATGAAAATCAAACTTATTTTGCCTTAATAATACGGAAAATCAATCTTTGACGCTAACTAGGCTCTGTAGAGCCAAATATCTGAATTAAAAGTTGTAGATCTTTTAATTTCCTATGAATTTAAATATAATACGCTTTTGTCGTAAAATGCATACAAGAGCCGAAATCTTAAAAAATCTATTTTTTACTGATTTTTATGAGAAAAAAAAACAGAAAATCACTAATTACCACTAAACTAAGCGTTATACAAAGAAATGTTAGAAATAAAAGTTGTAGGTTTTTAAATTCTCTACAACTTTTATTATTACATTTTTGCGTTAAAATGCATATTAAAGCCAAAATTTAAAAAAAAAAAACATTTTTTCTACGAGAGCACAGCCTCATCAAAAACTTTCAGCAGACATGGAGCTTACCCTACTTTGTAGAGTAAAAAAACATAGTAAATAAGGCTCTTATACGGAATGGCTTAAAAATACGGAAAATTACTCTTTCACGCTAAACTAGGCTCTGAAGAGCCTAGTTATAAACCTAGTAAGAGCCTAGTTATAAACAAAAGCTAACCTCAAAAACATAACCTTATTTTAATCACGAGTGAAAGACAAAAAATGAAAATCAACCTAAGTTTGATTTTAAATAATTAAATAGAGCTAAACTAGGCTCTTCAGAGCCTAGTTTGATTTTAGTTCGATTTTATTTACAATCAAACTTAGGTTGATTTTCATTTTATTTCTTTCACTCATGATTAAAATAAGGTTATGTTTTTTGAGATTAGTTTTTGTTTATTACTTTTATATTACGGTTATACTATACTGTTATATTGCTCATTATTTGCATTGTCAAAAGAAAGTTGTGTGACTGTTTCACACCAGATTTTTTCCCTTAAATTGGTCAAAAATATTACTGTTGTATTCATAAAACAAGAATAAAGATTTTTTATTGCGAATTAATTACGCCAATGTTTTTTTTTCGAGGAGTTTATTAATTGTTCTGTTTTGTTGAATCACCTCGTTAGGGATTCTATTGTTTTTAAATAAATGGCTATGTAGTTACAAATATTTTTGAAAAGTGGTTTTAAATGAAATGTATACTTTAAGACCGTTTTATTTCTAAGTAATTGACAATCATTATTATTCTTTATCTACCTTTAATCTTCTTAAGGTGAAATTAGGTAGAAAGAGAAATTTATTAAAGTAAGTGGTTTGGGATGTTCAATATTTACATTCCGTCGACTATCACGTCAGAAGATCCGTATAACCCAACCGCCTTTTCAAATAACTCAGTTAGTTTTGTGTTGTAAGTCTTGGGAAAATACTAATTGTTTGAAAGCATTCCAAATTTTCGATTAAACACGTATTATTAATAAAATCTGCTGTGAAACACTCACATGACTTTTTATTACCAATGTAAATGTTGTTTTTTATGTCATCATAATTATGATTGTATTTATTTTTTGTCAATAACACAATGTTTCTTTTCGCGAATTAAAAAATTTCGTATATATAAAGAGAGTTAAGGGGAGAATATTGTATTTAACAAACAATCCTTTCCAAAAAAATGACTTAGAATTTTTGAAATTTCTAATTGCGTATTTTTGTATGCGAAAAATTTTAAGGTGTTCAGTTGAGTTACCCCATAGCTGAGTACAGACTGGAATAACGCAAAAATAAGTAAATATCAGATCTTCTTCCGATAAGATTTTCCGGAGATTTCGCAAAATAAAACACTGAACTAAGATGGTTCAATAAGTAAGATATAGACTATACGATTTCCAGGAAAGATCTGTCGGTATCCCGCCGAAAGGTCTGTCAGTATGCCGCAAAAGAATTTGTCGGAATGTATTCAGAAATAAAGAAATTTCTAAATACTTATGAATACGAGGTGTGGCTATTGAATACCGAGACTGACGTTGTAAAAAATTTCATTTTAATTTTATACATAATAACTTACTTGTCACCTTCAGAATACACTCCTTCTCTATCCCTACAACGGCTCCATGCGAATTTTACATTGTTGGAAACAGTGCTGGAAGTCATCTTCCTTTCAGCTCCTTTTGGACACTAACAGCTGTCTCTTTTACAGCTTCCACAGACTCAAATCTTAATTCAGATATTAACTTAAGAAACAGGTAGAAGTCATATGGTGCAAGATCTGGTGAATAAGGTGGATGTTCTAACACTGAGATGCTGTACTTGGCTAGGAATCTCTTGACAGATAACGCGGAATGAGCTGAATGTCTTAGTGGAGAACCCATGATTTGTCCTTCCACATTTCGGGGCGTTTTTTCCTTACTCTTTGACGTAGTTTAGAAAAAACCTCAAGGTAGTAATATTGATTAATTGTTTGACCTTCAGGAACCCAATGAAGGTACACAATCCCATGGATATAAAAAAAAACAGTCATCATTGCTTTAAATTTTGACTTGCTCATTCGAGCTTTTTTGGCTCTCGGTGAAGCTCAGCTCTTCCAGTGCATGGATTGGCGCTTCGTTTCCGGATCATAAGTAAAAAACCACGTTTCATCACACGTTATTATCTTCTACCTTTTCCTTAAGGTGAAATCTGCATCAAAAGAGACAAGATTTTAGTCTGTGGAAGATGTAAAAGAGAAAGCGGCACGTGTCCTGAAGGAGCTGACAGAAGATGACTTCCAGCAATGGAAAATTCGCATGGAGCGTTGTAGGGATAGAGAAGGAGTGTATATTGAAGGTGATAATAAGTGATTATGTATAAAATTAAAATTAAATATTTTACAACGTCAGTCTCGTAATTTAGTAGCCACACCTCGTATTTAGAAGTACAGTAAAATCTCTCTGTAGCGGAATTGAAGGGACCATGAGGTACCGCCGCTATAAAGAGAGTTCCGTTATAGAGAGCGCGAGTAATTAACGGTGAGAGGGAAGTTGGAGTACTTATTTTTCTGTACAAAATAACTTATATACGTATGTAAATGGTGCATGGAATAAGTTTTTGAAAAACTACTGAATAGATAATTTTATGACGAATGTTATATACAGTAGATTACTTCAATACAGTGAGATATTTAAATTAATTACGTAAAGTGCAAATTATTAACTTAACAAGAAATTTGGATACAAACTGGTTTTATTAGATGTTGTGTTACTAATGTTTAACGGTAGAATTTCACTTTTCGTATTGAACTTTTTTCAATAATCATTCATACAGTACATACCGTAATAGAAAGCCTAAAATTAATTAGCACTGAACCCGTTTTTCACTGAACAGTAATAAACATAGGATACAAAAATACAATTAAAATCTCCTAAAATATAGGCTACACAAACACAAAAAAAAATACACAGTAGGCCTACAGTATATATTTTTTCGTTATTAAGGAAACAATGACTGTGAAGTACATTTCATTTCGTAATATAAGTTGTAAATTTTGTTTTCTTTTTCAATTCATAAAACATGTCTTCAATCTCATTTTCAATGTTTAAAACTTGTAAATTTTCATTTACATATTGGCAATGACAGTACGTGGAAACAACAAGAATAGCGTCTTGTGCCTGTTTACTTGAAGGGACAACATTTCTGTTTCCATTTCATCGTCATCTTCACTTTCTTGCTCGTTGTTTTGGCCTAAAACATTTTCGATTATTGCATCATCGCCAACATCTGCTGAAGAGGCTAAGTGATTGTCTGCCCCTACATAGGCGTCTAAATCCATATCCTGAAGATATTGTTTTGCCGCTATAGAGAGATTTTTGTGCCGCTATAACGAGAGTTAAATACATTATCGTAGTAGGTATACGAAAGGGTCGGGGTCGGCAAATAATGCCGCTAAAGAGAGATTTCCGCTATATAGAGTTCCGCAATAGAGAGATTTTACTGTATTTAAAAATTTTTTTATTTCTGAAGACATTCAATGTATTTGTTTCCGAAAGAATACATCCATTTGTATTTTCTACTGTATTTGATTAGCTAAGCATTTCTGGGTCGTCTTTTTCTATCCAATCTGACTAAGAACAAATGACAAATTTATTTCCACTAAAAAGTATTCTTTTGTCTGGAATCACATAACTAAGAACAATGGAACAATGTACGGTGCAAGTAGTAGAATAACAAACACAAAATTCTATTTACATAGTTAGAATAAAGCTACTACTCTGGTATAAATAGTACAAAGCAAATGAAAATGGCATGACACCATTATATGGACCCTCTTTGTCTTCGGTTTCAATTGTATGTTTCTCTCTTCGGTTTGTTTTAGCTTTCCTCACTAAACAAAAAATTCCTTCAAATATTTGTATACCTTGTTTGAAAATATTTTAATACTTTTACCAATTTAAATTTATTGATTCATTCAATAATAAAATTTCAATTTAAGGGGAGATGGTACGATGGTTTTAACTCAAAATTTCTATTTTTGGTTTTTTCATGTTTTTTTCAAAAGTTTTGGCCTAGATCTACCAGAAAAAACATTCAATTACTCCAAAAAAATATTTTTTTATGAAAAAATTAAGTTTTATCAAGTTTTAGAAAAATTATCATTTTACCAAAAACGAATATTTTTCACAATTTTATTCTGCTCATTTTAGTGCAAAGAGAATTTTAGTTTTTAAAATATCTGCATCACTTTTTTTATGTTCTCAGCTATTGGTTCAGCGTTCTAAACAACTGTTGACGGGAAATTTACTTGCTTGTGTACATATTGTTTTTGATGTGTGCCTTCTTGTTTCTTACCTTTTCCCGTAAATTTAGATTTTTAACATTTTGGTACATTTTTTCAGAAACCAATAAACCTACCAGGCTGAAATTTTAACCAATTAATTGTCTTGTATATCCACATATATCGACATATTTATGACTTCCTAATATTTATGACATATTTATGACTTCCTAATATTTATGACATATTTATGACTTCCTAATGCCCTCCAAAAAATTAGTAATACGCAAAAAACGTAGAAAACAATTTGTACAAATTTTATGTTATTTGTAATATTTTTAAAAAATGGTATGTTCCAAAGATTAAATTAAAAAAAAGTCAGTAGCTCGAGAAGAAACTCGACACATAGAGTGTGTAAAGTTGAATTTCCCTATCTTTTACCAATCCTATGAAAAATGTACCTAAAAATAACAAATTTAACATTGGCGGGATACGAAGTACAGTCTCCCCTTAACGAATGTGTAGTGAATAAAATTTAAAAATAAAATAAATATTTATTATTAATATTAATATTATTTGGTCTAGAGGTAAAGTCGTCGCCAAAATCAGCTGTTTAACAGCTGATTTTCGGAGACGAAGGTTCCTGGTTCAAATCCAATAAAGGTAGTTACTTTTATACGGATTTGAATGCTAGACAGTGGTTACCGGTGTACTTTGATGGTTGGGGTTCAATTAACCATACTCTCTCAGGAATGGTCGGCCTGAGTCTGTACAAGACTACACGGTCTCATATCGACCACGTCATACACATCATCCTCATCTCATTGGGTCATGGGGTTTCTTATTGTTCTGAATTGAACAGATTGCAACGTACACACATTAGGAATTTAAAAAAAAAAAATATATAATTATCGTATTGTTCCGAATACAAGCCGCAGTTTTTACCTAAAATTCGGTTCCATAATTTGACCTGCGGCTTGCATTCGCGCTTTAATAGGATGGTTTCTTATTAAGCATAAGTAGGTTTGGGGTGAAAGGGGGGAGCGAGCGAGAGAGAGTGTTAGAAGGGTTGGGAGAGAGAGACGGACGCGCACCCCTTATAATCTCACTTATTACGTAGTGTGTGTACTGTCATTTGATTAGTTTGTTGTTACAGTGTAAAGTTTCGTTGTAGTTTTTTTATATTTCATTTTGTTTTTTTATCCGATCATTTGTTTTTTTACTTTCTCTTGCCTATATGAATATATATAAAGGCAAGTATTGTTTTCATGTCAAGTTTTTGAAATCGAGTTTTCACCGGATCTACACGTTTTCAGACCCTCTGAACCGGAAAAACATGTTTTTAGCCGCACACACACACATGCACGCGCGCGCGCGCGCGTGCATGTGTGTGTGTGAATGGAATATCTCAACAACGGAACATCGTACGAACTTGATACTTGAAACTTACGTTGCATACCACTACCGGACTCGACACGGACATTTTAAGCAAAATCGGTCAACCGGAAGTAGTAGTTTATTCGTGTAATTTTTTTTATGCGATTTTCTTAAAAACTGGTCCTTCGGTTTTTTTTATAAAATCCCCACATTAAGGCCTACTTAATTTTTATGCTTTACAAGAGGTAGGCGTCATGTCTGCTGAAATTCTTGGAGAGACTGTTTTCAAGTAAAAAAATTGTTTTTTAAGATTGCAGTTTAAATATGCATTTTAGCGCAAAAATTAATTTAATAATAATTTTAGAGAAATTAAAAACGTACAACTTTTATTTCAAACATTTTCTTTGTGTAACGCTTAGTTTAGCGGTAATTAGCGATTTTTTTTGTTTTATTCCCGCGTGAAAGTGTAAAAAAATCGATTTTTTTTAAAGATTATTGCCGTATTATTCATAGAAATTTAAAAGATCTACAACTTTTATTTATAGCGTTTTTCTCTACAGAGCCTAGTTTAGCGTGAAAGAGTGATTTCCGTATTTTTAAGGTGTATATCCGGTGAAAACTTGATTTCGAAAATATCGACATGAAAACAATAATTTCCTTCCTATTTATTCATATAGGCAAGAGAGAGAGTAAAAAGTATTCTTCCCTTTTTCTGGGAGAGAGTGTAGAAATTTATCGTGTTTGAGATAAAGCGAAAAATGTAAATAAAATAAGATCAAACGGTCGGGAAAGAGAAGAAAAATGGAATTGGAAACAGAATAAGAGAAAAGAAATAAAAATGAAAACTGTCTTCAACTAGAGAAGCATGAAAAATAAAAAGAAAGAACAGATTTGATAAATAATGTAGGGACAAATAATGGTGCGAACTGTCGAAAGAATATTGGAACACGGAATAAAGACTCTTTCAGAATACGGCTTGTCTGACACCTAAAACACACACAAAAACATTTTTATCAGATATTTACAACTGGAATAACTGCATACTGACCCCTTTATATGGCTGAATTGTAAACGCTTTTGATTTTGTGGTTTTATTATAACTTTTTATTTTTCTTCTTTTACCGAGTGTTGAATATTACAATAATCCTTACAAGAGTATTAATGTTATTAAAATGTATTCCTTACAAAAAAACGAATTGGGTTTTTTTTTACTTTCTCTTGCCTATATGAATTTATAGGAAGGAAAGTATTGTTGTCATATATATTTTTAAAAATCGAGTTTTCACCGAATATACACGTTTTCAGACCCTCTGAACCCAAAAAACATGTTTTTACCGATTGGTGCGTGTGTGTGTGTGTGTGTGTGAGCAAAATATCTCAAGAACGGAACATCGTACGAACTTGAAACTTAAGTTACATACCACTACCGAACCCGACACGAACATTTTCATCAAAATCGGTCAACCGGAAGTAGTAGTTTATTCGTATAATTTTTCAATTTTATGCGATTTTCTCAAAAACTTGTTCTACGATTTATTTAAAAATCGCCTCATTAGGGTAGGCGCCATGTTTGCTGAAATTCTTGGTGAGGCTGTTTCCACGTAAAAAAGTTGTTTTTTTAAGATTACGGCTTTAATATGCATTTTAGCTCAAAAATTTATATAATAAAAAATGTAGAGATTTTAAAATCCTACAACTTTTATTTTTTTAAAACTTTTTTTATATAACGCTTAGTTTAGCGGTAATTGGCGATTTTCTGTTTTTTCTCACGAAAGCGTGTGAAAAATCTATTTTTTAAGATTTCGGCCTTAGTATGCATTTTACAACAAAAAAGTATGTAATCAAATTTATAGGAAATTAAAAGATCTACAACTTTTATTAATAACATTTTTCTCTACAGAGCCTAGTTTAGCGTGAAAGAGCGATTTTCTGTATTTTTAAGCCAAACTGTGGTTGATTTTCATTTTGCGTCTCATAAGTCACCGGATGGCGACATTAAGTGGCAAACCTTATTTGTTTGGTGGCCCTGAAAAGAACCGTTTAACCGGTGGTCGTCTTGATGGAAAGCGTCGGTCGTAGTCGCCGTGGCGGTCGAGGAGCTGGGCGACACGGCGTGTCGTCGTCCAGCGGAGACGTCATCCTCTTCCCTCGCAGTTGTGCGTCGATGGCTGCTTCTTTGGGTCCGGTAGGCGTAAGGCTCGGTCGAGGGACCGCTGTGGGCAATGACGGGGGGCACGGCCCTGACCACGCAGACCGTGCCCATAAAACCGCGGCTTAGGCTACCCTATCCAAGCCTGCATAGCAGTAGCTTCCTTGGCAATGGGGGCCGGCCGTGAACGCCATCGTGTGCTATTCTTAGTGCACGGTGGTGTGTAGTACATCCATGTGTGGGAGAGCTTGTGGAAGCTCGACGGCGACCCGTCCAACGCTTATACACGGGTACTGAGGGGAGTGTGGCGCCCCGCGGACGGATCCGTGCACACTCAGTAGGAGTAGGACTCTCGGGGGTTGTGGTGGAGCTGGGTAGCACTTCAAAGCCACTAAGCTGCTTAAATTCCTCCGGAATGGGCGTAGTCGGTCGAGAGGTGTTCCGGAAACGGATAGGTGCGTACGAATGTGGGCAATGACGGTCCGGTCGCCGGCTTACGGTGACGGGTCGGCGAGCGGAAGCATCATCTTCTCTCTTGCGGGGTCGTCGATCAGTTCTCGCTGGAGTCCGGTAGCCGTGTGCCGTGGTGGATATCTTGTCGATTCTGTAGACTGGTGGAAGTGAATCCCTCGGTGTCTTGATCGGAATTGAAACTCTGCTCAGTGCAGCGCTCCTTATATAGTTGCCGAGAGCGCTGTGGCAGAGGGCGGCTACTTGCTCGGCCTTGATGACAAAGGCCTCTGTCGGTGCGCAGCCGAAAGGTTTTTCGGTGCGCCGCTAAAGGGCCGGATGAACTATTGAAGGCTGGCAACACAGTAAATGATTAATTAGAAGGGGTGGCGGTGACACACTCTTGATTAAAATTAGGTTATGTTTATTGAGGTTAGTTTTTTGTTTATGTCTAATGTTTTTGTTACTAATGATAGGTTTATTGTTAATTATTTGCATTGGCAAGAGAAAGTTGTGTGAGTGTTTCACACTAGATGATTTTTTTTTTTTTTTTTTTTTTTTTTTTTTTTTGTTTTACGTCCTCCTACTAGTCAGCAATAACTGCTAATGCAGACGGTGAATGGTGAAATGATTTTTGTAACATATGAAAGTATGCAGTGCCCGAACGGGATTCGAACCCAAGACCGCATGATGAGAAACGAGCACGTTACCAACTCCGCCAATGCGGCCAATTGGTTCACATCTGAAAGTAGGCTACATTTATAACGGGTGTTTCAAAAACAACGCGACAGTAACATTAACCCGTTGGGAACACGAATCTGACTTCTGGATCTGACTTTTGATGAATCACCCTGAGGATTAAAATAAATAAAACAATTATTTTTACCATACAAAAAAATATGGTGTGAAACACTTACACGACTTTCTCTTGCCAATGAAAATCTGTATTTTTCATTATTTATGAACAATATAACCTAACATTAGTAAACAACGTAAAAAACTGAAAAATTGCCGCCTCTTTGACGTAGTGGATTGCGCACTAGCCTTGTAAGCTAAGGTTCCCGGTTCGATTCCCGGCTAAAGTCTGAAAATTATTACGTGTCAAAACTCATTATTGCAGTTTTTTAACTCACCGTAGTCGCTAATGATCGAGATGTTCTTCTTCTTCTGTTAGTGCCTATTCGTTCCGAATATTGGCGATCAGTCTGACTATGGCTATCCTATCTACAGCCATCCTGAAAAGTTCTGTTGTAGTCTTCGAGAACCAGGTACGCAGGTTCTTCAGCCATGACATTCTTCTTCTTCCTGGTCCTCTTCTGCCATAGATCTTTCCTTGGAGAACAGATTTCAGCAGGCCGTATTTTTCTTCATTCCTCATGACATGGCCGAAATATGCAAGCTTCCTGCTCTTGATGGTGTTCATCACTTCCAAATCCTTATTCATTCGCTCCAATACAGCTTTGTCCATACATGAAATTCTCAACGCTCTCCTATGCAACCACATCTCAAAAGCCTCGAGTCTTTTTTCAGTTGATTTGGTCAATGTCCATGACTCCATCCCGTAGAAGAGTATTGAGAATATGTAGCAGTGGAGGAGTTTGATTTTGATGTACATGTTAAGGTTGTGACTCTTGAACAGTTACCAGGTAGTATCGAGATGATGATGTAACTTTAAAAAAACAAAAAACTAACCTCAAGAAATATAATCTAATTATAATCATGAGTGAATGATGCAAAATTAAAACCAAACTTAGTCTGGCTTAATAATACGGAAAAACTTTCTGACGCTAAACTAGGCTCTGTAAAGAAAAATGTTTAAATAAAAGTTGTAGATCTTTTTATTTCCTATAAATTTTATTGGCTTTTATTTGACGCTTGCCAGTATTAGAAAAGTCCCCAGGCCGCGGTACGAACGCTGCGCTGAGCAAGTTTGGTGATGGGGCCGCCATCTCGCTGCTTCCAAACCCGCAGGATTTGTTCTCAGGGTTGACTCCCCCAGGTTCCTCCGCCTCATCTGCCGTTGGGAAAAGTTTCCCTCTTCCGCCGTCAGAGTCGTTGACCATTTTTCACCTAGTAACCCTAGGCAGGGGCCCTCACAGGGTGCTACCATCCGGACCAGATGGACCCTGGTTTTTTTAACGAGGTGTTACTCCTCCCGCTCCTCCTTCCTCATCGTTTGCATGATGAGGCCCCGGGCTTGCGACCGGCAATGGCGGAGTTGGTAGGTTGGTTGGTAGGTCGAGAAAAAGATGGACGCCGGAACAGGCTTGAATAGCCTAATCCATGAAGACGGCGACGACGACGATAAATTTTATTGTAAGGTAGGCTACACTTTTGTCGTAAAACGCATAGACTAATACGGCCGAAAGATTAAAAGAATCCATTTTTACCGATGAATGTTTTTTCATTTTCATTTTTTTTTTATTCATGAAAAACCTGAAAATTACTAATTACCGCTAAACTAAGCGTTATACGAAGAAATATTTGAAATAAAAGTTGCAGTCTACGATTTTACATTGTATACAACTTTGATTCTATACACTTTTGCCCTAAAATGCATATTAAGGTCGAAGTCTTAAAAAAAATGTTTTGTTTTACGAGAGAACAGCCGCCCCAAGAATTTCAGCAGACATAGCGCTTACCTTTTCTTGTAGAGTATAAAAAATGTACTAAATGAACCGATTTTTAGAAAAATCGTAAGAGCCGGTATTGGGAAAATAAAAACGGGAAAAATTAAACGAATAAACTACTTCTTCCAGTTAGCCGATTTTTAGAAAATGTTCGTGTCAGGTCCTGTAGTGGTACCTAACTTAAATTTCGAGTTCAATTTCGTACAATGCTCCGTTCTTGAGATCTTTTGTTCACTCACTCACACACACACTCTCTCTCTCTGTCTCGCTCTCTCTCTCTCGCATGCGCGCGCGCGTACACACACACACACACACACACACACACACACACACACCAATCGCTAAAATCATGTTTTTTTGGGTTGAGGGGGTCTAAAAACGTGTGATCCTGTGAAAACTCGATTTCTTAAAGTCGACATGAAAACAATACTTTCGTTCCTATAATATTCATATAGGCAAGAGATAGTAAAATTACTAACTACTGCTAAATTGAGCGTTGTACAGAAACAAATTGGAAGTATCGAGATGAAAACATTACTTTATTTCCCTATTTTTACTTTCTCTTGCCTATATGAATATATAGGAAGGAAAGTTTTGTTTCCATGTCGATTTTTCGAAATCGAGTTTTCACCGGATCTTTACGCTGTCAGACCCCCTGAACCCAAAAAACATGTTTTTAGCGATTGGTCTGTGTGTGTGTGTGTGAACACAATATCGCAAGAACGGATAATTGTACGAACTTGAAACTTGAAACCTAAGTTACATACCACTACCGGACCCCACACGAACATTTCCATCAAAATCGGTCAACCGGAAGTAGTAGTTTATTCGTATTATTTTTCACTTTTTTGCGATTTTCTCAAAAACTGGTCCTACAATTTTTTTTAAAAATCGCCTGATTTACTCAATTTTTTATTCTCTACAAGATAAGGTAAGCGCCATGTTTGCAGAAATTCTTTGTGAGGGTGTTTTCTCGTAAAAACGTTGTTTTTTTTAAGATTACGGCTTTATTATGCATTTTAGCGCAAAAATTTATATAATAAAAATTGTAGAGAATTTAAAATCCTATAATGTTTATTTCAAAGAATTTTTTGTATAACACTTAGTTTAGCGGTAATTTGCGATTTTCTGTTTTTTTCTCACGAAAACGTGTGAAAAATCAATTTTCTTAAGATTTCGGCCTTAGTATTCATTTTATGACAAAAGTGTATATAATTAAATTTATAGAAAATTAAAAGATCTACAACTTTTATTTAAAGCATTTTTCTCTACAGAACCTAGTTTAGCGTGAAAGAGTGATTTTCCGTATTTTTAAGCCGAACTGAGTTCGATTTTCATTTTGTGTCTTTCACTCATGATTAAAATAAGGTTATGTTTATTGAGGTTAGTTTTTTGTTTATTTGTAATGTTTTATTACTCATTTTAGGTTTACTGTTAATTTTTTACATTGGCAAGAGAAAGTCGTGTGAGCGTTTCACACCAGATTTTTATTCCTTGTAGAGCAAAAGAAAGTATAAAAGCGGTTTAATTAACAGGTGATCTTTCCAGCGCAAACTAATAATTGTAGCTACAAATTATACCTACGTACACAATAATAATGCGCTTAAAATGGCGACTGACTACAAATGCCTACCATACCACAAATCAGCTTTAAAACGTATTATTCGGTCGGTTAAAGCAAAAACCGTATTAGTACGGGTATTTTTATGATCGATTATTCAGATTGCAATCTAAGCGGATTACACAATTATTCAAATGCAAAACAAATGCACTATATCGATTTAACCGGTTAACATTATTTAATCGATGGGATACGTGTTTCAATTCCAAAAATTATGTAGTAACACACCCTCACGACTTTCTTTTGCCAATGTAAATAAAAACTAATATAACGTAATAAAAATCTGGTGTGAAACACTCACACAACTTTCTCTTGCCAATGCAAATAATTAACAATAAACCTAACATAATTAATAAAACATTAGAAATAAACAAAAAACTAACTTTAATAACATAACTTAATTTTAATCATGAGTGAAAGACGGAAAATGAAAATCAACCTCAGTTTAGCTTAAAAATACGGATAATCGCTCTTTCACGCTAAACTAGGCTCTGTAGAGAAAAATTTTCTTAATAAAAGTTGTAGATCTTTTAATTTTCTATAATTATATACACTTTTGTCGTAAAATGCGTACTAAAGCCGAAATATTAAAAAAATCGATTTTTCACACGTTTTCGTGAGAAAAAAACAGAAAATCGCTAATTACCGCTAAACTAAGCGATATACAAAAAAATGTTTGAAATAAAAGTTGTTGGATTTAAAATTGTCTACAACTTTTATTATGTACATTTTTGCGCTGAAATGCATAATAAAGCTGTAATCTTAAAAAAACAAATTTTTTACGTAAAAACACCCTTACCAAGAATTTCAGCCAAGATGGCGCCTACCCTATCTTTTAGAGCACAAAAAATTTAGTAAACCAGGCGATTTAAAAAAAAGTTGTAGGACCAGTTTTTGAGAAAATCGCAAAAAAGTGAAAAATTATACGAATAAACTACTACTTCCGGTTGACCGATTTTGATTAAAATGTTCGTGTCGGGTTCGGTAGTGGTATGTAACTTAAGTTTCAAGTTCGTACGATGTTCCGTTCTTGAGATATTTTGTACACACACACACGCGCGCGCGCGCGCACGCACACACACACACACACACACACGCACACACACACACACACACACACACACAGACCAATCGCTAAAAACATGTTTTTTGGGTTCAGGGGGTCTGAAAACGTATAGATCCGGTGAAAGCTCGATTTCGAAAAATCGACATGAAAACAATACTTTTTCCTATATATTCATGTAGGCAAGAGAAAGTAAAAATTATGTAGTAACACACCCTCACGACTTTCTTTTGCCAATGTAAATAAAAACTAATATAACGTAATAATACAATATAAGTCAGTGGTTGCCAACCCGCAGTGGTCTGCGGACCACTCAGCCTGAGAGTGAACTACCACGGACCACCCATTACATTATTGCATAGTTATATCTTATCAGTTGTAATCAAATTAAAAGGTGATTAAATAAAACAAATTTTCAGAAACAAACTATTATTATTAATTAAGAAACTATTATTACAAATATGTGTTGTTGTTTAGGTCATCAGCCGAAAGGCTGGTTTGAACCTGTAGAGGTTTTACTAAGTAAAACGAGGAGTGAGGTGGTTTACCATTGCCTTCCTCACCGAGTGAAAAAGTACGCTTATCAGCATGCCGGGGCCTCTGAAAAGCACATATTTTCCACTCTGCAAACGACACCTTCACTTCATTCACCACAGGGTCTGGCT
Organism: Catonia carolina; assembly: GCA_035578175.1. NCBI lineage: Eukaryota > Metazoa > Arthropoda > Insecta > Hemiptera > Achilidae > Catonia > Catonia carolina. The sequence goes on along the minus strand of JAQMRL010000020.1, from coordinate 1,715,090 downwards.
GTATAATGAAATTCATTACTTTCAGAGGAGATAACTCTGATTAGTGTCTTTTACACCTCTACCTCTTCTGTTCTTAAATGATTCAGCCATTTAATTGGCTGACCATGTGTTAAGAAACAGAACTATTTATTTTAGCCCTGCAACGAACAGATTGAGTGTAAAAAATTTGACACACCACCTGTCTGTTATGGGCAGAATATTACAAATATGTTATTACAAATATTAATTATTATTAATTATTAATATCTGTTATTACAAATATGTAATTGTTATATTCAGAAAGTAGGGTACATTGAAAATCACAAAAAGTAAAAATATTTTAATTGTAAATGGTCTTTTCATAAAATACGGAATACACAATTTACTTAGTCAAAAATAACGATGAAAATTAAAAAATGAATTAAAAATGAAATGAAAATTTCAATGCGACTTTTGTGCACCAATCTTTCTGACTAGCTGAGGAATTCTAGGTTTTAGGCTCTTGCTAAGAGCTACTCTCAAATCACTGCTTACACGTAGCCGATTTTGTTGTTTGTTTTTAATTAACAATAAACTAGAGAACTCCTGCTCACACAAATAAGTGGTTGAAAACATCATAAGATACCGCAAAGCTACTTGCCGAATCTTGGGAAAGCCCAGGGCTTTCTTACACCACAACAGAAGAGTTGTGGATTCAGATTAAGTAAAGGTAGAAACCTTTACTTAATCTGAATCTTGAATGTATCTACTTAATCTTGTTCAATGAAAATCGTAACTTTGATTTAATCACGGGAAAATATTACTTTTTTATAAGTAGTCACCGGACTCTCACGGACCACCCCGAAGGCTCTCACGGACCACCGGTTGGGAAACACTGATATAAGTAATAAAACATTAAAAATAAACAAAAAAAATCTGGTGTGAAACACTCACACAACTTTCTCTTGCCAATGCAAATAATTAACAATGTACCTAACATTAGTAATAAAATATTAGAAATAAACAAAAAACTAACCTCAATAAACATAACCTTAATTTAAACATGAGTGAAAGACGCAAAATGAAAATCGAACTCAGTTTGGCTTAAAAATACGGAAAATCACTCTTTCACGCTAAACTAGGCTTTGTAGAGAAAAATGATTGAAATAAAAGTTGTAGATCTTTTTATTTCCTATAAAATTAATTATATTACTTATATAAAGTTTTGCGCTAAAATGCATATTAAAGCCATAATCTTAAAAAAAAACAATTTCTTTACGTAAAAACAGCCTTACTAAGAATTTCAGCAAACATGGCGCCTACCCTATCTTGTAGAGAATAAAAAACTGAGTAATTAACGCGATTTTTAAAAAAATCGTAGGACCGGTTTTTGAGAAAACGCAAAAAATTGAAAAATTATACGAATAAACTACTACTTCTGGTTAACCGATTTTGACGAAAACGTTCATGTCGGGTCCGATAGTGGTATGTAACTTAAGTTTCAAGTTCGTACGATGTTCCGTTCTTGAGATATTTTGTATACACACACACAGACCAATCACTAAAAACATGTTTTTTGGGTTCAGGGGGTCTGAAAACGTATAGATCCGGTGAAAACTCGATTTCGAAACATCGACATGAAAACAATACTTATCTTCCTATATATTCATATAGGCAAGAGAAAGTAAAAAAAATGAACTTCAAAGAAAATAAACCTAATTTTAATCATGAGTGAATGATGCAAGAAAAAAACCAACTTTAGTTTGGCTTAATAATACTACGGAAAATCACTCTTTCACGCTGAATCCTGAATCCTGAATCCTGGTTGAGAGGGCCAAGAAGCCCTATGATGGCGACATCGTGTTAAGGAACACCTGGTCGCTCGGGGAACAATATAACAGAATAATTGTAACCTCAAGAAATTTAGGGGGAATTTTATAGTTTAAATAGGAAATAGGATTCTGGTTCGTGGGACATTGGAACTGGGACTTGAAAGGAGGTAATTCATTTTTAGAAGTTATCTGTGGAAAATTTAAACTTTCACGCTAATAGGCTCTGTAGAGAAAAATGATCTGAATAAAAGTTGTGTGTAGATCTTTTAATCTTTTAATTTTTCTATAAATTTGATAACATAAACTTTTGTCGTAAAATGCATACTGAGGCCGAAATCTTAAAAAAATACATTTTTCACAGGTTGTTGTGAGAAGAATACCAAATCGCTAATTACCGCTAAACTAAGCGTTATACAAAAAAATATTTGAATTAAAAGTTGTAGATTTATAAATTCTCTACATTTTTTAATATATACATTTTATGCTAAAATGCAAAAAAGGCTAAAATTTATTAAAGCCGCAATCTTAAGAAAACAATTTTTTTACGTGAAAACAGTCTCACCAAAAATTTCAGCAAACATGGCGCCTATCCTGTCTTGTAGAGCATAAAAAATTTAGTAAATAAGTCGATTTTTAAAAATAATCGTAGGACTAGTTTTTGAGAAAATCGCAAAAAAGTGAAAAATTAATCGAATGAACTACTACTTCCGGTTAACTTATTTTGATGAAAATGTTCGTCTCGTTTCCGGTAGTGGTATGTAACTTAAGTTTCAAGTTTCATGTTCGTACGATGTTCCGTTTTTGAGATATTCTGTTCACACACACAGACCAATCGCTAAAAACATGTTTTTTGGATTCAGGGGTCTGAAAACGTGTAGATCCGGTGAAAACTCGATTTCGAAAAATTGACATGAAAACAATACTTTCTTTCCTATAAAGTTCATATACCCTAGGCAAGAGAAAGTAATAATGTAGTAATACACTCACCAGACTTTCTTTTGCCAATGTAAATAAAAACCAATGTAACGTAAAATAAACCAACTTTAGTTTGGCTTAATACGACGGTATAAGTAATTCAATTATTATCCGCAATGTAGTTATAAAATTTTATTGTAATCAAATAGGAAACTTACAAGTACATCATTTTTCGACATAGTCTCCTTGCTTTTCGACGCACTTAGTCCATCGTTGTTCACACACACAGACCAATCACTAAAAACATGTTTTTGGGTTCAGGGGGTCTGAAAACGTGTACATCCTGTGTAAACTCGATTTCGTAAAATCGACATGAAAATAATACTTTCGTTCCTATATATTCATATTGGATAAAATAAAGTACAAATGTGATTAAAGTGAGGAATCTTTTAAGGGACTTAAAGGAATTTAAAAATTAGTAATAAAACTTTAACAGAGGTGGAAAAATAAGTGAACATTGTAGTGGTGACAGAAATAGAGAAGATAAAAATGTATTGTGTAGTTTTTATATGATAGTGAAGTAATACCGTTTTTCCATTGAACGTCGAACTGCTAGCGTAAGAAAATAATGCACCTGCAATAAGAAGAACATTTCTGAGTCGCTGCCTTTTTGTTATTGTCAGTATTTCTTTTCTTTTTATAGAGTACATACGGTTCAAAATGATAACGAAAATAACATGAACTTCTTATATACACATAAGTGCAGTAAAAAAAGTAGAGTGCACTTTTTTTCTAATCTTATATATAGCACTAATCTAATCTTATAGCACTGTAGTACATTTAACACGACCTCTTTGAAGAGAGAATTCCTTCGATTCACGTACCTATCTTAAATTCAATGGTCAAATTTATTGATGGTTATTTTTAAAATTGACATCAATCATTTTCCTATGTCCGTCCGTCAAGATGTCAGAAACTACAAGAGATAATATGAAACGTTCTAAGGATTCCTAATGTACGCAAAAAGTTGCTGGGCCTGAATTGGAATTGAAGTTCCGGTTTTGACTGAAAGTGGCCCAAAACCGGAAGTCAAAAAAAATCAAAGTCAGAAACTACAAAAGATAAGAACAAATTGTTTTCAGATTCGTTATTACACAAAATGTTAGTGGGACTAAATTGGGTTTGAAGTTCCGGTTTTGACTGGAAGTGGTCTGAAACCGGAAGTCAAAAAACAAAATCTGAAACTACCAGAGATCGGAACAAATGGTTTTCGGATTCGTAATCACTAAATGTTAGTGGGACTAAATTGGGTTTGAAGTTCCGGTTTTGACTGGAAGTGGTCTAAAACCGGAAGTTAAAAAATCAAAATCTGAAACTACCAGAGATCGGACAAATGGTTTCCGTATTCGTAATCACAAAAGTTAGTGGGCCTGAATTGGGTTTCAAGTTCCATTTTTTACCAGAAGTCAAGAAATTTATGTCAGAATTAGGAAACAAAAATAGTGTCATTTGATTCCTCTTTTAAAGAGTTAAATGAATAGATAGAGAAATTACTAATGGTTTTTTTGTCATAAGTCAAAGGTAAGCCTTTTTAAAAATTGCCACCAGCCATGAGACGCGTTGTCTCATGAAAGGAATTTTTTTATTTAGTTTCTTGATAGTAGAATCTGCCCGTAACAGGCTGGTGGAGTATTAAGTTCTTGGCACTCGATCTGCTAGTTTCTGGGCTGTAAAAGATTCTTGGTTCTTATAATATGGTCACTCAATTATATGACTGAAGCATTAAACAACAGACGCGAATTTAACGCCATTTTTGGATAAATATGATATTATCCCTGTTGGTGGTAGACTCTCGGAAGCTTCTCTTCCTTACTGTACCAAACATCCAATTTTGCTGCCATCTAAACACCGTTTCGTTTCAATGGTTATTTCGCATTATCACAAAATTCTTTCTTCTATATGCCGGAACGTTAACAGTTTTGAATGCTTTAAGTCAACAATTTTGAATAATGTCAGCGCGTAAAACTATTAAATCTATTCTTACGAAATGCATTAAGTGCTTTCGTGCACATCCAGTAGGAAACACGCCCTTGATGGGCCAATTACCGTCTGACAGAGTCAACATTGCGACACCATTTACTAACACGGTTGTAGATTATGCTGGACCATTTGTAGTTAAAGCATACCGTTCAAGTGTACAAGTGTACTGTGACACTAGTCACAGTTATTTGCTCTCACACTAATAAAATTTATTATATAGCTAGACTCTGTGGTGAACGAAGTGAAGATGGCATTTTCAGGTTGGAAAAGTAGATCCTTTTCAGAGGGCCTGGCATGCTGATAAACATACTTTTCCACTCAGTAGACAACTTCACGTCTCGTTTTACTTATCTCCCTTGAGGTTCAAACCAGCATTTTTGCTGATAACCTAAACAATACCGACACGTGTATAGAAAACAGCTTTAATAATTAATTTTCTAATACGGTTAGCCCGGGGACCCACTTTGATTCGACACCTATGTCCCCTCCCTCGGGGGTGGTACTGTGGTACTCAAACAAATAACCTTTGGTTCGATTCTTACTTTTACACTGCTTTATAAAAATATCTAATGTAACAATATTTTCCGTTGCAAAACGAATTTTTAAATTTCTCTCAATATAATCCGCTCAATTTTCCTTTATATTACAAGCGGTGTTTTCGTCAAAAATGTTAAAGTAATATTAAATAAAGTGCAAAATTATTTACCTGTTATATAGAGCTGTACAGTTGTAAATTTTAAATATACAAGGTGTGGCTATTAAATAACGAGACTGACGTAAAAATAATTATTTTTATTTTATACATAATCCCTTATTGTCACCTTCAATATACACTCCTTCTCTATCCCTTCAACGCTTTGTGCGAATTTTCCATTGTTGGAAGCAGTGCTAGAAGTCATCTTCTGTCAGCTCCTTCAGGACAAGTGCCACTTTGTCTTTTACAGCTTCCACAGACTCAAATCTTGTCCTTTTAATGCAGATTTCACCTTAGGGAACAGGTAGAAGTCTCATGGTGTAAGATCTGGTGAATAAGGTGGATGTTCTAACACTGAGATGCTGTACTTGGCTAGAAACCTCTTGACAGATAACGCGGCATGAGCTGGCGCATTGTCTTGGTGGAGGACCCATGATTTGTGTTCAGAGTGTTTTTCCTTACTCTTTGACGTAGTCTAGAAAGTACCTCAAGGTAGTAATATTGATTAATTGTTTGACCTTCAGGAACCCAGTGTAGGTACACAACCCCATGGATATCAAAAAAAATAATTGCTTTAAATTTTGACTTGCTCATTCGAGCTTTTTTCGCTCTCTGTGGAGTTCGGCTCTTCCAGTGCATGGATTGACGCTTCGTTTTCGATCATACGTAAAAACCCACGTTTCATCACATGTTATTATCTTCTACCTGTTCTCTAAGGTGAAATCTGCATTAAAAGGGACAAGATTTGAGCCTGTGAAAGCTGTAAAAGAGAAAGCGGCACGTGTCCTGAAGGAGTTGACAGAAGATGACTTCCAGGATTGTTTCCAACAATGAAAAATTCGCATGGAGCGTTGTAAGGATAGAGAAGGAGTGTATATTGAAGGTGACAATAAGTGATTATGTATTAAATTTTTTATAACGTCAGTCTCGTTATTTAATAGCCACAACCCGTATAAAGTGAAGAAAGTTTATCATTGTAATCTACAATACGTAAAGAAAATCTTGACTTTCTATTGACTTTGTATGTTTTCTTTATCAATTGTAAACATATTAACGGAATTAGAAGCAATGAAGTGAAATATTCTATTATTGTATTTCAACAATTACAAATCGTTTGAGCAAAGACGTATAAACGTTTAGGTACTTGTGAAATCAAACGCTGATAAATATTATTCATTTCTACAGTACTTTTTCAGTCGTTTCAGCTTACTAAGGGTCACATTCAATAATTTTTCACGCTTTGATGTTTTCTCGTTCTCATTGTATTGTTTTTTGCTCTTTTGCAATCCTTTTTCGTTCTTTACTAAAACTCTTTCTTCTGAATTTTTCTTGTTGTAATTTTTGTATTTTTGTTCGCTTGGAAAACTTTAAATTCTTTAACTTTCCAAATAAAGCAGTCCGATTTGAAATAATCACACAACTTTCGTCTGCCAATGTAAATAATTATCAGCTTAACCGATATTTCATCATGAATGAATGACGCAAAATGAAAATTTTATAAAATAGTATTTTCGTTCCCTATGCATTTATATTTATATAGGGCAAGACAAAGTAAACACCAATCAGTGAAAACGTGCTTTTTGAGTTCAACGGGATTTAAAAGTGGGTATTTCCGGTGGAAATTCGATTGTAAATAACTGACATGAAAACAGTGTTTTTCTTCCCTCTAAATTTATATTGATTTAGGGTAAAAGAAAGAAAACGCACCAATCAGTAAAAACGTGGTTTTTGTGTTCAGCGTGATATCACAATACTTATTTCCAGTGAAATTTGTCTTTTTAAAAATCGGTATGAAGACATTGTTTTCTTTTCCGATATTAGCCTATATTACGAGTATTATTTATATAGAGCAAGAGAAAGTAAACACACCAATCGGTATAAAAAGTGTTTTTGGGTTCAACGGGATCTAAAAACGTGTATTTCCGGTGAAAATTCAATTCGATCCTTTTCAGGGCCACCAACAGAATTAAACGGCCCTTTTCAGGGCCACCAATTTTCCAAACAAGGTTTTTCCACGTGTCGTCGGCCCCGGTTGACGACAATATGTAGGTCTAATAAGAAAAATTTCCGTTAAGCGTCGTCCGTATTTAAATATAACATTGATTAATTATGCCTATATACAATAACACACACGTATTATCTATATATTAATAGCGAGCAGGTTTTTTTCAACACGATTTTAACCACCTAAACCTTCACCGATTTTCCTCGAAGGGGCTCAAATGAATCGTCTGTTTGAGTAGATTTGCAGAAAACTATCCAAATTCAAATATTTCGATTTATGACCGTAAAATAGGACGTCTAAAATACATTGGAGAGGGGGCAAGTTCAATGAACTGAAGTATATAGGCCTCTCCTTTCTTTATCTATCCCTCCCACATCTCGCACAGCTATTTCAGTTTGGAGAGGGGGCTACTAACACTATTTTCTTCAGGCAACCACACTGATATCATTTTATTCATTTTAATTGGCCTGCCTCCTAACATTTTAAAATTAAAGGTTGGTGCCATAGTAATTCTGTTACGTAACATCAACGTAATCAGTGGGTTTATGAATGGCACAAGACGGGTGGTGAAAAGAATGTACGAAAATTTTCTTGATTTAGAAGTCATAACAGGGGCAGCCAAAGGCAGAAGGGTTTTACTACCGCGGTTAGATCTATCCCTTTCGGATGGTACTTTGCCATTTACATTTAAGTGAAGACAGTTTTCCATCCGTTTAGCATTTGCGATTACATTAAATAAATCCCAAAACCAAACATTCAACAAAGTTGGCCTCTATCTGCCACAGCCGATATTTTCACATGGACAATTGAACGTTGCTATGTCACGTGTCAGATCATTTGATAGCCTAAAAGTTCAAGTAATGCCACACAACAATAAAACAAAAAATGTTGTTTGCAGAGAAGTTCTATAAAAACAAATTTACACTTTTGTGCGGGTTTTCCCGCACAGGTTCACCTAGTATTAAACTAATCTCAAATAAAGAAATTTTGGTTTTTCCATTAAGGAAGGAGTTGAAGAAAAATTACCTTTCATTCCTGTGTGACGCGTGACAGTTCAGTGTCGTTCACTGTTCAGATCGAGTGTAAGGTGCGCATAGGGAGTTTTCACTTCAAAAATATAAATGATGTGTTTTCCTTCCCTATCATTTATATTTGTATGAGGTAAGGGAAAGTAAACACACCAATCACTGAAAACATGTTTTTACTTTCTCTCGCCTATATGAATATATATAAGAAGGAAAGTATTGTTCTCATGTCGTTTTTCAAAATCGAGTTTTCACCGGATCTACACGTTTTCAGTCCCCCTGAACCCAAAAAACATGTTTTTAGCGATTGGTGTAAGTGTGTGTGTGTGTGTGTGTGAACAAAATATCTCAAGAGCGGAACGTTGTACGAACTTGAAAATTGAAACTTAAGTTAGACACCACTACCGGACCCAACACGAACATTTTCATCAAAAGCGGTCAACCGAAAGTAGTAGTTTATTCGTGTTACTTTTCACTTTTTTGCGATTTTGTCAAAAACGGCTCCTACGGGTTTTTTTAAAAATTGCCTTATTTACTAAAATTTTTATCCTCTATAAGATAAGGTAGGCGTCATCTCGTAAATTCTTGGAGAGGCTGTTGTCTTTTTAAGATTACGGCTTTAAGATGCATTTTAGCGCAAAAATGTATTACAATAAAAGTTGTAGAAAATTTAAAATCCTACAACTTTTATTTCAAATATTTTTTTGTATAATGCTTAGTTTAGCGGTAATTAGCAATTTTCTGTTTTTTCCTCAAGAAAACGTGTAAAAAATTCGATTTTATAAAGATTTCAGCCTTAGTAGCTATGCATTTTACGACAAAAGTGTATATAATCAAATTTATAGAAAATTAAAAGATTTACAACGTTAATTAAAGCATTTTTCTCTAGAGAGCCCAGTTTAGCGTGAAAGCATGATTTTCCGTATTTTTAAACGAAACTGAGGTTGATTTTCATTTTGCGTCTTTCACTTATTAAATTAAAATAAGGTTATGTTTATTGAGGTTAGTTTTTTGTTTATTTCTAATGTTATGTTATAATGTTAATTAGTTGCATTGGCAAGAGAAAGTTGTGTGAGTGTTTCACACCAGATTTGTTATGTTTTTTTATGTCAACGGGATTTAAAAACTTGTATTTCCGGTGTACATTTGATGGTAAATAATTAAGAAAAAAACAATGATTTTCTTCCCTGTATATATATATTGATATAGGGCAAGAGAAAGTAATTAAACATAACCTTTTGGAGAGAGTTTGAATTACCCATTTGATAACTACGTAAAGTATCATTATGTGTTTAGTATAGAACAGTGTTTATTCCCTTCCGTGCTGTTTAATTTCAAACTACAAGCTACAAAACTGAATACAGTAGATTAGTTTTAACGTCATAAAGCGATCAAAGCGACCGTTGCCAACTTCACAGACTCACAGACTTGTGAGTCTGCCCTAAACGTCAAAAGAACGACTGTCGTTACTTTTAAAACCCAAATAAATCCTCCTCACATTCAATATAGGGCGTATTTTTTTCATCGCGTTCATTTAACGACCTTCTTATTAAAACCACCTTACATTAAGTAGACCCTACATCAAATGACTCTATCGGTCACAATACCAGCACAAATAATAAGGCCTACCTTAACCGAAGGATAAATACAAAAATATCGTGTGAAACACTCACACGACTTTGTCTTGCCAATGTAAATTATTAACAGTGTAACCTAACATTAGTAATAAAACATTAAAAATAAACAAAAAACTAACTTCAATAAACATTACCTTAATTTAACCGTGAGTGAAAGACGCAAAATGAAAATCAACTTTAGTTTGGCTTAAATTGAACAACTTAAGCCGAACTAGTTGGCTTAAGGACAAACAACTTTAGGTTGTTCTTAAGTAGTTCACACGCGTTTAAAATTCGGTTCAATAATTCTTCTTTGGAATTAACTGGTTCTGCGTATACAAGCTGCTTTAAATGACCCCAAAGGTTATAATCCAAGGGATTTAAATCAGGGCACCTAGGAGGCCAATTAATTGGTCCTCTTCAAGCAATCCATCTGCCCGGAAAATTTATCTGCAAGTGGTCTCTAACATTTTGCGAATAATGTGCCGGTGCGCCATCATGATGGAATATCATTTGATGTCTTCTTTCAAGTGGTACATCTTCAAGTAGAACTGGCAGTTGATTCTCTAAAAAGTCTTTATACACAAGACCTGTAAGGCGGTTTTCAAAAATAAATGGGTCAATTAACTGGTCCCCAATTATACCACACCATACTTCTTCTTCTTCTTCTTTGGCCTCGCCTCTTCCCGTTACGCGGGGTCGGCTTTCCCAATCAGAGAGCTCCATTTGTTACGCTCCTGTGCGTCTTCCTCGGATAAGCCCAACATTTTCATGTCTCTTTGGACATTCGTCATCCACGTGGTAAGGGGTCTACCCCTTCCTCTCCTCCATGTAGCCATTGAAAGGCACCTCTTCACGACATGATCATCCGTTCTCCTGAGCACATGACCATACCATCTCATCCTGGACTCTCGCACCTTTTCTGCTATATTAGCAACTTTGAAGGTTCCCCTTATATGCTCATTCCGCACCTTATCCTTCAATGTGACTCCTCCCGCCCATCGCAGCATGCGCATCTCTGTAGTGTGGAGTTTCTGTTCATGCACTCTCTTAAGTGCCCAAGCTTCGCTGCCATAGACAAGTGCTGGTCTAACTGCCGCTCTGTAGACTCTTCCCTTTATTTTTATGGGCACTTTTGGGTCACACAGAACCCCAGTCAGCATATGCCACCTGTTCCAGCCCGATGTTATTTTATGCACTATTTCAGCCTCCATGGATCCATCCTCTGAGATCACTGCCCCCAGATACTTGAAAGTTTTAACTCTGGGCAGGGGGGTTGCCTCAAGTTTGATGTCTCCACTCCATGAGTCATCAGGATCAAAACCACAAAACATGTACTCTGTTTTCGTTCTACTGATGCGCAACCCATTTTGTTCCAGTGCTTTTCTCCAATTTTCCAAGTTCTCTTGAATCCCCTGCAGGCTATTTGATATAAGGGCTACATCATCAGCATACAAAATGTTCCATGGAGTCTCCTTTTGAATTTCCGATGTCAAGTAGTTCATGACAGTATTAAACAACAAGGGACTTAAGGCACTGCCTTGATGTACACCAACCCTAATATTGAAATACTTGGATGATCCAGCTGGGGTTCTAATGCCTGTTTCAACATTGTCATACATGTCCATAATAAGTCTGACATAACATTCAGGGAGTCCATGTGCTCTCAGAGCCTGCCATATAATTGTTCTCGGAACTCGATCAAATGCCTTTTCAAGGTCAATAAATACCATCCACAGATTTGTCTTGTTATCCCGAGCCTTCTCCATGACCAGTCTGATTGCATGGATAGCATCAGTGGTCCCTTTCCCCTTTGTAAAGCCAAATTGGTTTTCCGTCAGAACAGCATGGTTTGTGAGGTGCTCACTTAGGACTCTTTCCCAGATCTTCAGGGTATGTGAGGTGAGTTTGATCCCCCTATAATTACCACAATCACGTCTCTTGCTCACAGCAAATGTTTATATTACGTTGATAGAGGACGCTACCACACCATACATTTATAGAAAATCGAATTTGAAAGTTTGACTCTACAACTGCTTTTGAATTTTCACTTGACCACCGGTGACTATTCTTCACATTTAGAATTCCGAATCTGTAAACAACGAATCGTCCGTGAGTAAAATACAATTTACATTATTTCGATTTTTAACACCCATCGACAAAATTAATCTTAATGCAATGTCACCTGGATGAAGTTTTGAACTTTTTGTAAATGATATGGATAAAAGTCGTTTCTTTCAATGTTCTTCAGACTGTACTACGAGATTTATGTTTAATCTATTTGAAAGTCGGCGAGTGCTAAGTTGAGGACTGCGCTGTATCATGTCAATGATATTATCTTGTTCGCGTACAAGCTGTATTACAGGACGTTCACGCGAACAAGAAACGGTAGGAAAAGATCAATTTGTTCGCAAGTTATTGAAAACCGATGCAAATGTTTCGTGAGTAGGTGTTCTTCTATTCGGAAATCGTCTTTCATATTCACGTTTAGCTGCCCGACTATTTCCATTGGCAAAACCATAGACGAAAACAATATCTGCGTACTCTTCATTTGAAAATGCGAATGGCATCTTATCGTTAAAAATCTGGTGTGAAACACTCACACAACTTTCTCTTGCCAATGCAAATAATTAATAATAAACCTAACATTATTAATAAAATATTAGAAATAAACAAAAACTAACCTCAAAAACATAACCTTATTTTAATCATGAGTGAATGACGCAAAATGACAATCGAACTCAGTTTGGCTTAAAAATACGGAAAATCACGCTTTCACGCTAAACTAGGCTCTGTAGAGAAAAATGTTTTAAACAAAAGTTGTAGATCTTTTAATTTTCTATAAATTTAATTATATACACTTTTGTCGTAAAATGCATACTAAGACCGAAATGTTAAAAAAATCAATTTTTCTCACGTTTTCGTGAGAAAAAAAAACAGAAAATTGCTAATTACCGCTAAACTAAGCGTTATACAAAAAAATGTTTAAAATAAAAGTTGTAGAATTTTACATTCTCTACAACTTTTATTATATAACGTTTTGCGCTAAAATGCATATTAAAGCCGCAATCTTAAAAAGAAAATATTTTAACGTAAAAACAGCCTCAAGCGGAATTTCAGCAAACATGGCGCCTACCCTATATTGTAGAGCATAAAAAATGTAGTAAACCAGTTGATTTAAAAAAAAATCGTAGGACTAGTTTTTGAGAAAATCGCAAAAAAGTAAAAAATTATACGAATAAACTACTACTTCCGGTTGACCGATTTTGATGAAAATGTTCGTGTCGGGTCCGGTAGTGATATGTAACTTAACTTTCAAGTTTCAAGTTCGTACGATGTTCCGTTCTTGAGATATTCTGTTCACACACACACACACACACACACACACACACACACACACACACACACACACACACACACACACACACACACACACACACGCACGCGCGCACGCACGCACGCACGCTCGCACGCACGCACGCACGCACGCACGCACGAACACACACACACACACACACCACACACACACACACACACACACGCACACACACACACACACACACAGACCAATCGCTAAAAACATATTTTTTGGGTTCAGGGGGTCTGTTTACGTGTAGATCCGGTGAAAACTCGATTTCGAAAAATCGACATGAAAACAATACTTTCCTTCCTATATATTCATATAGGCAAGAGAAAGTAAAAAACACGAATGAAGTACAAATAATACAATGATACACATACGCTGCACAAACCAAAGATGACAGACCAAAAGATGCCAGCCTCTCTTAGTTTGCTTCTAATGTAAACAAATAATGTCGTCACTGAGCATGCGCATTATATAAAAATGAGTACACGCTGATTAAAAAGTAACAACAAAATACTTTGAAAAGTATTTAAATACAAAATTATTTTAAAGTACGAGGGTAGGCTGATAAGTAATGCACACATGCTTGTAGAAGACAACTAAATAAACTTCAGTAGCGCGCCTGGTGGCATGTGGAAGTACTATTTCTCCTCTACAAGCCTGCGCAGTTTGAAGGCGTTGCTTTCATTCAGTTTGTTTTGAGTAGTGGAAGTATGGCGTCGTGTTCTGGTGCTATGTCAACGAGAATTAAACAACGCGCTGTTATCGAATTTTTAACTGCTGAGAAAGTGAATCCTAGTGAGATTTATCGTCGTTTAAAGGCTGTTTATTGTGACGATACTGTTGATAGGTCTACTGTGAATCGTTGGGTAATAAAATTTCGTGATTGCCAACCTGGAAAAGCCTTAATTGTTGACAAAACACGCAGTGGACGACCAATCACTGCCTCAGACGATAATCGTCGCAAACTCATCGATGATTTGATTCAAAATGACCGGCGAAGCACTCAACAGCGTATCGCAAACCAAATTGGAATATCTAAGGAACGTGTTGGCTTCATTATTGAACAATTGGGATACCGTAAAATCTGTGCACGATGGGTACCACGCCGTCTGACAGACGAGAATAAACAGCGTCGATTGGAATGCTGTGAACAACTTTTGAAGCGCTACCGTGACGAAGGAGACGACTTTCTTTTGAATATTGTGACGGGGGACGAGTCATGGGTTCATCATTACGATCCCGAAGAAAAAAGGCAGAGCGCTGAATATCGTCATCCACATTCTCCTGTTGTGAAAAAGTTCAAAACACAACCGTCCGCAAAAAAAATTCTTTTGACTGTGTTTTGGGATGCTCGCCGAGTTTATGTGACTGATTATCTGGAACGAGGGGCAACGGTAAATTCTGCTCAGTATATACAGACTCTGAAACACCTCCGACGTCGAGTTTGTCGTGTTAGAGGCAACCTGGCGCCAATAATTTTGCAACACGACAATGCTCGTCCACACACTTCGCGTGCAACTGGAGAGGCTCTGAGAAACCTGAAGTTTCAACCAATTTTACACCCTCCGTATTCTCCCGACCTTGCGCCTTGCGATTTTTATTTTTTTCCTCTACTGAAGAGAGACCTTAAGGGTAATCATTACAGCTCGGACAATGAGGTGAAGGCAGCTATTGCGTCCTGGGTTCGAGGAAAGTCGGAAGAATTTTTCAGTGACGGAATGAAAAAACTTGTTAAACGTTGGGAGAAATGTGTAATGCTTAACGGTGACTATATTGAAAAATAAATAGATAATTTGGTAGGTTAAGATTTGTACTTTAATTTGTTATTTACCCCATCTTGCTATTTCTTTTTGTTCGTCTTCTACAAGCATGTGTGCATTACTTATCAGCCTACCCTCGTATTTTTCTAAATGAAATTGTTAGGCCTACATCATATCATGACTGATGTTTTTAGTACTTTAAGTACTTATAATTTAAAAAAATAGTTAACTTAATAGGAATACGACATGCGTAAAGTCGCAGACTCTAGCGTGCACCCTGTAGTAGGTGGCTTTTGTTTGTTGACAGTAGGAGCAAACTAACAACGGCTCAACTGTAGTTACTGCGACAACTCTATTGTCGGACGGCTGTACAATAACTAAGATTCAATTGTTTTTGCAGCAGTGTTGCCAACTCTCGATTTTCAGTGAACTAAAATCAATTCAATTGACGCTGTATTTTTAAAATCTTGTTTCTCAACCGATAATGTTTTATAATGTAAATTTTTGTAGCCTAATATTATTTAATTGACTGAATATTGTATTCGCAAATAAACCGCAAAACATTTTCTGTCTATTTTTCGTATGTGTTGATTTAATTAAACATAAAATTTTTAAACTTAGTGTTTGTTTATTATTGGCCTATTTGACATCATTCTCTTCAGAATTAAAATCTCTACAAGTTTTGCTAAATAAATTTACACATTTACTAGCCATTTAACACAGTTATTGTTCTTAAAACCTAAAAAAAACGTATTTTTATTTACAGATTTGTCCGTTTTTATTGGATGTTACAAAAACTACTGAAGATATTGTTCTGGAACTTATTTTATTCAATTTTTCGGGTTGAAATACATAAGAAATCATCAAATCTACTCATAAAATTGAATTCCTAGACCTCTAGGATGACTTTTTTTAGGCGTATGTTCTGAACTCAGGGCGAAATCTTTCGCTAGCCGTTAGTGAGACTAACGAAGCTTTTCCGGACCCATGTTTATATAAACTTTTTTAATTATTTTGATGAGAGGAAAACACCTTAGAAGTTTGTCGGGTTTCTCGTGAGACACCCTGTATATTCATATAGTAGGCAAGAGAAAGTAAAAATATGTGCTTTTCAGAGTGCCTGGCACTTTTCCACTCAATGAGGAAGGCAAAAATGTAAAACACCTCTCACTCCTCGTTTTACTTAGTAAAACCTTTGCAGGTTCAAACTAGCCTTTCGGCTGATCACGTAAACACGTTGGTTACTCATAATTAAACTTAGGCTATAAATGTTTTATTATTTTACACTAGCAAGAGAAACTCGTGTGATTCTTTCAATCCAGTTATTACTTTCTCTTGCCTATATGAATACGAGATAGGAAAGAAAATTTTGTTTTCATGTCGATTTTAAGAAATCGAGTTTTCACCGGATCTACACGTTTTCAGACCCCCGAACCCAATAAACATGTTTTTAGCGATTGGTGTGTGTGTGTGTGTGTGTGTGTGTGTGTGTGTGTGTGTGTGTGTGTGTGAGCAGAATATCTCAAGAACGAAACGTCGTACGTACTTGAAACTTGAAACTAAAATTAGATACCACTACTGGACCCGACACGAACATTTTCATCAAAATCGGTCAACCGGAAGTTGTAGTTTATTCGTGTAATTTTTCACTTTTTTCGATTTTCTCAAAAACTGGTCCGACGATTTTTTTAAATCGCCTCGTTTACTAATTTTTTATTCTCTACAGGATAGAGTAGGCGCCATGTTTGCTGAAATTCTTGGTGAGGCTGTTTTCACGTAAAACAATTGTTTTTTTTAAGATTGCGGCTTCAATATGCATTTTAGCACAAAATTTTATTAATGAAAATTGTAGACAATTTAAAATTCTACAACTTTTATTCTAAAAATTTTTTAGTATAACGCTTAGTTTAGCGGTAATTAGCGATTTTCTGTTTTTTCTCACGAAATTGTGTGAAAAATCGATTTTTTAAGATTTTGGCCTTAAGTGTATATAATAAAATTTATAGGAAATTAAAAGATCTACAACTTTTATTTAGAGCATTTTTCTCTGCAGACCCTAGTTTAGCGTGAAAGAGTGCTTTTCAGTGTGTGAGTGAGTGTGTGTGTGTGTGTGTGTGTGTGTGTGTGCGAGTGTGAGTGAGTGAGCAGAATATCTCAAGAACGAAACGTCGTACGACTTGAAACTTGAATTTTTAAGCCAAACTGGGGTTGATTTTCATTCTGCGTCTTTTACTCATGATTAAAATTAGGTTATGTTTATTGAGGTTAGTTTTTTGTTTATTTCTAATGTTTTATTACTAATGTTAGCATTATTGTTTATTTTTTGTATTGGCAAGAGAAAGTTGTGTGAGTATTTCACACCAGATTTTGTTTTTAATAAGATAAATCAAATAATTAATTCAGTTTTTAATTTAACAGTACCAGGTAATAAGAATTTTGTTTTTAACTTAAGAACTATTACGTAATATGATATGACGTTAAACAATGTTAAAGAAAAATCCATTAGTTCTGACAACACTACTAACGACTTGTATTTTGAAATCGATGGATTGAGTGAGGTAAATGTTTTATCTCCTGAATATAATTCTTAAGAAATTGATCAGCGTTTATATTCTTTTCAAAATCTAAAATAGAGTGTTAAAAATTTTGTATTCTCATCAAATACGGAACATAACATTTTATCAATATTTTTATTTTGCAAATATCAACTCTACCTATTTTTCTGATCCATTCAGTATTTTTAATTTCGTATAAAAAGGAAGTGTTTTTTATTTTAATTACTTTTGCTATATGAATATAAAGGAAGGAAATGATTGTTTTCGTGTCGATTTTCGAAAAGAGTTCTCATCGGATATGGTACACGTTTTCAGTCCCCTCGAACCCAAAAAACATGCTTTTAGCGATTGGTCTGTGTGTGTATCAACAGAATATCTCAAGAACGGAACATCGTACGAAAACTTAAGTTACATACCACTACCGGACCCGATACAAATATTTTCATCAAATCAGTCAACCGGAAGTAGTAGTTTATTCGTGTAATTTTTCACTTTTTTGCAATTTTCTCACAAACGGCTCCTACGATTTTATTTAAAAATTGCCTGGTTTTCAAAAATTTTTATTTTCTACAAGATAAGGTAGGCGTCATTTCTGCTGAAATTCTTGGTAAGGCTGTTTTCTCGTAAACAAACTGTTTTTTAAGATTGCAACTTTAATATATATATGCATGTTTTTTTTTGTAACAGTATAGTTTTCTTTTGCAATCAGTTAATAAATACAATAACTTTAAGCAAATATGAGAAAATCTAATTAATGTCCTTAGAATTAAAACACAAACGACACTCAGTAGTGTGTTTAAAAATAACCAAACTGTGAAGAAACAAAAAACTATATATATATATATATATATATATATATATATATATATATATATATATATATACAAAATCAAACTTGATAAACCGTGAATCAACATCCCGAAACACAAAGAGTTGAAGTTGGAGATGACAATGACGATGGTAGAGATGAAAACGACGCCAATTATGAGATGCTGATGATTAGGAGTTGAAGTAGAAAAGATAAAAAATAAAACAAAAAAATTAAAATTAAATGACTAACAAAATCGTAGAGGTAAGTCCAATGGTTTAAAGCGTTTCAGTCTGTGAGTATCTTCGCTGTTGTCAAGGAGGCTAATCGCTAATAGATTTTATAAAATATGCATTTTACCGCAAAAATGTATCTAGTAAAAGTTGTAGAGAATTTAAAATCTTACAACTTTTATTTCAATCATTTTTTGTATAACCCTTAGTTTAGCGGTAATTAGCGATTTTCTGTTTCTTTCTCACGAAAACGTGTGAAAAATCAATTTTTTTTTTAAATTTCGGCCTTCGTATGCATTTTATGACAAGAGTGTATAATAATTAATTGTACAGGAAATTAAAAGATTTACAACTTTTATTTTAACCATTTTTCTCTATAGAGCCTAGTTTAGCGTGAAAGAGTGATTTACCGTATTTTTAAGCCAAACTGAGGTTGATTTTCATTTTGCCTTTCACTCATGATTAAAATAAGATTATGTTTTTTGAGGTTAGTTCTTTTGCTTATTTTTTATTTTTAATTATTAACGTTAGGTTTTATTGTTAATTATTTCCTTTGGCAAGAGAAAGTTGTGTGAGTGTTTCACATCAGGTTTTTTTTAATTTTGTAAATATCAACTCTACGGATTTTTCTGATTCATTCAGTATTTTTGATTTCGTATAAAAAGGAACTGTTTTTAATTTCTCTTGATATATGAAAATAAAGGAAGAAAATTTTTGTTTTCATTTCGATTTTCTAAATAAGTTTTCACCGGATATACACGTTTTCAGACCCCTTGAATCCAAAAACATGTTTTTAGCGATTGGTCTGTGTGTGAACAAAATATCTGAAGAACAGAACATGTTACGAACTTGAAACTTAAGTTAGGTACCACTAGAGGACCCAACACGAATATTTTCATCAAAACCAATCAAACGGAAGTAGTAGTTTATTCGTGTAATTTTTAACTTTTTGCAATTTTCTCATAAACCGCTCCTATGATGTTTTTTTGTAAATTGTCTCATTTACTTAATTTTTTATGCTCTACGTAATAGATTAGACGCCATGTATGCTAAAATTCTTAGGAAGGCTGTACTGTCGTACAAAAAAGCAGTTTTTTAAGATTGCGGCCGTAATATTCATTTTAGGGCAAAACTGTATACAGGGTGATTCACGAAGATATGCAGAACCTTTAGGAGCTCATTGTACATGTGAAAATAATGAAAAAAGTTTATATAAACATGGGTCTGGAAATGCTTCATTACCGAGTTACGGCAAGCGAAAGTTTCGCCCGTATTTCAGCTCACCAGGTGAAATGAGGTCTTCCTGAAATTCTGGTAAAGTAGATTAAGGGGCGAATTGAATAATTTCTAATGGTTTTTGATCTGATAAATTGAATAAAACAGGTCCCAGAACTGTAAGTGAAGTAGTTTTTAAGAAAACCAGTGTCAAATGCAAAAAATGGAGTGAAAACACATTTTTTCATCTTTGGGCAAGAATAACTTTGTTATTTCACCAAGAAACAGTTAAAATTTATGAATAAAACATGTAGAAAATTTTATTCTGAACAAACCGGTGTAAATAAAGTACACAGAAAGCGAATAGATGTTTGATTAAATGAATTTTTATTAATAACAGTACAAAGTAAAATTAACCGGAAAAACAAAGATGAAAAATTGTGTTATTTGTCACTCCATTTTTATGAATAAAAATTCATTTAATCAAACATTTATTCGCTTTCTGTGTACTTTATTACACCGGTTTGTTCAGAATAAAATTTTCTACATGTTTTATTCAAAAATTTTAACTGTTTCTTGGTGGAATAACAAAGTTATTCTTGCCCAAAGATGAAAAAATGTGTTTTTCACTTCATTTTTTGCATTTGACACTGGTTTTCTTAAAAACTATTTAACTTACAGTTCTGGGACCTGTTTTAGTCAATTTATTAGGTCAAAAACTATAAGAAACGATTGGATTCGCCCCTTAATCTACCTTACCAGAATTTCAGGAAGGCCTCATTTCACCTGGTGAGCTGAAATCCGGGCGAAATCTTTCGCTAGCCGTAACTCGGTAACAAAGCATTTCCGGAACCATGTTTATGTAAACTTTTTTCATTATTTTTACATGTACAATGGGCTTCCAAAGTTTCTGCATATCTTCGTGAATCATCCTGTATAATTAAAGTTGTAGAAATTGAACAATCAAGTTTCAAGTTCCGGATTCGACCGCAAGTGGCCTAAAACCGTAAGTTTAGAAATTAAAGTCGGAATTTGGAAATAAAAATAGTCCCATTAATTCCTTTTAAAGAGTGGATACAGAAATCACTAACGGTTTTTACCATAAGTCAAAAATAAACCTTTTTGAAAATTGCCACCAGCAAATGGGAAGCATGGTTTTTATGTAAGGGATTTTTCATGATAGAATTCATGTAATACGAACAGATTACGAGGTGTAGCTATTAAACAACGAGACTGACGTAAAATAATTTATTTGTATTATATACATAATCACGTATTGTCAACTTCAATATACGCTCCTTCTCTATCCCCACGACGCTCCATGCGAATTTTCCATCGTAGGAAACAGTGCTGGAAGTCATCTACTGTCAGCTCCTTCAGGACACGTGCCGCTTTCGCTTTTACAGCTTCCACAGATTTAAATCTTGTCCCTTTTAATGCGATTTCACCTTAAGGAACAGGTAGAAGATAATAACATGTGATGAAATGTGGTTTTTTTACTTATGATCCGGAAACGAAGCGCCAATCTATGCACTGGAAGAGCCGAACTTCACCGAGAGCCAAAAAAGCTCGAATGATCAAGTCAAAATTTACAGCATCAGTACAGCATCTCAGTGTTAGAACATCCACCTTATTCACCAGATCTTGCACCACGTGACTTCTACCTGTTCCCTAAGGTGAAATGTGCATCAAAAGTGACAAGATTTGATTCTGTGGAAGCTGTAAAAGAGAAAGCGGTACTTGTCGTGAAGGAACTGACAAAAAATGACTTCCAGCACTGTTTCCAACGATGGAAAATTCGCATGGAGCGTTGTAGGGATAGAGAAAGAGTGTATATTGAAGGTGACAATAAGTGATTATGTATAAAATAAAAAATAAATTATTTACAACGTCAGTCTCGTTATTTAATAGCCACACCTCGTATATATTCACTTGAAAAATTGTGTTATTTAATTCCTCTTATAGGGTAGAAACAGAAATCACTAATGGTTTTTGCATAATTCAAAGATAGACTAAGCCTTTTTGAAAATTCCCACCAGCCAATGGGAAGCGTGGTCTTGTTAAAACCCCTTGTAAGGGGTTTTTACTTTCTCTTGCCTATATGAAATATATTCATATAGGAAGGAAAGTATTGTTTTCATGTCGATCACAACAAATCCACTCTTCACCCGAATATACACCTAAACAGATCCCCTCAACCAACACAACTGCTTTTTACCTATTGGTGTGTGTGTGTGTGTGTGTGTGTGTGTGAGAGAGAGAGAGAGCATGCGTGCGTGTGTGTACAGAATATCTCAACAACGGAACATCCTACGAACTTGAAACTTGAAACTTAAGTTACATACCACTACCGGACCCGACACGAACATTTTCATCAAAACCGGTCAACCGGAAGTAGTAATTTATTCGTGTAATTTTTCACTTTTTTGCGATATTTTAAAAAATTGGTCCTAGATTTTTTTAGAATCGCCTCATTTACTTAATTTTTTATGCTCAACAAGATAGGGTAGGGGCCATGTTCGCTGAAATTCTTGGTGAGGCTGTTTTCACATAAAAATTTGTTTTTTTAAGAATGCGGCTTTATTATGCATTTTACTGCAAAAATGTTTATATTTAAAGTTGTAGAAAATTTTAAATTCTACACATTTTTTCATATATTTTTTTTGTTCAACGCTTAGTTTAGCGGTAATTAGCAATGTTCTGTTTTTTCTCACGAAAACGTGTGAAAAATCTATTATTTTAAGGTTTGATTAAATTTAGGTTATGTTAGGTTATTACTAATGTTAGGTTTATTGTTAATTGTTTGTATTGGCAAGAGAAAGTTGTGTGAGTGTTTCAGACTACTAATGTTAGGTTATTGGTAATTGTTTGCATTGGCAAGAGAAAGTTGTGTGAGTGTTTCACACTACTAATGTTAGGTTATTGGTAATTGTTTGCATTGGCAAGAGAAAGTTGTGTGAGTGTTTCAGACTACTAATGTTAGGTTATGTTAGGTTATTGATAATTGTTTACATTGGCAAGAGAAAGTTGTGTGAGTGTTTCACACTACTAATGTTAGGTTATGTTAGGTTATTACTAATGTTAGGTTTATTGTTAATTGTTTGCAATGGCAAGAGAAAGTTGTGTGTTTCAAACCAGATTTTTGTGATAAAATTTATGTAATCTGAAGAGATTACATATTCAGTTGGTTTTAGGAAGTGAAGCGTAAAATACACTTGTTCTAGTGGCATGCATTTTCGGGGGAGGGGTTGTTGAGTATAGAGACCTATATCCGCTACTTAAGAGAGTTTCGATTGCCCTGAGGGTGATTTCAAAGATTGGATTTGGAACACCCTCCTTCCTCTTTATCGCTTTGGTTTCAATCCACTTAACAATTTCAACGTACCCGTTACACGTCGTTTGATAGTTTGACTACTCCAAACAAATTATTCGACCTTGTTTAACAATTCAATAATTCAGTAAATCGTTCTAAAATTATTGTATTTTCAATACTATTACACTAATTTATATTTATTTTTGAAAGAACCACCGGTAAAAGCCTGACATTTTAATCTTTATTGCTTAATTAAATTGAAGCCTAAATATTGTAACACTAGCAACCCCCGCTCGCTTCGCTTCGCAGCAGCTAATGTAAGCCTCATTAAATTATTTTAAAACCTTTCTGTTTACAATATTTGTGGTTTTGTTTTCCTGTGGCAGCAAAATAAATTGTTTTTCTGCACTTCCTGTTCTAGAAAGTCTGACATAAAGTTGGCCATGAATGAATGAAGCGCTCCTATCTCAAATTGATGCCCACTGTTTTAAATGTTTGTCCCTGCGATTTAACAGAATTGAATAGAATGCATAGATAAATAGCGATGGAAAAGAAAGTGACAGTTTATAAATGGCTGAGATGAGAGACAGTAATACGTGAGTGCGGTACGCAGAGTAATTGGAAATAATATGTGACTCATTCGCTACTGTCGAATGAAAACAAGTACATAAAATCTGGTGTGAAACACTCACACAACTTTCTCTTGCCAATATAAATAATTAAACAATAAACCTAATATTAGTAATAAAACATTAGAAATAAACAAAAAACTAACCTCAATAAAAATAACCTTATTTTAATCATGAGTGAAAAACGCAAAATGAAAATCAAACTCAGTTAAGCTTAAAAATACGGAAAATCACTTTTTCACGCTAAACTAGGCTCTGTAGAGAAAAATGTTATAAATAAAAGTTGTAGATCTTTTAATTTTGTATCAATTCTATTATATACACTTTTGTCATAAAATGCATACTAAGGCCGAAATCTTAAAAAAATCAATTTTTCACACGTTTTCGTGAGAAAAAATCAGAAAATCGCTAATTACTGCTAAACTAAGCGTTTTACAAATAAATGTTTGAAATAAAAGTTGTAGGGTTTTAAATTCTCTACAACTTTTATTATATAACGTTTTGCGCTAAAGTGCATATTAAAGCCGCAATCTTAAAAAGAAAGTGTTTTTACGTGAAAACAGCCTCACCAAGAATTTCAGCACACATGACGCCTACCCTATCATGTAGAAAATAAAAAATTTAGTAAACCAGGCGATTTTTAAAAAAATCGTAGGACCAGTTTTTGAGAAAATTACAAAAAAGTGAAAAATTACACGAATAAACTAATACTTCCGGTTGACCGATTTTGATGAAAATGTTCGTGTCGGGTCCGGTAAGGGTATGTAACTTAAGTTTTAAGTTTCAAGTTCGTACGACGTTCCGTTCTTGAGATATTTTGTATACACACACACACAGACACACAGACACACACATAGACCAATCGCTAAAAACATGTTTTTTGGGTTCAGGAGGTTTGAAAACGTATAGATCCGGTGAAAACTCGATTTCGAAAAATCGACATGAAAACAATACTTTCCTTCCTATATATTTCATATAGGCAAGAGAAAGTAAAAATACAGTGCTAAAACAAAAATTTTGAATATTTCCAAATGTTTAATGTTTTTGGAATCGAATGTTATACTACACATTTTTCTATGAAGTATAAAAGTTGAATCGTGCTTCTAGCCTAAAAAATACACAATCCAGAGGACTTAGAAAAATTAAAGTGCTATGCAGCCGATAAACTAAAACATGCGACATCGTCACAGTTTAAGTTGCTTAAAATAGTCTAAATGTGTCAATGAAATTTAATCAGAGCGTTTAAAGTGCCGTCCTTTCATTTCTTATTGACACATTTTTACAACCAGTGTAATAATCTTACTGAGATGATTGTTGTAACTGGAGGAATGGTCAGGTTGTGAAGTGACGACGGATGATGCGTTTTAATGCGTGCGGTTAACCTCTTCAAATTGTATACCGCTCTAGATACAAAGCGATTTTCCTAATAACGATAAAGTAAATCCCTTTGTTCTAATAATACAGGGTGATTCACGAAGATATGCAGAAACTTTGGGAGCCCATTGTACATGTAAAAATAATGAAAAAAGTTTATATACACATGGGTCTGGAAATACTTCGTTACCGAGTTATGGCTAGCGAAAGATTTCGCCCGGATTTCAGCTCACCAGGTGAAATGAGGTCTTCCTGAAATTCTGGTAAGGTAGATTAAGGGGCGAATCCAATCGTTTCTTATGGTTTTTGACCTGATAAATTGAATAAAACAGGTCCCAGAACTGTAAGTTAAATAGTTTTTGAGAAAACCAGTGTCAAATGCAAAAAATGGAGTGAAAAACACATTTTTTCATCTTTGGGCAAGAATAACTTTGTTATTTCACCAAGAAACAGTTAAAATTTTTGAATAAAACATGTAGAAAATTTTATTCTGAACAAACCGGTGTAAATTAAGTACGCAAAAAGCGAATAGTTTTTGAGAAAACCAGTGTCAAATGCAAAAAATGGAGTAAAAAACACATTTTTTCATCTTAGTTTTTCCGGTTAATTTTACTTTGTACTCTTATGAATAACAACTCATTTAATCAAATATCTATTCGCTTTCTGTGTACTTAATTTACACCGGTTTGTTCAGAATAAAATTTTCTACATGTTTTATTGAAAAATTTTAACTGTTTTTTGGTGAAATAACAAAGTTATTCTTGCCCAAAGATGAAAAAATGTGTTTTTCACTCCATTTTTTGCATTTGACACTGGTTTTCTTAAAAACTATTTAACTTACAGTTCTGGGACCTGTTTTATTCAATTTATCAGGTCAAAAACCATAAGAAATGATTGAATTCGCCCCTTAATCTACCTTACCAGAATTTCAGGAAGACCTCATTTCACCTGGTGAGCTGAAATCCGGGCGAACTTTCGCTAGCCGTAACTCGGAAACGAAGCATTTCCGGACCCATGTTTGTATAAACTTTTTTCATTATTTTTACATGTACAATGAGCTCCTAAAGTTTCTGCATATCTTCGTGAATCACCTGTATAACAATAATAATTCTACCTACATTACCGTTGAAAGCCACTTTACGTGTGTGAATAAACTGAAGTGTTCGATTGTACATTGAAATTCTTCAAATATGTATCTTTAATTTTAATATCACATCACAAAATTCATTTACTACCTTCTCTTATACTGTACGAATATACAGGGTGATTCAAAACTACACGGAAATCTCTTGGGATCTCATTCTATACCTAAAAATAAGAAAAAAAGTTCATATAAACATATGCCTGAAAACGCTTAGTTAGCGAGTTACGGCTAGCGAAAAATTTCACCTACAACTCTGTACCCTCGGTGAAAAAAGGCCGTATACAAATGTTAAAGGTAGTTACAAAGATACAAATAAAATTGTTTCTTATGTTGATTTTTCGAAATACTGCCCACAACAGACAGGTTGAGTGTCAACTTATTTACACTCAATCTAAGTGAATATAATAAAAGTTGTGGACAATTTAAAAATCTACAACTTTTATTCCAAACATTTCTTTGTACAACGCTTAGTTTATCGGTAATTAGTGATTTTCTGTTACTCACGAAAATCCGTAAAAAATGTATTTTTAAAGATTTCGCCTTTAGTATGCATTTTACGACAAAAATGTAGCCTATATAATAAAAGTTATTGGAAATTGAAAGATCTACAACTTTTACTCATAGCATTTTTCTCTACAGAGCCTAGTTTAGCGTGAAAGAGTGTTTTTCCGTATTTTAAAGCCAAACTGAGGTTGATTTTAATTTTGCATCATTCACTCATGATTAAAATAAGGTTATGTTATTTTATGTTTATTTCTAATGTATTATTACTATTGTTAAGTTATATTGTTCATTATTTGCTTTGGCAAGAGAAAGTCGTGTGAGCGTTCATACAGGATTTTTAATTTTCGAATTGGGCATACCAGTTTTAATAAGATTTGAATATATTTTTCAAGGGGAATGCCAATTTATTCGAATTATCCAAGTTATACTGTATTTATCTGCCCATAACGGACAGGTGGAGTGTTAAATTATTTGCACTCACTCTGTTAGTTGCGGGGCTAAAATAAATAGTTCTGTTTCTTGTCACATGGTCAGCCAATTAAATGAGTGAATCATTTAAGAACAGAAGAGGTAGAGGTGTTAAAAACGCTAGTCAGAGTTATCTCCTGTGCAAGTAATGAATTTCATTATACAGCTAGACCCTGTGGTGAATAAAGTGAAGGTGTCATTTGCAGAGTGAAAATACGAGGTGTGTTCAAAAAATAACGGGAATTTTTAAATTTCGCGGGTTTGGATAGTCCGATTGTAAATTTTTTTTTTATTATGTTGGTACACATGCCCCTGACGTACGATAAAATTTTCAACAATATTCATTGCTTAGTTCTTAAGTGGAAGCCGCTAAGGTTAGACGTGTTTTTCGAGCACGGCTATTTTTGTTTGTTAAAAAAAATGGATCAAAGAATTTGCATTAAATTTTGCGTGAAAAATGAAATAAAGTGTGTGAAATGTTAACAAAGGCATATGGTGAGTCTGCTATGAGTAAAACAAGGATTTACGAGTAATATAAGCGTTTTCAAAATGGCCGCGAAAACGTTGAAGATGACGAACGACCCGGACGTCCAAGCACATCAACAACCGATGAAAACGTGAAAAAAGTGAAAGAAATGGTTATGAACGATCGCTGAATCACAATCAGAGAAGTCAGTGATGATGTTGGCATATCGATTGGCTCATGCCATGAAATTTTTTCGGATGTTTTGGGTATGAAACGTGTGGCAGCAAAATTTGTTCCAAAATTGTTGATTTCGAACAAAAACAGCGGAGAATGGAAGTTGCTCAGGAGTCACTAAATGAAGTCGACAACGATGCGGATCTACTCAAACGTGTTATAACAGGTGACGAAATATGGGTTTATGGATACGATGTTGAAACTAAGGCTCAATCGTCCCAGTGGAGGCATTCTGGATCGCCAAGACCGAAAAAGGTTCGACAAGTGCGGTCGAATGTGAAGGTTATGCTCACTGTGTTCTTCGATTTTAATGGCATAGTGCATCATGAATTCATCCCACAAGGTCAAACAATCAATAAGGAGTACTACCTACAAGTTCAACGCCGTTTGTGTGAAGCAATCCAAAAAAACGCCCGGATTTGTGGCAAAATAATTCATAGCTTTTGCACCACGATAATGCACCTGCTCACACTTCATTGCTTGTCCGTGAATTTTTGGCCAAAAACAAAACTGTAACGATGCTCCAGCCTCCATATTCGCCAGACATGGCTCCATGTGACTTTTTCTATTTCCAAAAATAAAGAAAACATTAAAAGGCCGTCGTTTTACAAGCATAGATGACATTAAAAGCTAATCGGTAAAAGAGCTAAAAGCTATCACAAAGATCGAGTTTCAGAAGTGTTTCGAGGATTGGAAAAAGCGTTGGCACAAGTGTA
The DNA here is from genome assembly GCA_035578175.1 of Catonia carolina. Taxonomy (NCBI): domain Eukaryota; kingdom Metazoa; phylum Arthropoda; class Insecta; order Hemiptera; family Achilidae; genus Catonia; species Catonia carolina. The sequence continues at coordinate 1,686,219 of JAQMRL010000020.1, read as the reverse complement.
TTGCATGCGAAGGGGACTACTTTGAAGGCGACAATATTAATGTAGATGAATAAATAAATATTTTTTTCAAAAAACGAAAATTCCCGTTATTTTTTGAACAAACCTCGTATGTGATTTTCAGAGGGCCCGGCATGCTGATTAGCGTACTTTTTTACTAAGTGAGTTGTGGCATTGTTAGTTGTGGCAATAGTAAACCACCTGACTCCTCGTATTACTTAGTAAAACCTCTAGAGGTTCAAACCAGCCTCTACAGGCTGATCACCTAACCACAACAACACTGTATTTATATTATTTTTACTTTCTCTTGCCTATATGAATATATAGGCAAGAGAAAGTATTGTTTTCATGTCGATTTTTCGAAATCGAGTTTTCACCGGATCTATACGTTTTCAGAACCCCTGAACCCAACAAACATGTTTTTAGCGATTGGTCTGTGTGTGTGTGTGTGTGTGTGTGTGCGCGCGCGTGCGTGCGCGCGTGCGTGCGTGTGTGTGTGTGTATACAAAATATCTCAAGAACGGAACATCGTACTAACTTGAAACTTGAAACTTAAGTTACATACCACTACCGGACCCGACACGAACATTTTCATCAAAATCGGTCAACCGGAAGTAGTAGTTTATTCGTATAATTTTTCACTTTTTTGCGATTTTCTCAAAAACTGGTCCTACGACTTTTTTTTAAAATCGCCTCATTTACTCAATTTTTTATTCTCTAAAAGATAGGGTAGGGGCCATGTTTGTTAAAATTCTTGGTGAGGGTGTTTTTACGTAAAAAAAGTGTTTATTTTTAAGATTACGGCTTTAATATTAATTTTAGAGCAAAAATGTATATAATAAAAGTTGTAGAGAATTTAAAAACCTACAACGTTTTTTTCAAACATTTTTTTGTATAACGCTTAGTTTAGTGGTAATTAGCTATTTTCTGTTTTTTCTCTCGAAAAAGTGTGAAAAATTGATTTTTTTTTAAGATTTAGGGCTTAGTATGCATTTTACGACAAAAGTGTACATAATTAAATTTATAGGAAATTAAAAGATCTACAACTTTTATTTCGAGCATTTTTCTCTACAGAGCCTACTTTAGCGTGAAAGAATGATTTTTCATGTTTTTAAGCCAAACTGAGGTAGATTTTCAATTTGCGTCTTTCACTCATGATTAAAATTTGGTTATGTTATTAAAGTTAGTTTTTGGTTTATTTCTAATGTTTTATTACTAGTGTTAGAGGTTCATTGTTAATTATTTGCATTGGCAAGAGAAAGTTGTGTGAGCGTTTCACACCAGATTTTTAAATCGTACATTACAAAAAGTGGTGTAAAAGGTGAATTCTTATAAATATAAATAATCTAATTTAACATTCAAAGAGATATATTGTTTTAGTTTTTACCCAGTGTCCCTGAATCCTATGTTTATTCATCCGAGAGAAGTTTTTACTATCCCATGAGGTAGAAGGAATTCCTTTTGTTGTGGGGAAAAACGTTCGTTCAAGGATTCGAAGGGACTACTAAAAGTGTACCCAAATGAATCATATTTTCTATCCTTCTTTACTAACAACAAAAACAAAAAATAAAACACACACAGACACACACACAAACACACACACACACACACACACACACAAACCGCCCTACACTGCGTTCTGTTTTTACCTCATTTACTCAAATTCGTACACCTCTGCTTGAGTATTCATAATACGAGTGATTCAATAAGATGGAAACAATTTCAATAAGCTGTATTTCCTGAACTACATGTTATATTTTAATTCTGTAAATTACATTTGAAAAGAAAGTTTTAAATTTTAATTTACATACATGAAAGTTTATAGATGTTCAATGTGTCCTCCTCCGGCTGCACGTACAACATCTAGACGGTAACTGAACTCATCCCAAACTCTCTGACGCATGTCTTGAATCACTGAGTTGACTGCAGCTGTGATAAGATTCCTTAGTTCATTCAAATTGGTGGGAAGAGGTGGTATGTAAACTGCACTTTTCACGAACCCCCACAAGAAAAAGTCACAGGGTGTGAGATCTGGAGACCTCGGTGGCCAAAACTGAAGTGCAGAGTCGTCATTTGCCACGCACCCTATGCATCGTTGACATATGGATTCATTTAGGAAACACCGAACATTGCGATGCCAATGGGGTGGATTTCCTCAAATGAATGAAGATTCAGGAGATTACATTTTCCAGCAGGACGGAGCTCCACCCCATTGGCATCGCAATGTTCGGCGTTTTCTAAATGAATTCATACGTCAACGATGGATAGGTCGCATGGCGAATGACGACTCTGCTCTTCAGTTTTGGCCACCGAGGTCTCCAGATCTCACACCCTGTGACTTTTTCTTGTGGGGGTTCGTGAAAAGTGCAGTTTACATACCACCTCTTCCCACCAATTTGAATGAACTAAGGAATCGTATCACAGCTGCAGTCAACTCAGTGACCCAAGACATGCGTCAGAGAGTTTGGGATGAGTTCAGTTACCGTCTAGATGTTGTACGTGCAGCCGGAGGAGGACACATTGAACATCTATAAACTTTCATGTATGTAAATTAAAATTTAAAACTTTCTCTTTCAAAATGTAATTTACAGAATTAAAATATAACATGTAGTTCAGGAAATACAGCTTATTGAAATTGTTTCCATCTTATTGAATCACTCTGTATGTATTAAGACACTTTTTAAGTAAACTATCAGTTTAAAAGTGTACAAAAGTTTTTATCTATAAAATTAATTCACTAATATACTAAAACCTCCTCAAAACGACCACGTACGGTGAACTGAATATGTGGTCGTTTTGGAAAAGCGGAAGTCAGAATAATACCCTAATTAAAATAACTTTATTATTACATATGAAATTTGTATGATTATTTACCGCAAAAATATTGTTTACATAAAATTTTAATTTTTTGTGCTGTAACAAAACATCCGACGTACAAAAAAAATCCATATTTTATTGATTTTCATGTAAAAAAATCTGGTGTGAAACACTCACACTACTTTCTCTTGCCAGTGCAAAAAATTTAAACAATATAACCTAACATTAGTAATAAAACACTATATATAAACAAAAAACTAACCTCAAAAAACATAATCTTATTTTAATCATGAGTGAAAGACGCAAATTGAAAATATACCTCAGTTTGGCTTAAAAACATGAAAAATCATTCTTTCACGCTAAAGTAGGCTCTGTAGAGAAAAATGCTCGAAATAAAAGTTGTAGATCCTTTAATTTTTCTATAAATATGATTATATATAGCCTACTTTTGTCGTAAAGTGCATACTAAGGCCGAAATCTTAAAAAAATCGATTTTTCACACGTTTTCGTGAGAAAAAACAGAAAATCGCTAATTACCGCTAAACTAAGCGTTATACAAAAAAATGTTTGAAATAAAAGTTGTAGGTTTTTAAATTCTCTACAATTTTTATTATGTAAATTGTTGCGGTAAATTGCATATTAAAGCCGTAATCTTAAAAAACCAATGTTTTTACGTAAAAACAGCCTCACCCAGAATTTCAGCTAACATGACGCCTACCCTATCTTGTAGAGAATATAAAATTGAATAAACCAGGCGATTTTAAAAATAATCATAGGACCAGTTTTTGAGAAAATCGCAAAAAAGTGAAAAATTATACGAATAAACTACTACTTCCGGTTGACCGACTTTGATGAAAATGTTCGTGCCGGGTTCGGTAGTGGTATGTAACTTAAGTTTCAAGTTTCAAGTTCGTACGATGTTCCGTTCTTGAGATATTTTGTATACACATACACAGACCAATCGCTAAAAACATGTTTTTTGGGTTCATGGGGTCTGAAAACATATAGATCCGGTGAAAACTCGATTTCGAAAAATCGACATAAAAACAATACTTTCCTTCCTATATATTCATATAGGCAGGAGAAAGTAAAAAACAGAAAATCGCTAATAACCGCTAAACTAAGCGTTATATACAAAAACTGTTTAAAATAAAAAATGTAGGGTTTTAAATTTTCTACAACTTTTTAATATACAATTTTGCGCTAAAATGCATATTAAAGGCTCAGTATTAAAAACAATCCAATTTTTGTACGGGAAAATAACCTATAAGAATGACAACAGACATGTCGCCTACCCTGTCTTGTACAGTATAAAAAATGTAGTAGGCCCTAAATGAGGAGATTTTTGAAAAATCGCCTCATTTACTTTTTCAATAAAGACAAAAGCAAATAAGTGAAAAATGACACGAATAAAATACTGCTTCCGGTTGCCCGATTTTGATGAAAATTTTCGTATCGGGTCCTGTAGTAGTATATAACTTAAGTTTTAAGTTTCAAGTTCGTACGATGTTCCATTCTTGATATTGATATTTTGTTCACGTGCGCGCGCGTGAACTTGTACGGCTGAAATATGTATTTTAGCCCAAAAATGTATAATAAAAGTTGTAGTGAATTTAAAATTGTACAACTTTTGTATATAACGTTTTTTGTCTAAAAAAACTTAGTTTAGCGGTAATTAGCAATTTTCTGTTTCTTTTTCACGAAAACGTGTGAAAAAAATTGATTTTATTATTATTTCAGCCTTAGTGTGCATTTTACGAAAAAAGTGTATAACTTAATCAGATTTATAAAAAATTATAAAAGATCTACAACTTTTATTTAGAGCATTTTTCTCTACAGAGCCTAGTTTAGAGTAAAACAGTGATTTTTACTTTCTCTAGCCTATCTTGAAGGAAAGTATTGTTTTCATGTCGATTTTAAGAAATCGAGTTTTCACCGGATCTACACGTTTTCAGACCCCCTGAACCCAAAAAACATGTTTCTAGCTATTGGTCTGTGTGTGTGTGTGTGTGTGTGTGTGTGTGTGTGTGTGTGTGTGTGTGTGTGTGTGTGTGTGCGTGCGTGCGCGTGAGTGTGTGTGTGTGTGTGTGTGTGTGTGTGTGTGTGTGTGTGTGTGTGTGTGTGTGTGCAAAATATCTCAAGAACGGAACATCGTACGAACTTGAAACTTAAAACTTAAGTTACATACCACTACCGGACCCGACACGAACATTTTCATCAAAATCGGTCAACCGGAAGTAGTAGTTCATTCGAGTAATTTTTCATTTTTTTACGATTTTCTCAAAAACTGGTCCTACGATTTTTTTTAAAAATCGCCTCATTTACTCAATTTTTAATTCTCTAAAAGATAGGGTAGGCGCCATGTTTGCTGAAATTCTTGGTAAGGACGTTTTTACGTAAAAACATTTTCTTTTTAAAATTACGGCTTTAATATTAATTTTAGAGTAAAAATGTATATAATAAAAGTTGTAGAGAAATAAAAATTCTACAACTTTTATTTCAAGCATTTTTTTGTATAACGCTTAGTTTAGCGGTAATTAGCGATTTTCTGTTTTTTCTCACGAAAACTTGTGAAAAATCGATTTTTTTAAGATTTTGGCCTTAGTATGCACTTTACGACAAAAGTGTATATAATAAAATTTATAGAAAATTAAGAGATCTACATCTTTTATTTAGAGAATTTTGTCTAGTTTAGCGTGAAAGTGTGATTTTCCGTTTTTTTTAAGCCAAATTGAGTTCGATTTTCATTTTGCGTCATTCACTCATGATTAAAATAAGGTTATGATTTTGAGGTTAGTTTTTGTTTATTTATAATATTTTATTAATAATGTTAGGTTTATTATTAATTATTTGCATTGGCAAGAGAAAGTTGTGTGAGTGTTTCACACCAGATTTTTCTTATTATTAAACCAAACTAAGGTTGATTTTCATTTTATATCATTCATGATTAAAATAAAGTTAGTTCTTTTTTGTTTATTTCTAATGTTTTATTAATAATGTTAGGTTATATTGTTAATAATTTGCATTGGCAAGAGAAAGTTGTGTGAGTGTTTCACACCAGATTTTTATTAATTAAATAACAGTGTAAATTGGCATATGTTTACGTATATAAAAAATCTGGTGTAAAACACTGACACAACTTTCTCTTGCCAATGCAAATAATTAACAATAAACCTAACATTAGTATTAAAACATTAAAAATGAACAAAAAACTAACCGCAAAAAACATCAGTGAAATACGCAAAATTAAAATCGACCTCAGTTTAGCTTAAAAATACGGAAAATCGCTCATTCACGCTAAACTAGGCACTGTACAAAAAAATGCTTAAAATAAAAGTTGTAGATCTCCTGATTTCCTATAAATTTTATTGTATACACTTTTGTCGTAAAATGCATTCTAAGGCCGAAATCTTTAAAAAATAGATTTTTCACACGTTTTCGTGAGAAAAAATCAGAAAATTGCTAATTACCGCTAAACTAAGCGTTATACAAAAAAGTGGTTAAAATAAAAGTTGTAGAATTTTACATTCTCTACAACTTTTATTATATAACGTTTTGCGCTAAAATGCATATTAAAGCCGCAATCTTAGAAAGAAAATGTTTTTACGTAAAAACAGCCTCACGCAGAATTTCAGCAAACATGGCGCCTACCCTATCTTGTAGAAAATAAAAAATTGAGTAAACCAGGCGATTTTTAAAAAAAACGTAGGACCAGTTTTTGAGAAAATCGCAAAAAAGTGAAAAATTATACGAATAAACTACTACTGCCGTTGACCGATTTTAATGAAAATGTTCGTGTCGGGTCCGGTAGTGGTATGTAACTTAAGTTTCAAGTTTCAAGTTCGGACGATGTTCCCTTCTTGAGATATTCTGTTCACACACAGACACACACACACACAGACCAATCGCTAAAAACATGTTTTTTGGGTTCAGGGGGTCTGAAAACGTATAGATCCGGTGAAAACTCGATTTCGAAAAATCGACATGAAAACAATACTTTTCTTCCTATATATACATATAGGCAAGAGAAAGTAATATACGAGTATTTATAAATAAATCTGTCAGTTTACTATTGTAAGCTTTTTCAACAACTGCAATTCACAGAAATTGGTTGATTCTTTTTGAAGAGTTATCAGAACACATTTGGCAGGCTAAGCATTCTCAGTCACTCCCTAACGCTCGATAACCAATTTGGCAAACTGCCTCTTTCTCTCTCCCCCGTAAAACAATATTCGCTCTCTCTATCCTCGAATATCTCTCATTTCTACAGTTTTCTTTTCGAATTCTGTTCTTATCTGCTCATTACGGTGTAAATATTCATCCGTTGTTGTTTTATCTCGAAAATTTATTTTCAATTTTTACATTTTGATGCTCTATATGAATATACCGTACATAAGGAAAGAAACTGCCCATAACAGACAGGTGGAGTGTCAAATTATTTACACTCAATCTGTTTGTTGCAGGGCTAAAATAAATAGTTCTGTTTCTTATCACATGGTCAGCCAATGAAATGACTGAATCATTTAAGAACAGAAGAGGTAGAGGTGTAAAAGACACTAGTCAGAGTTATCTTCTCTGAAAGTAATGAATTTCACTATACAGCCAGACCCTGTGGTGAATGAAGTGAAGGTGTCATTTGCAGAGTGGAAAATATGTGCTTTTCAGAGGGCCCGGCATGCTGTTAAGCGTACTTTTCCACTCAGTGAGGAAGGCAATGGTAAACCACCTCACTCCTCGTTTTACTTAGTAAAACCTCTACAGGTTCAAACCAGCCTTTCGGCTGTTGACCTAAACAACAACAACAAGGAAAGAAAGTATTGTTTTCATGTCGAGTTTTCACCGTATATACATGTTTCAAGGCCCCCGGAACCGAATTAAACATACATTTTCAATTGGCCTGTGTCTAAACAAAATATCTAAAAATCTGGTGTGAAACACTTACACAACTTTCTCTTGTTAATGCAAATTATGAACAATATAACCTGTAATTAGTAATAAAAAATTAGAAATAAACAAACAAACTGACCTCAATAAACATAACCTAATTTTAATCATGAGTGAAAGACGCAAAATTAAAATTAACCTAAGTTTGGCTTCAAAATACGAAAAATCTCTCTTTCACGATAAACCAGACTCTTAAGAGAAAAATGCTATAAATAAAAGTTAAAGATCTTTTAATTTCCTATAAATTTGATTAGGTATACGTTTTTATCGTAACATGTATACTAAGGCTGAAATCGTAAAAAATTCGATATTTTTACACGTTTTTTTGAGAGAAAAAAAAAGAAAATCACTAATTACCGCTAAACTAAGCGCTATAGAAAAAAAGTTTGACATAAAAGTTGTAGGATCTTAAATTCTCTACAACTTTTATAGGGTACAATTTTATTCAAAAATGTGTAGGCCTATTAAAGCCGCAATCTGAAGAAAATACTTTTTTTGCGTGCAAACAGCCTCTCCAAGAATTCTGCAGACATGGCGCGTACCTTATCTTGTAGAGCATAAAAAAATGTAGTAAATGAGGCGATTTTTAAAAACATCGTAGGAGCGGTTTTTGAGAAAATCGCACAAAAGTGAAAAATTTCACGAATAAACTACTACTTCCGGTTGACCGATTTTGATTAAAATGCTTGTGGCAGATTCTCTAGTGGTATCTAATATAAGTTCCAAGTTTCAAGTTCGTACGATGTTCCGTTCTTGAGATATTCTGTTCACACACACAGACACAGACCAACGTTAAAAGCATGTTTTGTTGGTTTCAGGGGGTCTGAAACCGTGAAGATCCGGTGAAAACTGGATTTCGAAAACTGACATGAAAACAATATTTTCTATTATATGTATTCATATAGGCAAGAGAAAGTAAAAAAACAGAATTAAGTACGAAGTTGAAATTTTGAATTTAATTAAGGTATCAATACGGAATCAGAGACGAACATTTTCATCAAAATGCGTCAACTGGAAGAATAATAGTTTATTCGTTCATTTTTTTCATTTTACCTGTCAATTATCTCAAAAAAGGCTCCTACAAGTTTTTTTTAATACACTTCATTCAGTAAAATTTTTATGCCCTACTAGATAAGGTAAAGCGCCATATTAGCTGAAATTTTAGGGGTGGCTGTACTCTCGTAGTAAAAAATGTATTTTTTAAGCTTGCGGATTTAATGTATATTCCAGGGCAAAAGTGTATTATTGTTGTAAAACATTTGAAAACCTACAACTTTTTTATTACAATTTTTTTTGTACAGCGCTTAGTTTTATGGCAATTAGTGATTTTTATTTTCTCTTGCCTATATTAATATTACGGCAAGGAAAGTATTGTTTTCATGTTGATTTTCCGAAATCGAATTTTCAACAGATCTACATACGTTCTCAGACCCCCTGAACCCGAAAAACATGTTTTCAGCGATTGGTCTGTGTGTGTGTGTGTGTGTGTGTCTGCGAACAGAATATCTCAAGAGCAGACCATCGTACGGACTTGAACTTGAAACTTAATTAAGACACCACTACCGGACCCGACACGAACATTTTCATCAAAATCGGTCTACCGGAAGTAGTAGTTTATTCGTGTAATTTTTCACTTTTTTGCGATTTTCTCAAAAACTGGTTCTACGATTTTTTTTTAAAAATCGCCTGGTTTACTAAATTTTTTATGCTCTACAAGATAGGGTAGGCCCCATGTTTGCTGAAATTCTGGGTGAGGCTGTTTTCACGTAAAAATAATGTTTTTTAAGATTACGGCTTTAAGCGCAAAATTTTATATAATAAAAAATGTAGAGAATTTAAAATCCTACAACTTTTATTTCAAACATTTTTTTGCATAACGCTTAGTTTAGCGGCAATTAGCGATTTTCTGTTTTTTTTTTTTCACGAAAACGTCTAAAGTTATCGATTTTTTTACGATTTTAGCCTTAGTATGCATTTTACGATAAAAGTGCATGTAATAAAATTTATAGAAAGATCTACAACTTTTCTTTTCTTTTTTCTTTTTAGAGCCTAGTTGAGCGTGAAAGCATGATTTTCCGTAATTTTAAGCCAACTGAGGTTGATTTTTATTTGGCATCTTTCACTCATGATTAAAGTAAGGTTATGTGTATTAAAGTTAGTTTTTTGTTTGTTTCTAATGTTAGATTATATTTTGAGAAAGTTGTGTGAGTGTTTCACACCATATTTTTTCGTGAAAATCTGTAAAAAATGGATTTTTTTAAGATTGCGGGTCTATGCACTTACTACAAATTTGTACAATTAAAGTTATAAGAAATAAAAAAATTGACAACTTTTATTTTAAGCATTTTTTTCTACAGAGTGGCAATTAGTTTAGTTTAGCCAATTAGTGATTTTCAGTAGCCTTTATTTAAGTTCTACAAAGTTTGACTTTAATTTTCCATCATTCACTTACAATGAAAAATAAGGTTATATTTTCACTTTCTCTTGCCTATATGAATATATTGGAAGGAAATTATGGTTTTCATGTTGATTTTTAGAAATCGAGTTTTCACCGGATCTACACGTTTTCAAACCCCCTGAACCCAAAAAAACATGTTTTTAGCGATTGGTCTGTGTGTGTGTGTATGTGTGTGTGTGTGTGTGTGTGTGTGTGTGTGTGTGTGTGTGCAAAATATCTCAAGAACGGAACATCGTACGAACTTGAAACTTGAAACTTAAGTTACATACCACTACCGGACCCGACACAAACATTTTCATCAAAATCGGTCAACCGGAAGTAGTAGCTGATTCGTGTAATATTTCACTTTTTTCGATTTTCTCAAAAACTGGTCCTACGAATTTTTTAAAAATCGCCTGGTTTACTAAATTTTTTATTCTCTACAAGATAGGGTAGGCGTCATGTTTGCTGAAATTCTGGGTGAGGCTGTTTTCACGTAAAACCATAGTTTTTTTAAGATTACGGCTTTAATATGCACTTTAGCGCAAAAATTTATATAATAAAAGTTGTAGAGAATTTAAAATTTTACAACTTTAATCTCAAACATTTTTTTGTATAACGCTTAGTTTAGCAGTAATTAGCAATTTTCTGTTTTTTCTCACGAAAACGTGTGAAAAATCGATTTTTTTTAAGATTTCGGCCTTAGTATGCATTTTTTGACAAAAGTGTATATAATCGAATTTATAGAAAATTAAAAAATCTACAACTTTTATTTAGAGCTTTTTTTGTACAGAGCCTAGTTTAGCGTGAAAGAGTGATTTTCCATATTTTTAAGCCAAACAGGTAGATTTTCATTTTGCGTCTTTCACTCATGATTAAAATTAGGTTATGTTTGTTGAGGTTAGTTTTTTTGTTTATTTCTAATGTTTGGTATATTGTTAATTATTTGCATTGGGAAGAGAAAGTTGTGTGAGTGTTTCACACCGGATTTTTTACTTTACATTGTTTAATAATGATGAAATATACATTATATTGTTTCTTATAACATGGTCAGCAAATTATATGACTGAACTATTTAAGAATAGAAGAGGTAGAGGTGTAAAACACACTATTAAATATTCATAGTTACATCCTCTGAGAGTAATGAGTTTCATCATTGTACTGGTAGACCGTGTGGTGAATGAAATAAAGGTGTCATATGCAGGGTGGGCCTGGCATGCTGATAAGCATACTTTCCACTCAGTGAGTTGTGGCAATGGTAAACCACCTCACTCCTCGTTTTACTTAGTAAAACTTCCCGAGGTTTAAAGCAGTCTTTTAACTGATGACCTAAACAACAGCATATTGGTAATTATTTACAATGGCAAGAGAAAATCCCATGGCTTTTTCACATAAGATTTTTACTTTCTCTTGCCTATATGAATATATAGGGAGGAAAGTATTGTTTTCATGTCGATTTTAACAAATACACTCTTCACCGGATCTGCACGTTTTTAGACCCCTGAACTCAAAATAACATGTTTTAGCGATTGCTCTGTGTAAACAGAATATCTCAAGAACCAAACATCAAACGATCTTGAAACTTGAAACTTAAGTTAAATACCACTACCGGACCCTAGACGAAAATTTTCATCAAAATCGGTTGACCGAAAGTAGTAGTTTATTCGTGCCAGTTTTCACTTTTTTGCGAGTTTCTCAAAAACGGCTCTAACTATTTTTTTTTAAATTGCCTTATTTACTATATTTTTTATGCTCTGCATGGTAGGGTAGGCGCCATGTCTGTTGAAATTCTTGGCTAGGCTGTTTTTTCGTAGAAGGTTATTTTATTAAGATTGCGACTTTTAATATGCATTTTAGCGTTAAAATGTATATAATAAAAGTTGTAGAGAATTTAAAATTCTACAACTTTTAGTTAAATATTTATTTTGTATAACGCTTAGTTTAGCGGTAATTAGCGATTTTCTGTTTTATTTTCTCACGAAAACGTGTGAAAACCCGATTTTCTTACGATTTCAGCCTTAGTATGCATTTTACGACAATAATATATATAATAAAAATTATAGGAAATTAAACGATCTACAATTTTTGTAAAGAGCATTTTTCTCTACAGAGCCTAATTTAGAGTGAAAGAGTTATTTTCCATATTTTTAAGCTAAACTTAGATTGATTTTCACTGAACGTCTTTCACTCATGATTAAAATAAGATTATATTTTTTTAGATTAGTTTTTTGTTTATTTGTAAAGTTTTATTACTAATGTTAGGTCATATTGTTAATTATTTGCATTGGCAAGAGAAAGTTTTATGTGTTTCACACCAGATTTTTTTGTTAGAGAAATTATATGTTCTAGATTTAGTAATTTTGAAGTTTGTTTCATTTATTTTTAAAGATTTTCGGTATAAATAGGAACGACATAGGCCTACATAACTTAGTTTTTAAACCGTTGAACTTTTAGGTGTCTTTTAATTTCGTTTGGAGAGACATCTCAAACTTTTACGATATTATTGGAGCTGATAGAGAGAAATTTGACAGATATATTTGTAACTATATATAATTTCATTTTGTGTCTAACATATTTGACAAGTTGTTTTTACGTAACTTTATAAAAAATGGTCGGTAAACCGCAGTAACTTTTACATCATAAATCTTCAACCCCGCCAAAACCAGAAATTCTGAGTTAAAAAATATGGAACGATAAAGTTCTTAAAAGGAATTTACTACAACTTCGGGTTTTCAACACATTACCGTCTGAAATAAAACTACTTTACAGGTATACTAGCAACCGCCGCTCGCTTCGCTTCACAGCAGCTAATGAAGGCCTCATTCAATTATTTTAAAACCTCTCTACATAAAGTCCAGCCTTTCTAAGTTTGCTCCTACTGTAAACAAATAATGACGTCACTGAGCATGCGCATTACATTAAAAATGTGTACACACTGATTAAAAAGTAAAAACAAAATACTTTGAAAAATATTTAAATACAAAATACTTTTAAAAGTATTTTTATAAATGAAATGGTTAGGCCTACATCATATCACGACCGATGTTTTAGGTAATTTAAGTACTTTTAATTCAAAATATAGTTAACTTAATAGGAATACGACATCCATAAAGTCGAGGACTCTAGGGTGCACCCTGTTGTAGCTGGCTTTGGTTTGTTGACACTAGGAGCAAACTAACAACGGCTGAACTTTACAATATTTGTGGTTTTCTTGCCCTGTGGCACCAAAATAAATTGTTTTTCTGCACTTCCAGCTCTAGAAAGTCCGACATAAAGTTGTCCATGAGTTGAGGAAGCACTCTTTTCTCAAATCGATGCCCACCGTTTTAAATGTTTGTCCCTGCGATTTAACAGAATTGAATAGAATGCATAGATGAATAGCGATGGAAAAGAAAGTGACAGTTTATAAATGGCTGAGATGAGAGACAGTAATACGTGAGTGTGGTACGCAGAGTAATTGGAAATATGTGACTCATTCGCTACCTGTCGAATGAAAACAAATGTATGAAATACAGTACAAAATAAAAATTTTGAATATTTCCAAATTTTTTATGTTTTTGGAATCGAATGTTATTCTACACGTTTTTCTATGATATATAAAAGTTTAATCGTGCTTCAAGCCCAAAAAATACACCATCCAGAGAACTCTTAGAAAAAATAAAAATGCTATGCACCCGATAAACTGAAACATGCGACATCGTCACAGTTTAAGTTGCTTAACTCACTCAATTAAAGTTACTTGAAGTTGAAAAATAGCTTATATTAATCAGGAGGCTCTAAGCTATGCAACAATGAAAGATTTTTTTAAATCAGTACAGTAGTTTCTGAGATTACCTCATACATACAAACAAACAGACGTTTCTTCTTTATTATTCAGGGTGATTTTTTAGTCCTGTTACCCAATTGTTAATGTCTGGTAATATTTTTCTAAAAAAAATAAATTTTGTTTTGGGACACTATGTTGGTAGCCCTACTCAACCAGTATGAATATGGCAGTGTGAGTTGATTCTCCTTGAGCTGTGTAAAATTTTGTGCCATTTCCGGTCGTGCTACGAACAGAATGTCTTTTATCCTAAAACAATCTATTGTTTAAATCTGGAGGCTGAAGCTCTAGAACTAATCGTATGTGATACGGATACAATTTCAATTTTTTAGCAGCTTTCTGAGCACTCGAACAAGACAAATCAACATGCGAGGAAAGTTTTTGTAAACTTTTCCATGGAGAATTGAGTAATCTTGTTTTCACATTCTCTTAACGTCATCTGTCAAGAGAGTTGGTCGACCACTACGTTTTCTGCTGCAAACAATACCTGCCTCTAAAAATCAGTTAGTTAGCCTAGAAATTGCCTAGAATAGAGTGGAGGAACACCAAAAAATTTAATTTGAAATGATTCTTTTACACTCGCATACGATTTTGTAGCAAAATATTATTCAAGAATGAAAACCCGTTGTTCTAGGGTAAAAGACATTCTGTTCGTAACACAACTGGAAATAGCACAAAATTTTACGCATCTCAAGGATAAATCAACTCAAACTGTCGTATCTATACCGGTTGAGTAGGGCTACCAACTTTGTGTCACAAAACAAAATATCCCTTTCTTAGAAAAAAATTACCAGACATTAACAATTGGGTAACAGGATTAAAAAATCACCCTGTATTAGTATAGATGTAATATTTAACTTGAAGTTAGTTTGGAATTTGGATATAGTAAATAATAAACAAAATTACAAAATTTGTAATTACAAAATCTGTTTGTGTGTGCGCGCGCGCGTACACATACACACACACACACACGCACACACACACACACACACACACACACACACAGTCCAATCGCTAAATACATGTTTTTTGGGTTCAGGGGTCTGTTTACGTGTATATTTTGGTGAAGAATGTATTTGTTAAAATCGACATGAAAACAATACTTTCCTTCCTGTATATTCATATAGGCAAAAGAAACTAAATATATCTGAATTAAAAATTTCAAACGATAGAAAACCATTAAACCATAAACCATTAAAACAACTTTAATGGAGAATTTAAAAAAATATATCTGGATTTGTGCAATAAAAGGAAAAATCTTGAAATTGTAAGAAAAATACTTTGCTTTTGGGATAAGAAAAGCATTCAGTCAATGTCTCCTGAGGGAATCCAATGTATCAATCAATCAGTATCCCGTTAAAACAAAGGGAGCTTCAGCTGCTAACAAACCGTACTGAATCCAACTACAACGTACAGTAAATCAGGATATCATTAAACCAAAATATTTATTTTATAAAAAATCTGGTGTGAAACACTCACACAACTTTCTCTTGCCAATGCAAATAATTAATAATAAACCTAATATTATTAATAAAATATTATAAGTAAACAAAAACTAACCTCAAAAACATAACCTTATTTTAATCATGAGTGAATGACGCAAAATGAAAATCGAACTCAATTTGGCTTAAAAAAACGGAAAATCACATTTTCACGCTAAACTAGGCTCTGTAGAGAAACATTCTCTAAATAAAAGTTGTAGATCTCTTAATTTTCTATAAATTTTATTATATACACTTTTGTCGTAAAAATATGCATTCTAAGGTCGAAATCTTTAAAAAATCGATTTTTCACACGTTTTCGTGAGAGAAAACAGAAAATCGCTAATTACCGCTAAACTAAGCGTTATACAAAAAAATGCTTGAAATAAAAGTTGTAGGTTTTCTAATTCTCTACAACTTTGATTATATACATTTTTGCTTTAAAATTAATATTAAAGCCGTAATCTTAAAAAAACACATTTTTTACGTAAAAACAGCCTCACCAAGAATTTCAGCAAACATGGCGCCTACCCTTTCTTGTAGAGAATAAAAAATTGAGTAAACCAGGTGATTTTAAAAAAACATCGTAGAACCAGTTTTTGAGAAAAACGCAGAAAAGTGAAAAATGACACGAATAAACTACTACTTCCGGTTGACCGATTTTGATGAAAATGTTCATGTCGGGTTCGGTAGTAGTATGTAACTTAAGTTTCAAGTTTCAAGTTCGTACGATGTTCCGTTCTTGAGATATTTTGTACACACACACGCGCGCGCGCGCGCGCACGCACACACACACACACACACACACACACACATACAGACCAATCGCTAAAAACATGTTTTTTGGGTTCAGGGGGTCTGAAAACGTATAGACCCGGTGAAAACTCGATTTCGAAAAATCGACATGAAAACAATACTTTCCTTCCTATATATTCATATAGGCAAGAGAAAGTAAAAATATTGTGACATTTATCTCTAAGGTCCGTTTCGGGATCTGGGTATATTAAATTATTGACACACTATATTGTGACAATCTGCCCATAACAGACAGGTGGAGTGTCAAATTATTTACACTCAATCTGTTCGTTGCAGGGCTAAAATAAATAGTTATGTTTCTTATCATATGGTCAGCCAATTAAATGACTGAATAGTTTAAGAACAGAAGAGGTAGAGGTGTAAAAGACACTAGTCAGAGTTATCTTCTCTGAAAGTAATGAATTTCACTATACAGCCAGACCCTGTGGTGAATGAAGTGAAGTTGTCATTTACAGAGTGGAAAATATTATATGCTTTTCAGAGGGTCCGGCATGCTGATAAGCGTAGTTTTCCACCCAGTGAAGAAGGCAAAGTAAACCACCTCACTCCTCGTTTTACTTAGTAAAACCTCTACAGGTTCAAACCAGCCTTTCGGCTGTTGACCTAAATAACAACATTGTGACAATATCGAAGTAGGGCATGGTTCGCGAAATTTCTAGCACTTCATTCATAAAATGGTAAAGAGTAGATAATAGAGTGAAAAAGTAACAATAGGACAATAGTAACAATAAACGTATACCTATTAATAAAAGGTGTATGAGAAGGTCGGGTTATTGTTGTACAACTATTTATGAAAGGGCCGGTTGATTACACTTTTTATTTACAATAGATCTTTTGTTGACTTGTTTACAATAGATTTTTCTAGCACTCATTTATAAAGGGGTTTTTTGTACTTTATTATTTGTATCGAATTTCGGTGTCTTTCGGGAAGATTCTTTTTTTTGATTCACTATATAAAGAGATTCCCGAGTGCGGTCAGTTAGTTAGTATTTGTTTGATCTCTGACGAGTGTTTATTGCGTGCTATCGGGGCGTTATATCAGGTTAACGGTTCCGAGGTATTGTTATACTTTTTTTTGTGTATGTGCTTTGTGTATAATTATTGTAAGTAGTACTAAGTAAAAAGTAATTTATTGTGTTACTCCATTATAATTAGTTTATTATTTATTTTAAGTAAATTATTAAGTTATTTATTGTATTATAAATAACTTAATACAATAAGTTATTGTATAAAACCAGGGATATAGTGGAGAGGAAACTGGAAAGTTGGAGAGAGGTATTAGAGGAGGGAGGCCTGAGGATCAGCAGGGAAAAGACTGAATACCTATGGTTTGGAGGTGAGGATAAGAGTGGAGGGGTGAGTTTGCTGAATGAAGAGGTGAGAAGGGTAAAGTGTTTCAAGTACCTAGGTTCATGCCTAACCGAGAGTGGAGGACTGGAGGAGGAAATTAACCATAGAATACAAGCTGGATGGAATAACTGGAGGCGAACGACAGGTGTATTGTGTGACAGAAGGATTGGGACAAAAATTAAGGGAAAGATATATAAGACAGTGATTGGACCGGCATGGTTATATGGTAGTGAAACTTGGCCTATGAAGAAGAGACAGGGAAACAAGTTGGAGGTTGCGGAAATGAAGATGTTGAGGTGGATGCAGGGAAAGACTAGGAAAGATAGGATACGAAATGAAGTAATAAGGGAGTCTGTGGGAGTGATAGAAGTGTCCAAGAAGGTTCAGGAACGAAGACTGCAGTATACCACTGCAGTCCGTTAATGTCCATTTGGACATTTGATGCGTAGGGAGGAGGAGTATGTGAGGAGGGTTGTGGATAGATTGGTGGTGGATGGGGTGAGAGGGAGGGGGAGACCCTGGAGAAGATGGAGAGACGCCGTGGCGGATGACCTGAGGGAGAAGGGCCTGAGCGAGGAGGATGTGGTGGATTGGAGAGAGTGGAGGAGAAGAATAAGGAACAGTGACCCCTGAGGAAGGGAAAAGCTGAAGAAGAAGAAGAAGAAGAAGATTGTGTTATATCATTATAATTAGTGTATTATTTATTTTGTAAATCTTTCAGTTGTAAATAAATACTTTTAATTCTAAACTTTAGTGTATTAATTATTTAATTACCTAGATCCCGAAACGGACCTTAGCGATAAGTGTCACAATATTTCAGAATTCAAGTATTTATTACAACTAAAACTCTGGTGTTGAAATACACACACAACTTTCTCCTGCCATTGCAAAAAAGGAACAACATAACCTAATACAGTATTAGTAATAAAATGTTAGAATTAAACAAAAACTCTAACCTCAAAAAAGTAACCTAACTTTAATCATGAGTGACTGATGCAAATTAAAAATCAACCTTAGTTTTGCTTAATAACACGGAAAATCACCCTTTCACGCTAAACTTGGCTCTGTAGAGAAAAATGCTTAAAATAAAAATTGTTGATCTTTATCTTTTTTATAAATTTGATTTTTACAGTTTGGTCGTAAAATGGACGTAGCTTAATAAGGCCGAAATCTTTAAAAAAAACCGATTTTTTTTTAAGGATTTTCATAAGAAAACAGACAGAAAGTTGCTAATTACCGCTTAAGTAAGCGTTATACAAAAAAATGTTTTAAATTAAAGTTGTAGGATTTTAAATTGTCTACAAATTTTATGAAGTACATTTTGCGCTAAAATGAATATTAAAGCTGCAATCTTAAAAAAAACTATATTTTTTAAGAGAAAACAGCCGCCCCCAGAATTTTAGCAGACTTGGCGCCTACCCTATCTTGTAGAGCATGAAAAATGTAGTAAATGAGGCAATTTAAAAAAAATTGTAGACATTTTTGAGAAAATCGCAAAAAAGTGAAAAATGACACGAATAAACTACTACTTATGGTTGACCGATTCTGATGAAAATGTTCTTGTCGCGTCCTCTAGTGGTACCTAACTTAAGTTCTAAGTTTTAACTTCGTACGATGTTCCGTTCTTGAGATATTCTACACACACACAGACCAATCGCTATAATAAGTTTTTTGGGTTCAGGGGATCTGAAAACGAGTAGATTCGGTAAAAAATTGACTATAAACCAATACTTTCTTTCCTATATATTCAAATAGGCACGGATAGGCATTTTTATTTAGCTTCGACTTCACAACATTTTATTACATCGCATATTATGAGATTTTGTTCAGCACTGTGAATAGTTCGACCACGTTTTCGAGAAACCTGTTTACGGTAACAAACAGTTACGTATTGTTCCGAATACAAGCCGCAGTTTTTCCCTTAAAATCGGGTTCCATAATTTGACCTGCGGCTTGCATTCGCGCTTTAATAATAATAATTGTTTCTTATTAAGCATAAGTAGGTATGATGAGAGAGAGAGAAAGAAAGAGAGAGAAAGAGAGAGAGAGACGCACTTCTTACGTAGTGCGTGTACAGTCATTTTGATCAGTTTGGTGTTACAGTATAAAGTTTGGTAGCAGTTTTCTTATATTTCATTTTGTTTTTTATCCGATTATTTGTTTTTTGTTGTATTTTATACATCGCCATGAGTGATGTTATAGGTTAAGGGTACTTTGTCTATACAAGTACCCAAAAAGTAGCGCAGGACTTGCGATACCAATTTTGAATTATTGGTGTCGCAAGTCCTGCGCTACTTTTTGGGTAAAACCGCGGAAAAGACATCCACCAAAGAAGCCGGAAGAAAATACATATGATGTAGATGAATCCTTGTGTTCGGCATTGAACAAAAAATAAACAAAAACTTGTAAATGCTAATTAAGTATTAAGTGCATTTGTTTGTACGGTATTTTCTTCTTAAAAAATAAAATACTTTCAAAAACATACAAGTACAGTAATTGAAATTTATTTCCTAGTTTTGATCGTAATTTTTCCGATGCGGCTTAAATTCGGGTGCGGCTTGTTTTCGGAATAATACGGTATATTCGAACAGTTAACCTACAAAAGGTTCCGCGATATACAGTATATGCTCTGGGTATAGTATAAGTTGTTATGTTTGTCGTACTGAAATTAAAGCAGTCGCGCATGCGCACTGATGCTTTCCCCCCTTTACCCCTCATTGCAAACAAGGGCAACCTCGTGACTCAAGTGACTACACGTACTACTAGAAGACCCGACAAGACAATTTCATCAAAATCGGTCAACCGGAAGTCGTAGTTTATTCATGTAATTTTTCGCTTATTTGAGATTTTCTCAAAAACGGGTACTACGATTTTTTTTATAAAATCGCCTCATTTACTACATTTTGTACGCTGTACATGATAGGGTAGGCCCCGTGTCTGCTGAATCTCTTGAAAAGGTTGTTTTTTCGTAAAAAAATTGTTTTTTAAAGATTGGGGCTTTAATACCCATTTTAGTGCAAAAATTTATATAATAAAGTTGTAGAAAATTAAAAATCTACAACTTTTATTTAGAACATTTCTTTGTAGGCTATTAACTTAGTTTAACGGTAATTAGAGATTTTCTGTTTTGTTTTCATAAAAATCTGTAAAAGAAATATTTTATTTAATAATATTACGGCCTTAGTATGCATTTTACGAGAAATTGTATTATAATGAAATTTATAGGTAGGCTAATTAAGAGATCTACAACTTTCATTTGAAGCATTTTTCTCTACAGAGCCTAGTTTAGCGTGTATGAGTGATTTTCAGTATTTTTAAGCCAAACTGAGGTTGATTTTCATTTTGCGTCTTTCACTCATGATTAAAATAAAGTTTTGTTTGTGAGGTTAGATTTTTGTTTATTTCTAATGTTTTATTTCTAATGTTAGATTATATTGTTCATTATTTGCATTGGCAAGAGAAAATCGTGTGAGTGTTTCACACAAGATTTTTTTTTTGTTTTTGTTTTACGTCCAACTGTTGATTTGTTTTGATTGTTACGTCCAACATGATTAAAATTAGGTTATGTTTTTGAAGTAAGTTTGATTGTTTATTTCTAATGTTAGGTTATATTGTTAATTATTTGCATTGACAAGAGAAAGTCGTGTGAGTGTTTCACACCAGATTTTTCTGTAGTGGTTACAACCTTAAATGTTAAACTTTTCATCAAACGCTACTCTCATATATCAATCAAGTAACTGATGTTGTATAAAAACGAGTCAAAGGTTTGAGTGCATACTGCTTGACAACGATCGAAATACGATTCCCTCCCTTTCCTACTTCTTCCATTCCCGTGCCGGATCGAATACATTGGTACGCACAACAGAAAATGGCCAATTAATATGAATAAAATCACTTATACTATAGTTCAGCCGCTCTAAGTTTGCTCCTACTGTCAACAAACCAAAACCAGCTACTACAGGGTGCACGCTAGAGTCCGTGACTTTATGGATGTCGTATTCCTATTAAGTCAACTATTTTTTAAATTATAAGTACTTAAAGTACTAAAAACATCAGTCGTGATATGATGTAGGCCTAACAATTTAATTTAGAAAAATACTTTTAAAAGTATTTTGTATTTAAATACTTTTGAAAGTATTTAGTTGTTACTTTTTAATCAGCGTGTACACATTTAGACATATGCGCATGCTCAGTGACGTCATTATTTGTTTACATTAGGAGCAAACTTAGAACGGCTGAACTGTAGATTCTTGTAATCCATAACATTTTGTGCAGATTATGTGACCACCAGCAGAATGCCATAATTGTTTCTATTATCTTTGTTTACTATTAGATACAGGTGATTTGTTCTAGCTACAGGGTGATTTTTTAGTCCTGTTACCCAATTGTTAATGTCTGGTAATTTTTTTCTAAGAAAGGGATATTTTGTTTTGTGACACAAAGTTGGTAGCCCTACTCAACCGGTATAGATACGACAGTTTGAGTTGATTCTCCTTGAGTTGCGTAAAATTTTGTGCTGTTTCCAGTTGTGTTACGACGAGAATGTCTTTTACCCTAGAACAACGGGTTTTCATTCTTAAACAATATTTTGCTACAAAATCGTATGCGAGTGTAAAAGAATCATTTCAAATTAAATTTTTTGGTGTTCCTCCACTCTATTTTAGGCAATTTCTAGGCTAACTAACTGATTTTTAGAGGCAGGTATTGTTTGTAGCAGAAAACGTAGTGGTCGACCAACTCTCTTGACAGATGACGTTAAGAGAATGTGAAAACAAGATTGCTCAATTCTCCATGGAAAAGTTTACAAAAACTTTCCTCGCATATCGATTTGTCATGTTCGAATGCTCAGAAAACTGCTAAAAAATTGAAATTGTATCCGTATCACATACGATTAGTTCTAGAGCTTCAGCCTCCAGATTTAAACAAGAGATTGGTTTAGGATAAAAGACATTCTGTTCGTAGCACGACCGGAAATGGCACAAAATTTTACACAGCTCAAGGAGAATCAACTCACACTGCCATATCCATACTAGTTGAGTAGGGCTACCAACTTAGTGACACAAAACAAAATTTATTTTTTTTAGAAAAATATTACCAGACATTAACAATATTGGGTCAGGATTAAAAAATCACCCTGTAGAAGCTCTCCCACCAATGCTCTGTGCCGCTGAGCTGTTCTGTTTAATGGTGGGGGAAGCTCCTCGAAGGGAAGTGATCAGTCTCTCCATAGTGCTAACAGCGTTAAGAGCCTAAGTGTACTATAAATCCTAAAAACATTGACTGTATGTTGTAATTTTATATTTTTGTTGTTCTATTCCCTTCACACGTCTTCAACTCGTGCATTCGGTAGTAGGCCTACTGGTTTTGGAACCTATTGTTTTTACTCTTTTGCTGTTTGGTTTTTGTTTATATTAATTTTTTGTATGTATTCTTTGTTTCGTTTCTACTTTCTATTTATTTAATTATTACAATGGAACCTAGTTGTAGTAGTGAAAATTCGAGCACGAGTGCTAGTGTAATACGAAAAAGGCAGGTAATACGCGATCAGGCTAGGGAGTGTATAGTCAGTGTATACAATTTTATGAAAAAAGAAGCTGAACAAAACGGACCAAGTCTAGCGTAGTAGTTGTAACAGAGTAGTATACAGTTAGAAAGAGAGGGAATGATAATTAAGTGAGAAGGGGTGACAACACTTGCCCCGTTGAAACTATCCCTACTCTACCTACTCGCCCTCCCCTTACAAGCTTCTTCCAAAAACAAATGTACAGTAGTGTAGTCATAATATAACACAGCTAGTTCTTAGTTTATAATGTTGACTGGTAATCTAAATAATGGATACGATTTAATTATTAAAATGGAGTAAGCATTATTCTTTATTTACTTGAGAGCAGCCAATATAAACTATGCTTTTACTTCAGTTCTACAGTGTTAGCGACCGTGCAGTATTGGTTTTGTAGTCAATGCAGTTTTATTATGTTTTGGGTTTGATCGGTTGTTCAATATTCAGTTAAATCCGTTTCGATTAAACAAATACAGTGTAGGCCTACGTGTATATTTGTGATTTAAACAGGTACAGGTGTTGAAAACTCTTTTTATCCCCACGAGGGTATGCCAAATTTGTTGAAAAGACTAAATAATTCTCCCCGCAAGCTGGATGCCAAATTTGTTGTGAATAAATGAAATCATAGATCAATATCGTTGAATAAATTTTTAC
>JAQMRL010000020.1:1549840-1657340 GCA_035578175.1 Catonia carolina | reverse complement strand
ACAGAATTTTAAAATACAGTATTGTATAATATACAGCATTTACTTTCTCTTGCCTATATTATTATTTAGGAAAGAAAGTATTCTCTTCAACTGTATTTTAAAAAATTGAGTTTTCCCTGATACACGTTTTCAGAACCCCTGAACCCAAAAAACATATTTTTAGTGATTGAGCTACGAGTGTGTGAACAGAATATCTCAAGAACGAGACATTGTATGTTTCGTAGTAAGTAAGGTACTACTAGAGGACCCGACACGAACATTTTCATCAAAATCGGTCTACTGGGAAGTACAGTGGTAGCGATTTTTTGCAATTTTCTCAAATATTGCTCTTACGATTTTTAAAAATCTCATTTACTACATTTTTTTAATTTTTGTAGAGGCCTTGCTCTTGTAGAAAAAAATTATTTTTTTAAGATTGCAGCCTTAATATCCATTTTAGGGGAATAATAATAATGTGACACTTATCGCTAAGGTCCGTTTCGGGATCTAGGTAATTAAATAATTAATACCTACACTAACATTTACAATTACAAATATTTATTAGGTACACTAAGGGATTTACAAAATAAATAATGATGTAATACAATAAATAACTTAAATATAATTTGCTTAGTACTACTTACAATCAATTATATAGAATACCTGCCCATAACAGACAGGTGGAGTGTCAAATTATTTACACTCAATCTGTTTGTTGCAGGGCTAAAATAAATAGTTCTGTTTCTTATCACATGGTCAGCCAATTGAATGACTGAATCATTTAAGAGCAGAAGAGGTAGAGGTGTAAAAGACACTAATCAGAGTTATCTCCTCTGAAAGTAATGAATTTCATTATACAGCCAGACCCTGTGGTGAATGAAGTGAAGGTGTCATTTGCAGAGTGGAAAATATGTGCTTTTCAGAGGGCCCGGCATGCTGATAAGCGTACTTTTCCACTCAGTGAGGAAGGCAACGGTAAACCACCTCACTCTTCGTTTTACTTAGTAAAACCTCTACAGGTTCAAACCAGCCTTTTGGCTGATGACCTAAACAACAATATAGAATACACATACACAATGGAACTGAATACACAATGCACATACACAAGATAATATAACAATAGTTAACCACTAGAATGCTCGGATACGTAACCTGTGCTACGCACCTATAGCCACTTGTCAAAGATCAAACGGATACTGACTCTCGACCGCACCTGGGCTCCCTTTATATAGGTTAGATGAAAGAGATTTCTCGAAAGACACAGAAATTCAATCAAAAAGATAATTACAGAGTGGCAGAGAAATTCCATGCAAATAATTAAGTACAAAAAACCCTTTTTACTGGAAAAGTCTTAACTAATTGTAAACAAGTAAATAGATCTGCCGGCCGCATTGACGTAGTTTATAACGTGCTCGCCTCTCACCATGCGGTCCTGGGGTCGAATTCCACTCAGGCACGGCATATTTTCATACGTTACAAAAAAATAATTTCATCCTACATTGCATAAAGTTCCACTCCAACGTCGTCGCTCGCTAATGACCGTTGTAGTTGATGCGACGTTAAACAAAAAAAAAGTAAATAAATCTACTGTAAATAGATAAAAAGTTTTTACAGGTAATCAGCCGACCTTTTCATTAATAGTTGTACAACAATAACCTTTTATAAATAGGTATACTTTTATTGTTACTATTGCCCTATTGTTACTTTTCCACTCTATTATCTACTCTTTACCATTTTATGAATGAAGTACTAGAAATTTCGCGAACCATGCCCTTCTTCGATGTTGTCACAATAATAATAATAATAATAATATAACGGGTGAGGTAGTGAGTCGGGCGATTTGGCAACACTGCATACAGTTTCCTGTAATGTGGCTAGGAGAATGGGACTACCGCCACCTTGCAGCGGCTGTTTTACCATTTAGTTCCAATGGAGTCGTGGAGCGGTGCACAACGAGCATACGCTGTTAAAGCGTATTATAAAAATAATGATAGTGAAGTGTTCGCGCAGCGCTCATTTCGTAATTATTTCAATATTGCGCGTAATGATCCGATACCTTCAGCCCACGCAATAAAAATATGGGTTAAAAACTTCGAAGAAACAGGCTCAACACTGAACACACGAACTGGAAGCGTAAAAAGTGTCCGTACACCAGAAAACGTTGACAAGGTGCAGGCGGCTGTCTTAAGAAGTCCTACGCGTTCAGCTCGACGGCATGCAATATCACTCGGCATTTCTAATCGCAGTGTAAGGAGGATTTTACAAAAAGATCTACAGTTCCATCAGTTTAAAATTCAGTTAGTGCACGCTTTGAATAATGTTGATCACGCATCCCGACTTGCTTTTTGTAATCGATTATTGGACATGATGAATGACAGCGCAGATCTTCTCAACAATCTTTGGATGAGTGATGAAGCCACTTCCATCTTTCGGGCTTCGTAAATAAGCAAAATTTTAGATATTGGTCACGCGAAAATCAACAAAAAATACACGAAAAGCCGCTTCGCAGTTTGGTGTGCAATATCAACACAGGTTATATTTTGTAGGACCATATTTTTTTGAGGATGACAATGAACGTGCAATTACAGTGAATACACAGCGCTATGTTAACATGTTGGAGAACTGTCTTCAACCGGAATTAGTTCGTAATCCGGCTTACCAAAACATGTTTTTTCAATAAAACGGTGCTACCTGCCATACATCCAGGGCTTCAATTAATGTTTTGCGACGCTTGTTTCCCAATCGCGTCATTTCTAAGAACGGAGACATTTCATGGCCAGCCAGATCACCAGATTTCTCTGCATTTTATTACTTTCTATGGGGACACTTAAAATCACGTGTTTTCCAATCTCCACCGCCTCGAAATGTACGGGAACTTAAAGAACGGATACGCGAAGAAGTGGCATGAATTCCTACAGCCACATTACGAAATGTGATGAATAACCGTGCACGAGTTCAGGAATGTGTGCGACAAAATGGAGGACATCTTTATGACTTGATTTTTAAGTAATTTATAAAAAATTGTAAATATGTAAGTAATACTTGGTATATTCTAAATTAATTAAACTACATTTCTTAACTTTTCACGGTGTTTTCACAATCGCCCAATTCACTGCCTCACCCGTTATAATAAAAATTGAACAAATTTTGGAAACTACAACTTTTATTTCAAGCGTTTTTTGTTCAACGCTTTGTTCAGCGTCACTTAGTGATTTTCTGTATTTTTTTTTCATTAAAATCGGTAGAAAAGTGTACACTTAGAAATGTGTATATTATAATTAATTAAACTTATAGAAAATAAAAATAATGGACAACTTTTACTTTAAGCATTTCTTCTACAAAGCCTAGTTTAGCTTTAATCAGTGATTTTCTATATTAGTAGCCTAAGCCAAACTGAGAGTGATTTTCGCGTTACATCATTCACTCATGATTAAACATACAGTCCAGCCTCTGTTAGTTTGCTCCTAATGTAATCAAATAATGACGTCACTGAGCATGCGCATTATATCAAAATGTGTACAGGTCATTTATTCTAGCTAGAAGCTCTCCCTCCAACGCTCTGTGCCGCTGAGCTGTTCTGTTTAGTTGTGAGGGAAGCACCTCGTAGTTGTAACAGTAGTATACAGTTAGAAAGAGAGGGAATGATCATTAAGTGAGAAGGAGACAACACTTGCCCCTTGAAACCATCCCTACTGTACCTTTTTTTTTTTTTTTTTTTTTTTTTTTTTTTTTTGCGCCCTGGAGACTCCAGGAGGAGTATAGGACATGTCGTCAGATATAACACCTGAAATACATATAAGAATCACACAATGTATCACTACTATCAACAAAGAAATTCTTGTACGCTATAAAAAGTTTCACTGATCAAGTATTTTTTCAGATTTTTTTTAAAAGAATTCAAATCCTCACAACACTTTAAAGGTTGGGGTAATTTATTCATGAATTTTCTCCCTGCATAAGTAGGTTTTTGTTCAAACAATTTTGTGGAGTGATTAGCCACATAATAATTATTCCTGTTTCTCGTGTTATGATTGTGAACATTGAAATTCTGCATAAAATTATTTTGCCTAACATACATAATCACCTCAAAAATGTAGAGGGAGGGAACTGTAAGCAATTTAAGCTCCTTAAATAGTGGCCTGCATGAGGTTAGCTGGTTAGCTCCCACCATACACCTAATAGCTTTCTTTTGAATTTTAAAAACCCTATTTATATTACCCATGCTAGAATTACCCCATACTAAAATACCATAACGGATATGAGACAGAATGAGGCCATGATAAGCTGCCATTAGTCATTTTTTATCATTTAATCTGGCAATTTGTTTTAGTGCAAATACCCCAGATGATATTTTACTACAAACTTGATTGATATAGAAGTCCCAAGACAAAGATCTATCTATAGATACGCCCAAGAACTTCACTGTTTCTACATGCTCTAACCTATTATTATGAATAAATACATCCACTTCTCTACTTTCTTTAACGTTATGTTTATTTTTAAACTGTAAGTACTGACACTTTTTCCCATTAACTGTTAATAACATTTGATTCAAGAACTGTACTACGGACTCTATGTTAACATGTGTATTTACTTCAAGAGCATCTACCAATAAACTGTTACTGATTACTGAAGTATCATCAGCAAACAACAAAGCTCTGCCATTAGGTATGACTTCTGGTAACCTATTAATGTACAATAGAAACAGAATTGGACCTAAAACTGACCCCTGTGGAACGCCTGCTTTGACTTCAAGCTTTCCAGATACAACCTTTGTAAGTTTCCCTCTAACAACCCTAGTTAACTCCACACACTGTAATCTATTAATAAGGTAAGATTGAAACCATTTCAACTCTACATCCCTAACGCCTAATGACTCTAGTGTTTTCAATAAAATTTCATGATCAATACAATCGAAAGCTTTACTCAGATCCAGAAACACTGCCAATGCTTTCTCCCCGGCATCCAATATATCAACTACTTGCTCCACAAGTGAAACAATTGCAGTTTTAGTTGATCTACCTTTTTGGAAACCATGCTGATCCTCTGAGATGATTAGGTTTTCAGTCAAGAAACTGATTAACCTAATAAATACTACCTTTTCAAAAATTTTACTGATTGTGTTTAAAATACTTATGGGCCTATAATTTTCAACTAACTGGCTATCTCCATTCTTAAATACAGGCAATATTTTAGCCTCCTTCAGTTTGTTTGGAAATACACCTGCTTCGAGTGAGAAGTTAATCAAATGAAGGAGAGGAGTAATTAAAAGATGTTTACATTCTTTAACAATTATACTAGAAATCCCATCTAACCCACATGTTTTCTTACTTTTCAAACTATCAATAACTGATTCTAATTCCTCACTTGAAACTAGGCTAAATAAGAATTGATTTACTACCTTGTTACCTTTTGGATCATAACATCCCACTGTTTCCCCAATCTGTTGTTTAAGTTTTAAAGCTACTTCCTGGTAATATTTGTTAAAATAATTACAAATTTCTACACCATTCTGTATAGGTTCATTGTTTTTGTTAACAATAATAGGTATGTCAGTAAAACCTTTGTTGCTAACTACACCTCGATTCTTATTTATTATTTCCCACCTACATATCCTCCCCTTACAAGCTTCTTCCTAAAACAAATGTACTATACACGCTGATTAAAAAGTAACAACAATATACTTTTAAAAGTATTTAAATACAAAATACTTATAAAATTATTTTTATAAATGAACTTGTTAGGCCTACATTATATCATGACTGATGCTTTTAGTACTTATTTAAAAAAAGATGCATAAGTGCTTATTTAAAAAAAGTTAACTTAACAGGAATACGAGATCCGTAAAGTCGCGGACTCTATGGTGCACCCTGTAGTAGGTGGCTTTTGTTTGTTGACAGTAGGAGCAAACTAAGAACGGCTGAACTTTAGGTTGTACGTTTTATTATTTACATTGAGAAGAGAAATTCATGTGAGTGTTTCATATTATATGTTTTTGTTTTATTTCAGAAGAGTCGCGTGAATGGAAATGGGTCGGTGAAATAATCGGTCATTCGTCGGTGAAATTAGAATCTGTAGTCTGGCCTGGTGGGTATTTAGTTCCTGCTTCAACCGCTCGTGGCGCAAGGAGTATCTTTCGAGTTGTAACTGCGTTAGCTCCACCATTCGTAATGGAAGGTAAGATTGGAACTAGTATTTTAAAATATTTTTTGATTAACGATTTGAGAAAATGTTCACAACTGCGTTAATTCAACGAAAAAATTAGTATAAAGAAAAACACCAACAAAACAATAGCCTATGAATACAATTACAAACACTAACGACACTAGAAAAATACTTATGAACAGTCCTTATAAAACAATTCAATTTATTTTTTCTTTTTTTAAACAACATTGTTTGCAATCGGTTTTTTAAAAATAAACTATAAACAAATCTTTTGAATTAACAAATC
The DNA here is from genome assembly GCA_035578175.1 of Catonia carolina. NCBI lineage: Eukaryota > Metazoa > Arthropoda > Insecta > Hemiptera > Achilidae > Catonia > Catonia carolina. The sequence goes on along the minus strand of JAQMRL010000020.1, from coordinate 1,650,910 downwards.
ATCACAAGTTGAGGCCTCATTACCCTGTTCAGTACCTCTCATTATATCAATTATATGTAAAGAGAAAATGACTACCTCTCATTATACAGAGTGATTCACGAAGATATATGCAGAAACTTTAGGAGCTCATTGTACATGTAAAAATAATGAAAACAGTTTATGTAATCATGGGTCCGGAAATGCTTTGTTTCCGAGTTACGGCTAGCAAAAGTTTCGCCCGGATTTCAACTCACCAGGTGAAATAAGGTCTTCCTGAAATTCTGGTACGGTAGATTAAGGGGTGAATTCAATCATTTTTTATAGTTTTTGACCTGATAAATTGAATAAAACAGGTCCCAGAACTGTAAAATAAATATTTTTTAAGAAAACCAGTGTCAAATGAAAAAAAATGGAGTGAAAACACATTTTTTAATCTTTGGGCAAGAATAACTTTGTTATTTCACCAAGAAACAGTTAAAATTTTTGAAAAAACATGTTGAAAGTTTTATTCTGAACAAACCGGTGTAAATAAAGTACACAGAAAGCAAATAGATGTTTGATTAAATGAATTTTTATTCTTAACAGTACAAAGTAAAATTTTAACCGGAAAAACAAAGATGAAAACTTTTCTTTTTTACTCCATTTTTTGCATTTGATACTGGTTTTCTCAAAAACTATTTAACTTACAGTTCTGGGACCTGTTTTATTCAATTTATCAAGTCAAAAACCATAAGAAACGATTGAATTCGCCCCTTAATCTACCTTACCGGAATTTCAGAAAGACCCCATTTCACCTGGTGAGCTGAAATCCGGGCGAAATATTTCGCTAGCTGTAACTCTGTAACGAAGCATTTCCGGACCCATGTTTATGTAAACTTTTTTCATTATTTTTACATGTACAATGGGTTCCCAAAGTATCTGCATATCTTCGCGAATCACTCTGTATTACAAAGATATTTTTAAATTTTACAATATAGAATACTTTTCATTTACATTTTAAAACTCTTTCAGACAAGTCCAAAACATGGTAACGTTTCAGGCGCCTAACTTCTTCTCCATTGTTTAGAATATTTATGGCTAATTCGTTTTCGTGACTTTCTAGTCTTGCCTGATTTTTTCTATTAAAACGCCTGACTTCATCCATTACATCAGGAAGGTTGCAATAATGTTGTATTTGAGTATTCCTTGCGAACCATGGTGCCCTTGTAGTCCGAAGAACCTTATTCTGGAACCTTTGAATTACCTCTATGTTACTTCTGCTGGTAGTTCCCCAAAGTTGAACGCCGTACAACATTCCTTGCAAACCATGGTGCCCTTGTTATAGTCCGAAGAACCTTATTCTGGAACCTTTAAATTACCTCTATGTTACTTCTGCTGGTAGTTCCCCAAAGTTGAACGCCGTACAACATTCCTTCCAAACCATGGTGCCCTTGTTATAGTCCGAAGAACCTTATTCTGGAACCTTTGAATTACCTCTATGTTACTTCTGCTGGTAGTTCCCCAAAGTTGAACGCCGTACAACATTCCGTACAACATTCCGACTCCCCTTAAGTAACATTTTGTAAAAACAGTTCTATAGCGTTAAAAATTTCTCAAAATAACTTAGTCTATTATGAACATGTACACTCAGACGAGCCGGTTGAACCCTGTTTTTTTTTATACCGGGTGATCGTAAAGTCGCGCAACCAAATGTTTTAAGCCGTGTATGAATTGAAGGTAAATTTGTAAAGTGTGATTAGAATATGGGAATTTTTCGTTTGGTAGTACAGTATGTGGCAGCACTGCTAGATCACGCCACCGGGCGACAGCCAGAAACCAGTTTTTTTCTTTTTTTTTTTGCTACTTGCATCCTGGAGACTCCAAAGGGAGTATAGGACATGTCAAGATAAAATTGATGAACTGAAAGTTTATCACCGATGTGATAAATTTATCACTTACCACCAAAATTTGTTTTTGCTACTGCTTACTTCAGTAGGCTTGTCATGAACACTATTGAATTAAATATCACACACAATAAATAATAAAAATAAATCAAACACAATGATAAATTCATCACTTACCAATAATTTCCCCCTACCACTGCTTAACTCAGCAGGCTTGTCATGAACCCCTTTGTATCAAATTGTACACAATATTTGTTTAATTAAAGTTAAATACCAAAACTATATAGAAAGGAATTCGTGCACACTGTAAAATGTTTCATCAATCAAATACTGTTTTAGCTTTTTTTAAAATGACTTAAATTGTCACAGCTTTTTAAACCTGGAGGCAATTTATTGATGTATTTTCTACCTGCATAAGTTGTTTTTTGTTCAAACAATTTAGTGTTGTGATTAGCAACATAATAATCGATTCTGTTTCTTGTGTAGTGGTTGTGAACATCTAAATTCTGTAAAAAGGTATTTTTCTTTACGTACATTATCACTTCAAAAATGTACAAAGTAGGAACCGTGAGCAATTGCAGCTCTTAAAAAAGTGATCTGCATGAGGTAAGGTGGTTGACTCCCATCATACACCTAATAGCTTTTTTCTGTATTTTAAAAACTCTTTCCATGTTACCCTGTGATGAATTATCCCATACTAATATGGCAAACTTGATATGAGATAAAATTAAACCATGATAAGCTGCTATAAGCAATTTTTTATCATTTAATCTGGCTATTTGTTTTAATGCAAATACCCCAGATGATATTTTACTACAGATTTGATCGGTGTAATAATCCCACGATAGGGTCCTATCTAGTGACACTCCTAGAAACTTCACTGTTTGCACATGATCTAGGATATTATTTTGTATCAAGACATCCACTTCTCTGTTTTCCCTTACATTGTGTTTGTTTTTGAACTGTAAGAACTGACACTTTTTCCCATTAACTGTTAACATTAATTCATTCAGAAATGGGACTACAGATTCTACGCTAATCTGTGTGTTCACTTCGAGACTATCTACCAGTAAACTTTTGTTTATGATTGAAGTATCATCAGCAAACAATAAAGCTTTACTGTTGGGTAAGATTTCTGGTAATCTATTTATATACAACAAAAACAAAATGGGACCTAAAATTGAACCCTGTGGAACATCAGCTTTGACATCAAGCTTTTCAGACAAAATTTTTGTAAGTTTCCCCCTAACTACTCTAGTTATTTCTACGCACTGTACTCTACCTACCAGATAAGACTGAAACCATTTAAGTTCTACGTCCCTAATACCTAATGACTCTAACGTTTTCAACAAGACTTCATGATCAACACAGTCGAAAGCTTTACTGAGATCTAAAAACACAGCTAAGGCTTTCTCTCCTGCATCCAATATATCAACTATCTGCTCAAAAAGTGAGACAATAGCAGTTTTGGTTGACTTACCCTTTTGGAAACCATGCTGATCTTTTGAGATGATAAGGTTTTCAGTCAAAAAATTGATTAACCTAATGATCACTACCTTTTCAAAAATTTTGCTAATAGTGTTTAATATACTTACGGGCCTATAATTTTCAACTACTTGGGTATTGCCATTCTTAAACACAGGCAACATTTTATCTTCCTTCAGTTGCTTTGGAAATACACCTCTTTCCAGGGAGAAGTTAATTAGATGAAGGAGAGGTGTTAATAAAAACTTTTTACATTTTTTAACAATAATACTTGAGATCCCATCTAACCCTACCGTTTTCTTACTTTTTAAGCTATCAATAACTGATTCTAGTTCCTCATATGAAACTGAGCTAAATACAAATTTATCTACAACTCTATCCCCCCTAGCTTCATAATATCCCTCAGTTTCCGTAATCTGCTGTTTAAGCTTTGAAGCTACTTCCTGATAATACTTATTAAAATACGTAATTACTAATTTCTGATCCATTCTCTATAACTTCATTATTACTATTAACAATTTTTGGTATATCTGTGTATCCCCTATTACTAACTACATTCCGATTCCTATTTATTGTTTCCCATATTGCTGAGTTTAAATTAGTTGATTTACAAAGGACTTCAGCAGTTTTTTTGCATTTAGCACTCTGAACTTTTTTAGCATAATATTTTTTAATTTGTTTGTATCTTTGCTCATTCGATTCATTTTTATCTGATTTGAACTCAGAGTAGACATCTCTGACTTCAGATTTCAGTTTCAAAATATCCCCTGTAATCCATTGGTCTATTTCACTAATTCTCTTTGTTAAAACTACCCTTTTTACTGGACAACTACTCTCATAGTGAAATTTTAAAGTTTCAATAAAATAATGATATTTTTGATTAATTTCGGAAGCATTGATAACAGTCTTCCAATCTTCTTTGGATAAACTGTGCAATAAACAATTTATATTACCCTTGTCCTCTTGCCTAATTTCTTTATTAACTTTTTGATTCAGGGCCTGACCACCTAAATGCTGAATTTCTATTACTTGGTACCCGTGATCAGAGAATTCTGAACCCCCTAACCTAACCTGACAACTAACAATATTTGTTAGAATATTATCTATTATCGTTTGAGAATGGCTAGTAATCCTTGTGTAATCACTAACTTTTATATCCAGATTGTTTATGTTCACGATATCCCTGAACTCTTCGGACATTTTACTCTGAATAGCAAGATTTACATTATAATCACCCATAACAACAACTCTTAAGTACCGTTCAGTCAAACTCTCCAGCAATGCACTGAACAATTTACAGAACTGGTCCCAATCACCATTTGGAGACCTATAAACACCTACGACAGCCATCCTTTCCGGTACCCCCAACCTAACTTCTAATCCTACTACTTCCATATTCATTTCCTGAGAAAACCTGTCTACAAAAGGTAAGTTACGTGTATGTATGTTCCTACTAATATTAGTCAGTATACAGACTCCTCCACTTTTATGAAATTTCCTGCAGTAAGAAGCATTAATAGAAAACCCCGGAAAGCTAATCATAGAAATCTCATTACTTTTTAACCCATGTTCGGTGAATAATACCATATCTGGGTTCTCAGACCTTAAAAATATTTCAACTCTATCTATTTTATTACTTAAATATTGAATATTTTGGTGCAAAATAGAGAAGTGAGATGTATTCCTATCATAGTTGGTTTTTTCAGTTCGAGCCGCAATGTCTTTTACGCAAGAACAACGCGTCTCTATCGTTTTGAGTTACTGTGAATTGAAATCCTACGCGAAGTGTCAAGAACATTTCTCCAATGCCTTTCCAGATGCTAAAGTGCCAAACAAATCGACCATATTTCGTTTGTTTCGTCGTTTTCGGGATACAGGTAGCGTGAATGACCGTAATCGTACCGGCCGACCAAGTGTTTTATCTGACGACAGTCTGCAGACGATAAGTGAAACGTTTATTCGTTCTCCAAAAAGGTCTCTTCGAAAACTTTCTACTCAGACTGGACTGTCTTATGGAAGTGTTCATAAAGCCACTAAGTTATTAAAATTACATCCGTACCGGATTAACGTAACTCATCAGCTCGAAGAGCCAGATAAGGAGAAGCGATTGCGGTATTGTCATTGGTTTAAAAATTTTATTCGAAATGACATATCTCTTCTGGTCAAAGTTTTTTTCAGCGATGAAGCTTGGTTTCATCTGAGTGGATATGTTAATATTCAAAATTGTAGAGTATGGTCTGCAGAGAATCCACATGAATTCCATGAAGAGCCATTACATTTTCAAAATATTGGGGAGTGGTGTATCTCGTCGGAGAATTGTCGGGCCTATCTTTTTTCGGATACAATCACAGCAGAACGTTATCAAGAAATAATCATGCAGTTCGTAGCACTGCTACATGTTCACGAACGTTATTGCTGGCTTCAACAAGACGGAGCAACTTCACATACGGCAAACAGTACTATCCAATTTCTCCACGATTTCTTTGATGACCAAAAAATTTCTCGTGGTTTGTGGCCTCCTCGGTCACCAGATCTGACTCCTCCTGATTTTTATTTATGGGACTATTTGAAAGATAATGTGTACAAAAACAACCCGCATACAGTAGATGAACTTAGAAGAAACATTGAAGACTGTATATCAAATATTGCTACTGCTACACTCAAAAAGGTTGCGTGCAATGTAAGAAAACGCGTTGATGCATGCATTGCAAACCACAGTGGACATTTCCAGCACTTGTTGTGAACTTGTAAGTAAGTAAGTTGTAATTATAACTTGTATCGTAAACTTTGAAAGAAAAATAAAAAATACATTACAGCTTTCTAAGACTGTTATCATTTTGGGTACGACTTTACGATCACCCTGTAGAATTATTTCACAGCGTATTAAAAAGTTCATTATTATTATAAATATTATAATAAGGAACTGTTAACGGTTTAACTCATTTTAAAATGTTATATTTCAGGAGAATTAGATGAAGATGGTCAGTGCCTTCGAGGTTTAGAATGCCATAGGCTGTTGACGTCCGACAAAGATAACCTAACACTTGTCTTCAACGAAATGGATCGACTAGAAGACGCTGAAGACAATGAACAACATCGAAGCCAAAAGTATTTTTGGGGAGTGAACATAAATAATCATCCGAGGTGAGTTACTTCATTCAGTTTTTATTTATTTTTTTTTTTTTAAATTTATTTATTTAACGTCGCATCAACTACAACGGTCATTAGCGACGACGTTGGTGTGTAACTTTTTGTTTTAATGGAGGATGAAATTATTTTTTGTAACGTATGAAAATATGCCGTGCCTGAGTGGGATTCGAACCCAGGACCGCATGATGAGTGGCGAGCATGTTACCAACTGCGCCAATGCGGCCGGCACAGTTTTTATTTATTACTGTATTCGATTAGGTATTTATTTATTTTATTTTTATATATTTATTTTCCTTTATATATTTATTTTTATATATTTATTTTATAGTGAGAAAGCCTGCCCATAACAGACAGGTAGAGTGTCAAATTATTTACACTCAATCTGTTCGTTGCAGGGGTAAAATAAATAGTTCTGTTTCTTATGGTCAGCCAATTAAATGACTGAATCATTTAAGAACAGAAGAGGTAGAGGTGTAAAAGACACTAATCAGAGTTATCTCCTCTGAAAGTAATGAATTTCATTGTACAGCCAGACCCTGTGGTGAATGAAGTGAAGGTGTCATTTACAAAGTGGAAAATATGTGCTTTTCAGAGGGCCCGGCATGCTGGTAAGCATACTTTTCCATTCAGTGAGGAAGGCAAAGGTAAACCACCTGACTCCTCGTTTTACTTAGTAAAACCTCTAGAGGTTCAAACCAGCCTTTCGGCTGTTGACCTGAACAACAACAGTGAGAAAGCAGCGCGGTAACCCTCTTCACTATGCGACACTCCCTCTGCCTATACCTCTACCTCCACCTCCAACTCTATCTCTACCTCGACCTCTCCGTCTTCACCATGCAATTACCCTTACACTCACTAACCATTTCTAATAAATATTCTATTACCAGGCCCCCTTCCACTTCATCCCCCTCGCAATAGCAAACAACTCACCTCCCAACTTTACTTGACTTCGTCCCTGCTTACCCCTCCGACCATCAGTTAGATGTACAGTCAGAGTGTGTTGAAAATTGACAACACCCATTGTACAGAGTGATTTTTACTTTCTCTTGCCTATATGAATATATAGGAAGGAAAGTATTGTTTTCATGTCGATTTTTCGAAATCGAGTTTTCACCGGATCTATACGTTTTCAGACCCCTGAACCCAAAAAACATGTTTTTAGCGATTGGTCTGTGTGTGTGTGTGTGTGTGTGTGTGTGTGTGTGTGTGTGTGTGTGTGTGTGTGTGCGCGCGCGCGCGTGTGTGTGTGTGTGTGAAACGAATATCTCAAGAACGGAACATCGTACGAACTTGAAACTTGAAACTTAAGTTACGTACCACTACCGGACTCGACACGAACATTTTCATCAAAATCGGTCAACCGGAAGTGGTAGTTTATTCGTGTAATTTTTCACTTTTTTGCGATTTTCTCAAAAACTGGTCCTACGATTTTTTTAAAAATCGCCTGGTTTACTCAATTTTTTATTCTCTACAAGATAGGGTAGGCGTCATGTTTGCTGAAATTCTGGGTGAGGCTGTTTTCACGTAAAAACGTTGTTTTTTTAAGATTACAGCTTTAATATGCATTTTAGCGCAAAACTTTATATAATAAAAGTTGTAGAGAATTAAAATTCCAAAACTTTTATTTCAAACAATTTTTTGTATAACGCTTAGTTTAGCGGTAATTTGCGATTTTCTGTTTTTTTTTCTCACGAAAATGTGTGAAAAATTGATTTTTTTAAGATTTCGGCCTTAGTATGCATTTTACGACAAAAGTGTATATAATTTAATTTATAGAAAATTAAAATATCTACAACTTTTATTTAAAGCATTTTTCTCTACAGAGCCTAGTTTAGAGAGAAAGAGTGATTTTCCGTATTTCTAAGCCAAACTGAGGTTGATTTTCATTTTGCATCATTCACTCATGATTAAAATAAGGTTATGTTTTTGAGGTTAGTTTTTTGTTTATGTCTAATGTTTTATTAATAATGTTAGGTTTATTGTTAATTATTTGCATTGGCAAGAGAAAGTTGTGTGAGTGTTTCACACCAGATTTTTTTAGTCCTGTTACCCAATTGTTAATGTCTGGTAATACTTTTCTAAAAAAAAATAAATTTTGTTTTGTGACACTAAGTTGGTAGCCCTACTCAACCAGTATGAATATGGCAGTGTGAGTTGATTATCCTTGAGCTGTGTAAAATTTTGTTCCATTTCTGGTCGTACTACGAACAGAATGTCTTTTATCCTAAAACAATCTCTTGTTTAAATCTGGAGGCTGAAGCTCTAGAACTAATCGTATGTGATACGGATACAATTTCAATTTTTTAGCAGCTTTCTGAGCACTCGAACATGACAGATCAACATGCGAGGAAAGTTTTTGTAAACTTTTCCATGGAGAATTGAGCAATCTTGTTTTCACATTCTCTTAACGTCATCTGTCAAGAGAGTTGGTCGACCACTACGTTTTCTGCTACAAACAATACCTGCCTCTAAAAATCAGTTAGTTAGCCTAGAAATTGCCTAGAATAGAGTGGAGGAACACCAAAAAATTTAATTTGAAATGATTCTTTTACACTCGCATACGATTTTGTAGCAAAATATTGTTCAAGAATGAAAACCCGTTGTTCTAGGGTCAAAGACATTCTCGTCGTAACACAACTGGAAACACCACAAAATTTTACGCAACTCAAGGAGAATCAACTCAAACTGTCGTATCTATACCGGTTGAGTAGGGCTACCAACTTTGTGTCACAAAACAAAATATCCCTTTCTTAGAAAAAAATTACCAGACATTAACAATTGGGTAACAGGACTAAAAAATCACCCGGTATTTAGTAGGCATGCTGTTCCATTGTTGATTACATACACTGCACTATTGCAGTACATACAAGAATATACTAATGCAAACGCACATTTTGCCCAGCGCTCTCCTTACCAAAATCAGGCTATACTAATAACGGTGGTCAATTTTCCTTTTTCTTTCTCTTGCCTTTATGAATATATATGAAGGAAAGTATTGTTTTCATGTCGATTTTTCGAAATTGAGTTTTCACCGGATCTACACGTTTTCAGACCCCCTGAACCCAAAAAACATGTTTTTAGCGATTGGTCTGCGCGTGTGTGTGTCTGTGTGTGTGTGTGTGTGTGCGTGCGCGCGCGCGCGCGCGCGTGTGTGTGTGTGTGTGTGTGTGTGTGTGTGTGTGTGTGTGTGTGTGTGTGAACAAAATATCTCAAGAACAGAACATCGTACAAAGTTGAAACTTGAAATTAAGTTAGACACCACTACCGGACCCGACACGAACATTTTCATCAAAATCGGTCAACCGGAAGTAGTAGTTTATTCGTGTTATTTTTCACTTTTTTGCGATTTTCTCAAAAACGGCTTCTAAGATTGTTTTTTTTTTAAATTCCCTCATTTAGGCCTACTTCATATTTTATGCTCTACAAGATAGGATAAGCGCCATTCCTGCTGAACCTTGAAGAGGCTGTTTTCACGTAAAGAAATTGTTTTTTTTTTAGGATTACGGCTTTAATTTGCATTTTAGAGCAAAAATGAATATAATAAAAGTTGTAGAAAATTAAACATCCGACAACTTTTATTTGTAACATTTTTTTTGTATAACGCTTAGTTTAGCGGCAATTTGCGTTTATTTGTTAATTCTTGCAAAAACGTGTAAACAATTCGATTTTGTTGCGATTTCAGCCTTAGTATGCATTTTACGACAAAAGTTTATATAATTAAATTTATAAAAAATTAAAAGATCTACAACTTTTATTAAGAGCATTTTTCTCTACTGAGGCTAGTTTAGCGGAAAGAGTGATTTTCCGTATTTTTAAGCCAAAGTGAGGTCGATTTTCATTTTGCGTCTCTCACTCATGATGAAAATAAGGTTATGTTTTTTGAGTTTAGTTATTTGTTTATTTCTAATGTTTTATTACTAATGTTAAGTTATATTGTTCATTATTTGTATCGGCAAGAGAACGTCGTATTAGTGTTTCACACCAAATTGTTTTACTTTCTCTTGCCTATATGAATATATAGGAAGGAAAGTATTGTTTTCATGTCGATTTTTTGAAATCGAGTTTTCACCGGATCTACACGTTTTCAGACCCCCTGAACCCAAAAAACATGTTTTTAGCGATTGGTCTGTGTGTGTGTGTGCAAAATATCTCAAGAACGGAACATCGTACGAACTTGAAACTTAAGTTACATACCACTACCGGACCCGACACGAACATTTTCATCAAAATCGGTCAAACGGAAGTAGTAGTTTATTCGTGTAATTTTTCACTTTTTTGCGATTTTCTCAAAAACTAGTCCTACGATTTTTTTAAAAATCGCCTGGTTTACTCAATTTTTTATTCTCTACAAGATAGGGTAGGCGTCATGTTTGCTGAAATTCTGGGTGAGGCTGTTTTCACGTAAAATCATAGTTTTTTTTAAGATTACGGCTTTAATATGCAATTTAGCGCAAAAATTTATATAATAAAAGTTGTAGAGAATTTAAAATTTTACAACTTTAATTTCAAAAAAAATTTTTATAACGCTTAGTTTAGCAGTAATTAGCGATTTTCTGTTTTTTTTTTTTCACGGAAACGTGTAAAAAATCTTTTTTTTTTTTTAATTTCGGCCTTAGTATGCATTGTACGACAAAAGTGCATATATAAACATTTATAGGAAATTAAAAGATCTACAACTTTTATTTTGAGCATTTTTCTCTACAGAGCCTAGTTTAGCGTGAAAGAGTGATTTTCCGTATTTTTAAGGCAAACTGAGATCGACTTTCATTTTGCGTCTTTCACTCATAATTAATATAAGGTTATATTTATTGAGGTTAGTTTTTTGTTTATTTTTATTGTTTTATTACTAATGTTAGGTTTATTGTTAATTATTTGCACTGGCAAGAAAAAGTTGTGTGAGTGTTCCACACCAGATTTTTTAGCTTTTATTTATTAGCCTATCGGGAACCGTACATCATTAACAACTACCCACTTTGATCGCTGCTTTGCTGTATTATTTGACGTGGGTTAGGCATGAGTTGGAACAGGGACCCCCAGTAGAGTTTGTTCATGGATGGCTGTCAACTGGTCACCATACAAAGTCGCTTGCCCAACCGGTGTTACTTAACAAATAATAGCGACTTTCTACCAGCTGACTGACTGGGCTGGTACAGAGATCCATTAAACAAATGAATTTTTTTCCTTTTTTTTAATTCCTTTTAAGTGTGGGGATTTGCCAGTTACCTCCATCGGGCGCGTCCACGTTGGAATCGAGGGATGCTCACCGGCTCTGCAGCCAGCAGAGTTGGGGGGGTAGTGGCGAAATAAAATAGTCACCGTGAAACAAAAACTGGACTTGGGTGGGGTTACGACCAGGTTATAAACCCACATCTCGCTAAAAAAAAAAACCAGGGTCCATCTGGCTCCGGATGGTAGCACCCTGTAAGGGCCCCTGCCCAGGGTCACGGGTGAAAACTGGTCAACGGTCTCGAAGGCGGATGAGGAGTAATCCCAACGGCGGCGAGGGCGGAAGAGCCTAGTGTGGCAGCACGAATAAATTGCCCTGTAGGCTCATATGCAGCAAGGTGGCGATCCCACTCATGGGCTTAATCTGCGCAGCTCCCGTAACGCGGCCAGAGGATTTAACTAATTACTGGCAAACCTCAAGAAGCCTCGGAATTTGGACCTGGATTAACGGATAAAATAAAAAGGAAAATCTCAAAGGAAAAACGATTTGAATTAATGGATACACTTAAAATTGCCACATGGAATGTAAGAGGATTGTCTAATAAGGAGATGGAGTTGAACAACGAACTCAAAAATCAGAGGATAAACATTGCTGTGATCACAGAAACTAAGAAGAAGTTGAAAGGAACAAAGGATCTTACTGATTACACGATGATATACAGTGGGTTAGACCAGAATGTGCGAGCCAGCGCGGGGGTTGCAATCCTTTGTGATAGGAAATGGAAGTCAAAAATAAAGAGTTATAATTATATAAGCGACAGAATTGTTATGGCGAAGTTCAAGGTGGAGTGTGGGGATCTGGTGGTAATTGGTGTTTATGCTCCAGAAGAGGGAAAGCCAACGGAAGAAACAAGTGCACTGTACAAAACCCTGCAGAACTTGCTGAATGCAAATAAGAACAGTTTTGTTCTCGTGGCAGGAGATATGAACGCAAGAGTAGGCAACATAGGAATTTCGGGCATTGTAGGAACTTTTGGAGAGCAGCATTCGAACAGGAATGGACAAGCCTTAAGAGATTTTGCAGCTTTCAACAACTTGAAAATAACAAATACTTTATTCCGCAAAAAAGATATTCATAAGTTCACTTGGGCTGCTCGAGGAACACGGTCATTGATTGATTATATCATGGTAAATGAGAAGTTGGTCAATAGTGTCATAGATGTAAGAGTCCATAGAGGGAGTGACATTGGTTCAGACCATTTCCTGGTAGTAGCAAAACTGAATATATTTGCAAAATGAAGGAGTGGTTTCAAGCGGCAGGTTACTAAACCAAAGGAGGAAGTTTACAAAGTCCATCTTTTACAACAGGTGAGTGTATCAGGGCTGTACCAGCAGAGACTACAACGGCACCTTGCAAACTTGCCAACATCTAACAAAGTAGATGAGGAATGGAATATAATTAGAAGCTCCATAAGAAAAGCGGCGGATAAAGCTCTGGGAAGGAAGAGGAAGACACTAAATCACAGAGGATTGAAGGTCTGAAATGAAGAGATTGCTGAAGCAATCGAAGAGAAGAGAAGAGCCCACAAGATCCACTTGCAGAAGAACACAGCTGAGTCTAGACAAAACTACAAGAACAAGAGAAATATTGCTAGGGCCATTGTAAGGAGAGCACACAGGGAGTCTTGGGAAGCTTTCATAAGAACAGTTGAAGATGATCTCCATGGGAGACAACAAGTAGCTTATAAAATAATGAAGCACTTGAATAAAACAGAGAAAGATACTGCTCATCTTAATGTTGTTTCCAAAGATCAATAGATTCAACATTATACAGATCTCTGGTTTGATAGCAGTACTCAGAGTGTACCTACGGAAGAAACAAGTGTGCCCCAAGATGAGTCTGTGGACCTAATAACTGTGCAGGAATTGGAGAAGGCGCTCTGTAAGGCAAATAATCGAAAGGCAACTGGGCCGGATGGCTTAAACATGGAGCTGTTCAAGCATGGGGGACTCTTCTTCAGACTTCGCTTTCTCCATTTGATAAATATGTGCTGGAGGCAATTGAAGATCCCAATAGATTGGAAAGTGGCTACAGTCAAATCTCTTTTCAAAAAGGGAGATAGAAGCTCTTGTGACAACTATAGAGGAATCAGCTTGCTGAACACTGCTTACAAAATATATAGCATGATAATCAAGGGGAGGATGCAACCCATTATGGAAGTTCTCCTCCTGGAAGTGCAATGTGGTTTTAGAAAAGGTAGATCATGCACCGACAACGTGTTCAGCATAAAGCAGATTATTGAAAAGAGAAGGGAATTCAATCTTGAAACCCAATTAGCCTTTGTTGATTTCCAGAAGGCATTCGATTCTGTCAATAGAGGAAAACTATGGGAGATTTTGCAGATGTCAGGATATCACACACATTGTCAAGGCGGTCAAAAGCCTGTATCATGATACCAAGATAATGATTGATGTTGGTACTTCAAAAACTGATGAAATTATTATTAATAGAGGAGTAAGACAAGGATGTGGACTTTCACCTGCTCTATTTAACATGTATCTGGATGACGTTATCAGGAAGTGGAGAACTCAAGTAGAATATGGTATTCACATGAAGGAGGGAGAAGCTCTTAAATGTTTGTTATTTGCTAATGACCTAATTGTGCTGCAGGAGAGTGAAGATGATCTGCAGCGAGCTCTTTTTAAATTAGACAATGTGTGTAAGGAGTACAATTTGACAATCTCCTCTTCAAAAACAAGAGTGATGGCTTTCTGTGGAAAGGATCCGGTGAGGAGTAAAGTTGTTTTACGGAAGAAAATTCTGGAACAAGTATCTCATTTCAAATATCTTGGCTGTGATGTCTCTTATCAGCATGATAGGGACGCTTGCACCAAGATATATCGCTTCCAACATACCTGTGGAACCATACATAGAGCTCTTAAGAATAGTGCCACCAAAGAAACAAGAATAAAGTTCTATAAAACAATTGCGGCTCCGACATTACTATATGGAAGTGAAACTTGGGTGCTATCCAAGCGTGATGAAAGCAGATTGCAAGCTTCTGAAATGAGGTTTCTGCGGAGAACATATGGGTGCAGTAGAGAGGATCGTTTCAGAAACATGGATATCAGAGCTCAGCTGAATATATTTTCAATGAGAGATAAAATAAATGGGAGTAGGAGGGATTGGTTTCAACATGTGGACAGAATGAGTGAATACCGGATCCCTAAGCAGACCCTCATATACCAACCAATTGGGAAAAGAGATAGAGGGCGTCCAATGAAAAGATGGACCGATTGTAGAGGCGAAGAGGTTCGGAACAGGCAATAATGCCTTACCCGTGAAAGGAAGAAGAAGAAGAAGATTAAGTGTACGTTGCAATCTGTTCAATTGAGAACAATAAGCAACCCCATGACCTAATGAGATGAGGATGATGCGTATGACGTGTAAATGAGACTGTGTACTCTTGTACAGACCCAGGTCGACCACTCCTGAGATAGTATGGTTAATTGAACCCCAACCATCAAAGTACACCGGCAACCACTGTCTAGCATTCAAATCCGTATAAAAGCAACTACCTTTACTAGGATTTGAACCAGGAACCTTCGTCTCCGAAAATCAGCTGTTAAACAGCTGATTTGGCTACGACTTTACTTCTAGACCAACCCGGTGGGTTAACAAATTAATATAAATTGATTTAAATTAAATAGGGTTTCATTAATAGTTGATTTACTTTAAAAGTGTAAAACGAGTGAATTTAACATAGTAAAGGAATTGTTTGGTCACACATTGAATGGAGGTTGTATGTTAGCCCTTTGGCCCGTCCAAACTCAAACACATTATAGCCTACAACAGTTTCCATTGTTACATAAAATTTAGAACAGCATGAATAATTTATTCTAGAACCAATTCTCATGTAACTAATTACAACCAGTCGTTAGAGGGTGTGTTGTTCACGTTGCAAAATGTTACATTGAAATTTACTTAATGAAAGCAACTCTTGTCATTGTCCACAGCAACGTTACAATGTTTACAATTTATTTTATAATATATAAATTAAGTGATTTAATTTAAAATAGGTACTCAACGTAAATAAACACAATTATTTTAATTTATTGTTGCGTAGTTTTAAATTTATACACTTTACAAGGAACCAAGGGGGAAGGCTGGGCAGTCTAAAAATAAATGAGCATGAATTTGAACAAGTCCATGAATTCAAATACCTTGGAGTAACCATCTCAAATAAAAATTCTGATATTGTGGAGATACAAAACAGGGTAAACTCAGCAAACAAATGTATGTATGCCTGCAACAAATTACTATCCTCAAAGTCCCTGTCCCACAAAACAAAGATTAGACTATATAAAACAATCATATGTCCAGTTCTAATATATGGCTCTGAAACGTGGAGAATGACCAAGAAGGAAGAAATAAAGCTGATAGTGTTTGAAAATAAAGTCCTGCGCAAGGTATATGGGCCCACATATGAACAAGGAGAATGGAGAAGAAAACACAACAAGGAAATTAGGGACCTCTACAGTAACCCAGACATTGTAAGCGAAATAAAATGTAGGAGAATGCGATGGGCTGGGCACGTGCTAAGAAGAGGAGAAGAGTCCAACCTGAAGAAAATATTTGACCCCAACCCCACTGGAAGGCGCCCCCGGGGAAGACCTAGACAAAGATGGTGGAAGCAGGTTAAGACAGACATGGAGAGACTTGGAGCTACAGAAAGAGATGCTGAAGATCGAGCGACATGGAGGCTTTTTGTTGGTGCGGCTAAATATCAACTCCGATATAGATGGCCATGGGAGTAAGAGTAGTAGTAGTTTTAAATTAAGAGACTTTGTTACAGTTTTTTATACAAAAAAAGAACCGTTTTATATCACGTTAAAGTAACTTTTTTACTCTCACTTTATTTAGGAAATTCACAATCTTTTGGAAACAATCAGTGAATGTGATAACACAAAATAATTTTATCGTTATTTTATTTTAATAAATTATTTATTTATTTTTTTTTTTAATTAATATATTTTTATTTTGTTTTTATTAGTGTTATTTTATTTATTTATGTATAATAATTTTTTCGTAATTTGTAAAAAAATAACATGATAAATAAACGTGAGTTGAGAGAGAGTCCAGTGAGAGAACTCCGACGTGAATATAGGGTGATTCAAAAAGAGCGCCGGTTTTGATATATCAAATTAAGAGATTTATTTTATTGAAAAACTGAAAATAAATACATCAACAAGTTCATCTTACCTTCCGATTTCATGTATGAAAAATGATGTCATGCATGTGTCCTCCTCTACTGCGCTGGCACGCATCAACTCTGTCCATGAAATTGGATATTACTGCACGACAAATTTCGACTTCCATTTGCCCGATAACCCGTCGAATTTCCTCCTTCAAGTCATTGATGTTTCGGGGTTTATTGGCATACACCAATGACTCCAGATGACCCCAAAGATGAAAGTCACAAGGCGTCAAGTCACACGACCTTGGTGGCCATTGATGGTCGGAATTACGAGAAATGATGCGATCCTGGAACCGTTCACGGAGTAACAACATTGTTTCTCGTGCAGCTACTGAATTTTATACGGGTGATATTGGTAATCGTACCGAAGAATTCTCCGTACAGAAGAACATCGTAAACCCAATTGTTGAGAACGGCGACGTATTGATTTTGCTGGGCTAACAGCCACACTGTCACGAACCAACGCGACGTTCTGCTCAGTTCGGGCAGAACGACGACGTCCAGAACTTTTAAGGTCGACTGTTGAACCCGTCTCAAAAAACGTTTTAATGAGCCTGCGAACTGTTGATTCATTCGGTGCTTCATTACGTCCTAGAGTACCGCGAAGTCGCCTGATAGTAGCCGCATAACTCTCTCCACTCTGGTAAAATATTTTGACGATTAACACTCGTTGTGCAATAGTAAACTTCTCCATGGTTAGAGACAGACTGCGAGAGTACTACACTGCGAACAAGAGAAACTACAACTGAATCGTCAATCGGAATGTTCTCCGAAATAGAAATGAGGTCTAACAATGTTGCCAACCGATAAACAAATATTTACCAGCCGTTTAAAAACCGGCGCTCTTTTTGAATCACCCGTTAAATATGTGTAGCATTTAGAACAAACACTGTAATGGATAGTCAATTACAGTACTTCGATAATTAATGAGATCCCGGCTCCAAAGACGTTTAAGTCCTCTTATTGGATTGTTTGTGAGAGTCTCCGTACCCAGATTTCAGATCAGTGGGTTATGGTGGTTCACGAGTTTGTTCCTAAATTTTGTATAGAGCTTTAAGAAAACGTCATTTATGTACGTTTAGGTGTGAGTGTAGCGTTTTATTGGTTACATAATAGGGGGCGTTAACTATCCTCCGTAAAAGCTTTGATTGAATACGCTGAATTTTTCCTTTCTCTTGCCTATATGAATATATAGGAAGGAAAGTATTGTTTTCATGTCGATTTTTTGAAATCGAGTTTTCACCGGATCTATACGTTTTCAGACCCCCTGAACCCAAAAAACATGTTTTTAGCGATTGGTCTGTGTGCGTGTGTGTGTGTGTGTGTGTGTGTGTGTGTGTGTGTGTGTGTGTGTGTGTGTTTGTGTGTGAACAGAATATCTCAAGAACGGAACATTGTTCGAACTTAAAACTTGAAACTTAAGTTACATACCACTACCGAACCCGACACGAACATTTTCATCAAAATCGGTTAACCGGAAGTAGTAGTTTATTCGTGTAATTTTTCACTTTTTTGCAATTTTCTCAAAAACTGGTCCTACGATTTTTTTAAAAATCGCCTGGATTACTCAATTTTTTATTCTCTACAAGATAGGGTAGGCGTCATGTTTACTGAAATTCTGGGTAAGGCTGTTTTCACGTAAAAACATAGTTATTTTAAGATTATGGCTTTAATATGCAATTTAGCGCAAAAATTTATATAATAAAAGTTGTAGAGAATTTAAAAACCTACAACTTTTAATTTAAACATTTTTTTGTATACCGCTTAGTTTAGCGGTAATTAGCTATTTTCTGTTTTTTCTCACGAAAACGTGTGAAAAATTGATTTATTTAAGATTTCGGCCTTAGAATGCATTTTACGACAAAAGTGTATTTAATAAAATTTATAGAAAACTAAAAGATCTACAACTTTTATTTCAAGCATTTTTCTCTACAGAGCCTAGTTGAGCGTGAAAGATTGATTTCCCGTATTTTTAGGCCAAACTGAGGTTGATTTTTATTTTGCGTGTTTCTCTCATGATTAAATTAAGGTTATGTTAATTGAGGTTAGTTTTTTATTTATTTCTAATGTTTTATTACTAATGTTAGGTTATTTTGTTAATTATTTGCATTGGCAAGAGAAAGTTGTGTGAGTGTTTCACACCAGATTTTTGCTAATACCGATGGTTTTGCACAGAAGTAAAGCTGACTGGCATAGCTCCATATTGGTCGAAGGTAGGAGTTGTAAATGGTTAATTTGGATGTAGTTGGCAACTTGGAAGTCTGTAGCTACAACTGTTTGAACCTGACCTGGAGTGCCTTTCTCGTTTTATCCACGTGAGCCTCTTATCTTGATTTAAACCTAGATAACGGATAGATTCAGAAGTGTGAAATTGAGTATCATAAGATAGTAACTTTAAACATTTTTATAGAAGCCATTTTTCAGCACATATTCTCATAATTATGTCGTTGTATGTTTTTTTGTAATTTCTCTTGCCTATATGAAGGAAGGAAAGTATTGTTTTCATGTCGATTTTAAGATATCGAGTTCACTAGATGTACACGTTTTCAGACCCCATGAACCCAAAAAAAACATGTTTTTAGCGTTTGGTGTGTGTGAACAATATATCTCAAGAATAGCTCATCGTATGAAGTTGAAACTTAGAACTTAAGTTAGGTACCACTAGAGGACCCGACAAGAACATTTTCATCAAAATCGGTCAACGGGAAGTAGTATTTTATTCGTGTTATTTTTTACTTTTTTGCAATTTTCTCAAAAACGGCTCCTACTGTTTTTTAAAAATCGTCTCAGTTGCTGGATTTCTATGGCGACATGTCAATTGATTTTCTTGGGGAGGCTGTGCTTTCGTAGAAAAACATGGTTTGCTTAAGATTGCGGCCTTAATTTGCATTGTACCCACCGGGTTGGTCTAGAGGTAAAGTCGTCGCCCAAATCAGCTGTCGAACAGCTGATTTTCGGAGACGAAGGTTCTTGGTTCAAATCCTAGTAAAGGTAGTTACTTTTATACGGATTTGAATGCTAGACAGTGGTCACCGGTGTACCTTGATGGTTGGGGTTCAATTAACCATACTCTCTCAGGAATGGTCGGTCTGAGTCTGTACAAGACTACACCTCATTTACACGTCATATAATATATCATCCTCACCTCATTGGGTTATGGGGTTGCTAATTGTTCTGAATTGAACAGATTGCAACGTACACACATTAGGGATTACAAAATGTAAAAATTTGCATTGTAGCTCAAAAGTTTATGTAGGCTAACTAATAAAAAAATTTGAAGTTGTAGACAATTCAAAAACCTTCAACTGTTAGTCCAACCGGTTTTTTGTGTAAAAAACCGCTTATTTTAGCGGTAATTAGCGATTTTCTGCGTTTTTCCATGAAAATCTGTAAATAGATGGATGTTTTAAGATTTCGGCCTTAAAATGCATTTAATGAAAGAGTATATAATAAAATTTATAGGAAATTAAAAGATCTACAACTTTTATTTAGAACATTTTTCTCTGCGGAGCCTAGTTTAGCGTGAAAGAGTAATTTTCCGTACTGTTAAGGCAAACTGAGTTTTTCATATTGTATCATTCGCTCATAATTAAAATTATGTCTTTTTAGGTTAGTTTTTTGGTTATTTCAAATGTTTTATTACCATTGTTAGGTTATATTGTTCATAATTTGAATTGGTAAGAGAAAGGTTGTGTACCCTAAGTGTTTCACACTAGATTGTTTTATTTTTTTACAAGATAGGGTAAGCACAATGTCATTTAAAATTCTTGGGGAGGCTGTTCTCTAGCAGAAAAAAATGTTTTTTTTAAGAATGCGGCCTTAATATGCATTTTACTCCAAAACATAATATAACAAAAGTTGTAGAAAATTTAATAACCTACAACTTTTATTAATAACAAACCTTTGTACAACGCTTAGTTTAGCGGTAATTATTAACTTTCTGTTTTTTGTTTCATAAAAATCTGTAGAAAAATGAATTTTTTAAGATTTCGGCATTAGTATGAATTTCACGACTAAAGTGTGTAATCAAATTTATAGGAAATTAATAGATCTACAATTTTATATTTAAAGTATTTTTTTCTACACAGCCTAGTTTAGCGTGAAAGAGTGATTTACCGTATTTTTAAGTCAAACTGAGGTTGATTTTCATTTTGCATCATTCACTCATGATTAAAATAAGGTTATGTTTTGTGAATTAATTTTTGCTTTCTCTTCCTATATGAATGTATAGGAAGGAAAGTATTGTTTTCAAGTCGATTTTTTGAAATCGAGTTTTCAGACCCCCTATTGTTTTCATGTCGATTTTTCGAACACGTTTTCAGACCCCCTGAACCCAAAAAAACATGTTTTTTAGCGACTGGTCTGTGTGTGTGTGTGTGTGTGTGTGTGTGTGTGTGTGTGTGTGTGTGTGTGTGTGCGCGCGCGCGCGCGCGCGCGTTAGTGTGCGTGCGTGCGTGTATAAACAGAATATCTCAAGAACGGAACATCGTACGAACTTGAAACTTGAAACTTAAGTTAGATACCACTAGAGGACCCGACACGAACATTTTCATCAAAATCTGTCGATCGGACGTAGTAGTTTATTCGTGTCATTTTTCACTTTTTTGCGATTTTCTCAAAAACTTATCCTACGACGCCTGGTTTAGTAAAAATTTTGTGCTCTACAAGATAGGGTAGGCGCTAGTGATATCTAACTTAAGTTTCAAGTTTCAAGTTCGTACGATCTCAGTTCTTGAGTTATTTCGTTCACACTAACACACCCCAATCGCTAAAAACATATTTTTTGGGGTTCAGGGGGTCTAAAAACGTGTAGATCCGGTGAAAACTTGATTTCGAAAAATCGACGTGAAAACTGTACTTTCTTCTCTATATATTCATCACCGGATGGCGACATTAAGTGGCGAGTTAAAACCTTTAATTTCGGTGGCCCTGAAAAGGGCCGTTTAAGCGGTGGTCGTCTTGGAGAGGCGTCGGTCGAGGTGCTGGGCGACACGGCGTGTCGTCATCCAGCGGAGACATCATCTTCTTCCCTCGCAGTAGTGCGTCGATGGCTGCTTCGTCGGGTCCGGTGGGCGTAAGGCTCGGTCGAGGGACCGCTGTGGGCATCGCTCGCGTCAGCGGGCGATGACGGTCCGGTCGACGGCTTACGGTGACGGGTCGGCGAGCGGAAGTATCATCTTCTCTCTTGCGGGGTCGTCAATTAGTCTTCGCTGGAGTCTGGCAGCCGTGTGCCGTGGTGTACGTCTTGTCGATGCTGTAGACTGGTGGAAGTGAATCCCTCGGTGTCTTGATCGGAATTGAATCCCTCGGCTCAGTGCAGCGCTCTTTTATAGCTACTGAGTGCGCTGTGGTAGGGGGCGGTAAACCGCTCGGTCTTGGTAACAAAGGCCTCTGTCGGAACACAGCCGAAAGGTTTGTCGGTGCGCCGCTAAAGGGCCGGAAGAACTATTGAAGTCCGGCAACACAGTAAATGATTAATTAAAACGGGTGGCGGTGACACACTCATGATTAAAATAAGGTTATGTTTTGTGAGATTAATTTTTTTTGTTTATTTCTAATGTTTTATTATTAATTTTATGTCATATTGTTAATTTTTGCATTGGCAAGAGAAAGTTGTGTTACTACAAACAGCAATTTTACTAAAAATTGACCGGTTTTAAAAGTTTTTCACACCTGGTATAAGTCAGAACTGCCCATAACAGACAGGTGGAGTGTCAAATTATTTACACTCAATCTGTTCATTGCAGGGCTAAAATAAATAGTTCTGTTTCTTATCACATGGTCAGCCAATTAAATGACTGAATCATTTAAGAACAGAAGAGGTAGAGGTGTAAAAGACACTAATCAGAGTTATCTCCTCTGAAAGTAAAGAATTTCATTATACAGCCAGATCCTGTGGTGAATGAAGTGAAGGTGTCATTTGCAGAGTGGAAAATATATGCTTTTCAGAGGGCCCGGCATGCTCATAAGCGTAATTTTCCACGCAGTGAGTTGTGGCAATGGTAAACCACCTCGCTCCTCGTTTTACTTAGTAAAACCTCTACGGGTTCAAACCAGCCTTTCGGCTAATCACCTAAACAGCACATAAGTCGGATGTAAAAATAAGTACAAATTACTTAACGTAGAAATTAATTTTCTGGTGTGAAACACTCACACGACTTTCTCTTGCCAATGCAAATAATTAACAATAAACCTAACATTATTAATAAAATATTAGAAATAAACAAAACACTAATCTCAAAAACATTACCTTATTTTAATCATGAGTGAATGACGCAGAATGAAAATCGAACTCAGTTTGGCTTAAAAATACAGAAAATCGCGTGTAGCAATCGGGGAAGGGGTGCAATAGGAAAAATCTGGAGGCTAGATGAGGGTAGACTTACAATAATTTCTCACCACAGCGATTCCACGATAAAATTTTATTGAAAACCAAATTTGATTCAAACTACAACTAATACCTTAAGCCACATACGGGCACGGTTGCCGACCACAACAGATCAATAATAACCAAATAATCGTAGCAAAATTTTGAGCTGGTACCATACTACTAGTCCGTGGGCTAGAACCCCCGTTTTTACACTACTAATGACCGAGCATAGCCCGACCAGTTTTCTACACAATATTACCAAATAAACTCCAGCAAAAGTTAAATTCCAAAACAAATACAGTAAATTACAAAACAAATTCTCAAGATAAGGTTAAATCAGGCTACCACTCATCTAAGTCCCTGTTGTGGCGGACTACTACGATAAACTCATCGTTGCACCATGAAGAGATCACTAAAATATAAAGGTAACTGATGATCAATCTTAACCAACACGTACTAAATTTAATAAGTCATAAAATGAATCTGACAACGGGTCAAATTCAATATTAGGTCCAATCTACGACCTCCAATTCCATAATCATTTTTGGATTTAAAGCAACAAATTTCCATTAGATCTCTTCATAATACAATGATGCTACTCTATCCTTAAACATACGCCAGGGTACACTACAAATAAAAATAAAAATTACCCATCATTAAATAATTGCCCTGGAGCGGCACTGCCCGGATTCCTAGTGGGCACAGGATAAACATATATCCGAATTCAAACATGTTTTGAACCTAACAAAACATTGTTTAATGGCAACGACACAAATCTCGTGCCAATAAAAACTCCCAAACAATGAACCAAGCGTTACCAGCCATAGGCGGTGACAATCTTTACTACACTAAAATAATAATTAAAAACAAACTATTGGCAATAGTTGCTAAGGTAGCACAGTTAAGTACCGCCACTCCAGGTTTCAGGTAAATAAGAACTCTTAAAATAACGGCCGGCTTAGCCAGACGGAGAGTGCAATCAGCTATATTACCACTTACCGGTAAATACCCGGGTTAGGCCCAGCCACAACAATAGGCGGGTTGGATATCCGTGCATTTTCACTAGACCTCAATAAACTAAGTACAAGTCACTATTCACTAAAAACGTACTTCAATACATTATATAAAACATTTTACTGTTAGTAAGAAAAAACTATGTACTCCGATACATCACATAAAATAGACTCACGCACAGGCTAACGACTTTTCATTACTCACACATTAGATGAACTGACTGACTACAGAACATAAAAATCAAGAATGTCTTACATAGGCGTACATTATATGCCTGCTGATTGCACTCTGTAGGCTACTCGACAACGAAACCCGACACTTCCTGCAGTTCTCAGAACTGCATCTCTAAGCCTACGGTATCTACATGTTAATCGTAACATATAAAACTACATTATTTATAATTACTTGCTACGATTACACTTTTAATAATTTTCATTAAAAACATTTTATTTTACTACTACAAGTTTATTTTAACTTATATCTAAATCACCCATTAACTCTCGGTTCAATCCTCACTCTTACATTACCCTCCCCCATAGAAAAGTGGGATTACGCGGGAATCATCGACTTTATGGGACCAGCGGTTGTAATCACTCCAAACACTTATCACCTTAGGCTGACCTCACTTTTATTTCAGACGTTCGTTTCACTCCCACCTTCCGCACTTGATCATCGTCGCCTACTGATCGTTCTCCGGGCTGCAGTATCCACGTTCCACCAGGTGCAGTCGGTCCCTCAAGGGCAATCGATGGATTGGACGTCTGGGATCTCGGGTCGATGTTATCGCTCTTTCGGATGGTCGGTCTTCCCGTCGTCGGCTCTCTACTGGCTGGCTCGTCTCCATCTGCCGCAACTGAATCTCTGGATGCTCCACACTGGCAGTCTCCTCCAAACGGGCGTCTCGAACTCGCCGCCATCGGTACCAGGATATTCCAAGAACTGCTGTCAGTCCAACGAGGACAATGCTTATGCCCATTGTCCAGATGATGGTGCGGTTGTAGGCACGTCTTCGGTCCATAGTTCGAAGCATCTCCGTGTATTCTATTTCCGGACCATGTGGGCCAGGATGGGATCTGCCCTCAGCGGTCAATTCCCCGATGATCTTCCAGCTTTCTTCCCTATTGGCTTCGGGTACTCCGTCCGGAACGTTTAGGGGGTGGGTTGTGAAGTTGATAAGAAGAGTGGGTAGCCGGGTAGTAGTGCTACCTCTTGTTCTTCGTAGTAAGACATACTGGTCGGTACGGTAGGCACACCCCTTCACTGGTTTCAGCTGCCCAACTCCATTTAAGAGTTGCTCTTGGACAGTCGTTGACGAGCCATCACGACAGTCGGCCACTAATTTCTCCTCCGTGGAAAGGCTGTAGTACCAGACGCGTTCGACTTCGTTCCATACCCAGTATGGAGAGGGAGGCGACGCCAACACTGCTCGTTCACACTGGTCCTCGTAGTCGCTTCTACTATCCACATACAAGGAGTGGAGGCAGGTCCGGGTTCGACGATATCGCAGGGCGATCTCTGCTGGGCAAACCATAGGCTCGCGCCCTCGGCATTCTTGGAGCTCATCTGGGCCCAGTTCTGCATGGAGCTCCCGGTCCTCGCTGATGATGAAGATGGGTGACGTCACACGGTACAGCACTGCTACACCCGTAGCCGGATCAGTCACTGGGATGGACCTCACTTTGAACATCTGGAACATATGACCTTGGGAGGCCAGAGGCAAGTCAATGGCTATTCTAATGTAATGTCCGACAGAATGAGCGCACACCCTAGTCACCGTGTAATATTTGTACATGTCCACTACCTCGGTACTGGTTAACAGCTCAACGCCTCTGGGTAAGGCCGATTGCACTTTCCTTACAATTCTACTTAATTCTACTGGGGAGATCAGTGACGCGCTGATTCCCTCTCCTACATTAACTTTCTGTAAGCTATAAACTAAATCCTTAATCGCTACAAGTCCCTGGAGTGAGGCTAGACGCAGGTCATCTAACAGAGTGGACGCATTCATGAAGAGATGAAGCGTAGTCTCCGTATCACGTAGTCGTTCTTCTACATGGCCCATTCTCCTCAGTATCGGACTTACCAGCTCCGCCACCTCCGCAGCCAATTGCCGTATCTTCTCGCTATTATCTTCCGTCTGTTGAGATAGCGCCCTCGTGATGGTGGTTAACTCCTTTTGCAGGAAAACAGTCTCCGCAGACGCTCGTTCAAGGCCTTGGATCTTCTCGTGCAAATCGTTGAGATCGTCGGCATCCGGATTCCCAAAAATGACTTTTATCAATTTGCCACCGACGTTCAACAGCCCTCGTTTGGTCCGACCGTTCGGCAGCATGTCACGTAGCGTCTGACCGGCGTCCTCCATTTCTTCCAGCAAATCTTCCGTTTCTATCAAAGATCCCTGTAGCACCTGAAGCTTTGGAATCCTAGTGATCGCCTCACTCAGGGCCACCCTAGCGTCACCCATCGCAGTTCGTAGTTCGCTAGCTTGATTGGTAATTTGTGTCACGTTCAACTCCACAATGACCCTCCAGAAATCGCCAGTCACCACCATCTCGCCCTGGCCCAGGAATAGGACTCCGTTTCTCATTGCCGTATCTGGTTTGGACAACACACCTGCACATAAAACGCGACCTAGTGAGCCCCTCCACCTCACCTCCAGGGTATACTTATCAACTACGAATATGGCTTACCTATCTTAGCCTACTAATAAATTACCTTAAGTGAATACCATCATGCCACAAAACAAATAAATCCACCTTTTAAGATACATCATATAGGGGTAAAGTATTATATATCTACTTATACATCTTGCTGTCGTAACCTCATCTCTTACATTACTACTACATTACTACTACTACTCATATTTACAAGCTACAATACTGCCTGCTTTCACCTTAATAGTGTTCGGTACGGAACACTTACTATGGTACTTAAATCCTAATATAACATCAATTATTAATTAGCCTACTGAATATCTATCCCTCATCTCACCTCTCCCTCCCTTGTCGTTGATTATCCTTCTTCCAGTGGTCGAGCTCTGCTCCGCAATCCATACGGTGACCGTTGGCTGGGTACTCGGTCCCGCGGTGATGGCTTGTAGGACGGGTCTTCTCTGATCCGGTCAGGCGGATCTGGCGAACTTGCGGGATCGCCGAAAACGCTGTCAGTTATTGTGGGACTCCACGGACTCCAGGGTTTTTCATCTACCCTGGTTTCTTCGCCTGATGCTTCGTTGGCGTCCGCTACCGCGGTCTCCCTGTCATTCCGGGGAATAGTCCGTTCAGGTCTCTCCGGCCTCACAGGCGTGGCTGGCCCCACAGGTCCACTGGGTTCCATTAGCTCACCTGGCCCCATTGCCGTAATTGTTGGTTGTTGTTCCTGCGCGCCATCCCACTCGTCGTCCCCGTCTCTAGCTGGGTAGTATACTAACTCCTCATCTTCCTCTTCCTCGTCCCGTTCGTCTTTTGAAGACACCGCAGGGGCGCCAGTCCCTCTCCGTATTTGTGTAGGTCTGAGTTCCCCTTCCATGGCCGCATTCTCGTGTCCCGGTTTTAATCGATTAACATGCACCACCACTGACCGCCCCGCAGCTACCTGCAGCCGATAGTTGACATCGGACAGTTTTTCGATGACAGAGTAAGGCCCCGACCACGGACGGTGAAATTTCCTGGCCTCTCCCGTTCGCACCGCCGGTTCGTACAAGTACACCTTCTCGCCAACCTCGAATTCTCGTAGCGTCTTCCCCCGATTATAGGTGCGAGCTCGAGCAGCCGCAGCGTCTCCAGATTTCCGAACAGCTTCAGCGTAAGCCTCCTCCAGTCGCTGTCGAAGAAGAGCGAGGTGGTCCTCTGTGTCAGCGCTGCAGGTTGGAGATGGAACGACGCAGTCACCAGGTAGCACCATTTCTCGACCGTACAACATGTAGTGTGGCGAGTATCCAATAGACGTATGGGGAACACTCCGATACGCCATCAACGCATATGGGACCCACTGGTCCCAATCACGACCGTCCCGCCTAACAAAGTGTGAAATCGAGTCGTTTAACGTTCTGTGTAGTCTTTCCAGTCGGCCATTCCCCTCCGGGTGGTAAGGGCTCGTTTGGAGCTTGCGAATTCCCAGCTGCCGGCATACTTCAGCCATCAACTCTGACGTGAAATTTCGCCCTTGATCGGTGAGTAGTTTCTCGGGCACTCCATGTCTGGTCACCACTTTGGTGACGAACGCTCCTGCGATGACCCCTGTCGTCTGATCTGGTATGGGCACTGCTTCCGCGTACCTGGTCAGGTGGTCGATGAACGTGAGTAAGTACTTATTCCCATCTCTACTCTTCGGTAGTGGGCCCACGATGTCCAGTGATACTAGTTCAAAAGGTCGTGTCGGTTCATACGCCGTCATCAATGGAGCCTTCAGTTTAATGGGCGTTTTCCGTTGCAGGCATAGCCCGCATCCTTGAACATGTTGCCGTACCTCCTCGTGCATTCCAGGCCAATAATATTGTTTCTTGATTCGGATAGTGGTTCGTTCCACACCAGGATGCCCCGCCCAAGGCGTCGCGTGGCACAGCTCAATAACCCTGGTCCTCAGCTCCTTTGGCACCGCGATTCTCCATTGCTCTTCCAAATTTACCCCACCAGTCCAGTAGACCACTTCATCCCTCACGGACCCGCCTCCTACCTCAACCAGACTCTGGCACCATTCATCATTCTCTTGGCACTCGACCAATTCTCGTCGATCAATTCCTTCTACAACACGCGCTATTTCAGTTGCACGACTTAGTGCGTCAGCGTTAGTGTGCTTCCTTCCAGGCTTATGGCACACCGTGTAGTCGAACTCTGATAGGCGTAACGCCCAACGCGTTAGCCGTGAGGACGGATCCCTCAAACTTAGCATCCACCGAAGCGCCGCGTGGTCGGTGACCAGCGTAAAATTTCTTCCCAGCAAGTAGCAGCGGAACTGTCTCGTGGCCCACACAACGCCAAGCAGCTCACGTTCCGTGGTCGAATAATTTCTTTCGGCTGAGTTCAGTTGGCGGCTCGCATACGCTATCGGCCACTCGCCCTCCTCGGTGTTTTGGGATAGTACAGCCCCTAACGCTGTGTTGGAAGCATCAGTTGCCAGAATAAATCGTTCGTTAAAATCTGGAAACATAAGTAATCGCTCTGAGCACAGAGCCTCCTTTAACGCTTGGAAAGCCGCTTGCTGCTCTTCCTTCCACATGAACCTCACATCCTTTTTGGTAAGTTCAGTCAATGGTTTCGCCACCTCGGCGAAACCCTTCACGAACCGTCGGTAATAGCCGGCTAGGCCTAAAAATCCACGCACCTCTCTTGCGTTCTTGGGCACTGAGAAATTCTTCACTGCGTCAATTTTCCCCGGGTCGGGCCGCACACCATTAGATGTTACCACATGTCCCAAATATTCCACCTCGTCACTTGCAAATTGGCACTTCTCTAGATTGACCTTTAGATTCGCTCTTTTGAAAACCTCCAACACATGACTCAGTCGTTCCGCATGTTGTTCGATGCTGGTACTGAAGATAATTACGTCATCCAGATACACCAAGCACTCCGTCCCCTTAATCTGACTAAGGAGGTTATCCATAAGCCTTTGGAAAGTGGCCGGGGCTCCCATCAATCCAAATGCCATCCGTTTATACTCAAAATGGCCCCCGACTGTGGTGAAAGCCGTCTTCTCCTGATCCGCTGGGGCTATGGGAATCTGCCAGTATCCGCTATGTAAATCGAGGGTCGTGAAGTATCGACACTTCCCCAGATGCTCGAGGGTCTCTTGAATTAGGGGCAGCGGGTATGCGTCTGCCCTGGTCACTTCGTTCAGTGCGCGAAAATCTGTACAAAAGCGGTACTTCACGGTTCCATCAGCGGACTTCTTCCTTACTAACACAACTGGGGCCGACCATGGGCTGGTAGATGGAGTTATTACGCCTTTGTCGAGCATTTCTGCCAGATGTTCTTCCACTACCGGGCGAAGGTGGTAGGGGACCCGGTATGGTCTTTTGGCAATCGGTTTGTCATCAGTAGTCCTAATTTCATGCTGCACTCCTCCTCGACATCCTTCCCGATCAGGTTCCTCGAAGACTTCTGCGTAGCTCTTTAACACTCTTCCTAATACCTCAGCCTCTCGGCCCGAAAGATGACCCAGTTTCTCAATTATCTTCCCCTCATTAGTCGTCGCCACCTGGCCGGTACTAACACGTGCCACTCGTCGGCAATCCCGTTTGTCCTGTAACAATTCGGCGACTCCTATCATCTGTTTCTTGGGGACCTCGACCGGAGCCGCTGTCAGATTCACCACACGCATCACCACTCGTCCGGCTCGAATAGCGTCGACACTTCTGCCCACCCTCAATCCAGCCTGGGGCTGAATTACTGGCTCAATTAACACAGCTTTCCCATCTTCCACGTTCTCAACCTTGCCTTCGATTAATTTTTCGGTATACGCAGGTACGAGCTCCCATCGTACACACAATACGCTCAGTTCAGCTTCTTGCATCAGAGCCCCATCTTTGACCGTCGCAACCGCTCTGCCTATAGCGTCTCTGTTGCCACTGATACTTTGGTCCTCCGCTAGTTTCCCCCTCCTCTCTATTTCAATCCTAGGAGTGGACTCCTGCCTCGATCCCATCTCGTTTTCGGTGCTCCGGGAACTCGGACACCCTCTTTCTTCTACAGCGCGAGTAACCATACACGCCGCCTGGACCTCTTCAGCCGGACCTCCCGTCGCCGCTGGCACCGTCCTTGCTCTCCTACGACGCCTCCCTGGTGTCCTATGACCGCCTGCTCCACACGGATTTGCCTCGCCATCTTCTCGGGTTCCCTCCTCTGAAGTCCCGCCCGCTTCTGAGGGATCCTCGCCGTTGACGTTGTCTTCAACCCCGCATGTCAGCGCCCTAGCTCCGACACCCCTAAAGGTTACTCCACCGTTCCTGGTATCGATAACTGCTCCTAGCTTCCTAAACAAATCCCATCCCAACAAACCGTCTCTCCACGTGTCAATCGCCGCTATTACGAACGAGTGTTGCACGCTTACGTGAGACACCCGACACTCTAGCTCTTGGACGCCCAAAACTCCTAGTTTTGCTCCGGTAACTCCCTTGGCTTCGACGTTAATTTTCTGAACTGGAACACCGGGTACCGCCTCCCTTAGGATTGAAACTTCGGCGCCGGTGTCCACCAGTAACGTCCGCTGATACTTCTCCACCTCCATGGTTACCGAGATTCCCGCTCCGCTGCTGGTAACATTAGGAATCCAATTGACGCGAGCATCCCCGTCGTGGCTCCGTTGGGGATTTTCCGTCTGCCCCTGTCTCACTGGCTCTGGTTCGGGGCAGGTCCGGAGCCGCTCGCATTTGGGGATTGTGCCCTTCTCTCTGCCTCGCCTCGCCCTGTATCTGCTCTTCGACCCGCCCGTCTGGGACACTTAGCCGCCCAGTGACCCTGTTCGTCACACACGAAACATCGAGTACCCCTGGGCACCGCCCGGTTGGTATTGATGCCTCTTCCAGCACTTCGAGCTCCAGTCTGGTTCGGTTCTCCAACTCCTCTCACGTTTCGTCCCCCTCGCCTGGAGGTACATTCTCGAGAGAAATGTCCTCGTCCGCCGCAGGTATAACAAGTATCCGGGCTCCTCCGTCGAGACCGCTCAACTGCTGCTTCAGACACCACGGGAGTCGGTTCCGCGGCCCATGGTGCCGTAGCGGCGAATATGTCCCGGGGTCGTTTTACTGCCTCATGTGCTTGCTCCACTCGTTCCGCCGTCTTGATGGCCGATTCCAAGTCCTCGGGCGGATAGACCTGCAGCGTCATTGCCGCGGCTCCGTGAAGCCCCCTTACATAGGCGGCCAGTAACAACCTGTCCATATGAGCCCGGGCCCAGGCTGCCTCTTGGGGATCGGTTGGCGGCGGGGTCGCTTTCATAGCTAGCGCGCGGCATCTATCGGCAAAGGCTCGCGCCTTTTCACCAGGCTCCTGCTTCACGGTGTTCAGCGCCAGTAGGAACCTTTCCGGATCAGCCTCCGGTCCAAACCGCTGTCGGAGAACTCGTCGGTAGTCCTCAAAAGTCGACGCTTCGCGCTGTAACTCTGGATGAGCTTCAATACATGCTGCCGCCGGGCCGGTTACCTTAAGTTGACAGATGATCTTCTTGTCGTTATCTTCCCAATTCCCAGTCGTAGCTACCAGATCAATGGATTTTAGGAAGTCGTCTACCCGAACACCCCCGACATCACCCGACCATGATTTGATCAATGCCTGAAGTCCCAGATCTTTCTTAACCACCGGATTTGGTTGCCTCGGAGGGTCTCTTACGCGTAATTCTTCCATTTGCCGTAACAGGTCCATTTTCTCTCTTTCATGTTGTGCCTGTAAGGCCGCGAACTCTCCGTTGGCCCGCCGCAGTTCCTCCAGCTGTTCCCTCAGCTCATCCCCCTCCATGACGGTAGAGGTATTCCTGCCCCTCTACCCCACACCTGACACCACTGTAGCAATCGGGGAAGGGGTGCAATAGGAAAAATCTGGAGGCTAGATGAGGGTAGACTTACAATAATTTCTCACCACAGCGATTCCACGATAAAATTTTATTGAAAACCAAATTTGATTCAAACTACAACTAATACCTTAAGCCACATACGGGCACGGTTGCCGACCACAACAGATCAATAATAACCAAATAATCGTAGCAAAATTTTGAGCTGGTACCATACTACTAGTCCGTGGGCTAGAACCCCCGTTTTTACACTACTAATGACCGAGCATAGCCCGACCAGTTTTCTACACAATATTACCAAATAAACTCCAGCAAAAGTTAAATTCCAAAACAAATACAGTAAATTACAAAACAAATTCTCAAGATAAGGTTAAATCAGGCTACCACTCATCTAAGTCCCTGTTGTGGCGGACTACTACGATAAACTCATCGTTGCACCATGAAGAGATCACTAAAATATAAAGGTAACTGATGATCAATCTTAACCAACACGTACTAAATTTAATAAGTCATAAAATGAATCTGACAACGGGTCAAATTCAATATTAGGTCCAATCTACGACCTCCAATTCCATAATCATTTTTGGATTTAAAGCAACAAATTTCCATTAGATCTCTTCATAATACAATGATGCTACTCTATCCTTAAACATACGCCAGGGTACACTACAAATAAAAATAAAAATTACCCATCATTAAATAATTGCCCTGGAGCGGCACTGCCCGGATTCCTAGTGGGCACAGGATAAACATATATCCGAATTCAAACATGTTTTGAACCTAACAAAACATTGTTTAATGGCAACGACACAAATCTCGTGCCAATAAAAACTCCCAAACAATGAACCAAGCGTTACCAGCCATAGGCGGTGACAATCTTTACTACACTAAAATAATAATTAAAAACAAACTATTGGCAATAGTTGCTAAGGTAGAACAGTTAAGTACCGCCACTCCAGGTTTCAGGTAAATAAGAACTCTTAAAATA
This sequence comes from Catonia carolina, assembly GCA_035578175.1. Classification (NCBI taxonomy): domain Eukaryota; kingdom Metazoa; phylum Arthropoda; class Insecta; order Hemiptera; family Achilidae; genus Catonia; species Catonia carolina. The sequence continues at coordinate 1,617,115 of JAQMRL010000020.1, read as the reverse complement.
ACGGCCGGCTTAGCCAGACGGAGAGTGCAATCAGCTATATTACCACTTACCGGTAAATACCCGGGTTAGGCCCAGCCACAACAATAGGCGGGTTGGATATCCGTGCATTTTCACTAGACCTCAATAAACTAAGTACAAGTCACTATTCACTAAAAACGTACTTCAATACATTATATAAAACATTTTACTGTTAGTAAGAAAAAACTATGTACTCCGATACATCACATAAAATAGACTCACGCACAGGCTAACGACTTTTCATTACTCACACATTAGATGAACTGACTGACTACAGAACATAAAAATCAAGAATGTCTTACATAGGCGTACATTATATGCCTGCTGATTGCACTCTGTAGGCTACTCGACAACGAAACCCGACACTTCCTGCAGTTCTCAGAACTGCATCTCTAAGCCTACGGTATCTACATGTTAATCGTAACATATAAAACTACATTATTTATAATTACTTGCTACGATTACACTTTTAATAATTTTCATTAAAAACATTTTATTTTACTACTACAAGTTTATTTTAACTTATATCTAAATCACCCATTAACTCTCGGTTCAATCCTCACTCTTACACACGCTTTCACGCTAAACTAGGCTCTGTAGAGAAAAATGTGTTAAATAAAAGTTGTAAATCTTTTTATTTCCTATAAAATTTATTATATACACTTTTGTCGTAAAATGCATTCTAAGGGCGAAATCTTTAAAAAATCGATTTTTCACACGTTTTCGTGAGAAAAAAACAAAATTGCTAATTACTGCTAAACTAAGCGTTATACAAAAAAATGTTTGAAATAAAAGTTGTAGAATTTTACATTCTCTACAACTTTTATTATATAACGTTTTGCGCTAAAATGCATATTAAAGCCGCAATCTTAAAAAGAAAATGTTTTTACGTAAAAACAGCCTCACGCAGAATTTCAGCAAACATGGCGCCTACCCTATCTTGTAGAGAATAAAAAATTGAGTAAATTAGGCGATTTTTAAAAAAATCGTAGGACCAGTTTTTGAGAAAATTGCAAAAAAGTGAAAAATTATACGAATAAACTACTACTTCCGGTTGACCGATTTTGATGAAAATGTTCGTGTCGGGTCCGGTAGTGGTATGTAACTTAAGTTTCAAGTTTCAAGTTCGTACGATGTTCCGTTCTTGAGATATTCTGTTCACACACACACGCACGCACGCACTCACGCGCGCGCGCACACACACACACACACACACACACACGCATACACACACACACGCACGCGCGCGCACGCGCGCACACACACACACAGACCAATCGCTAAAAACATGTTTTTTGGGTTCAGGGGGTCTGAAAACGTGTAGATCCGGTGAAAACTCGACTGCGAAAAATCGACATGAAAAAATACTTTCCTTCCTATATATTCATATAGGCAAGAGAAATTAAATATGTAATATGTGAAATTATTTATTATGACAAAAATGTACATTGTTATTTAGGTTAGGATTTCCATAAAATCTTTTTGGAGAATGATAAACTATATCAGATAAATGCAACTAAAACAGTCGTACTGGAATGGATTTTACAAGCCAACCCAGTTAGATATACGTAGCCAAGTTAGTGGTCGGTCATATTTCATGTCCCTTAAACAGTGTACACAAAACCAACGGACGTATATACTATGGCACGACGTATATCCCAATGTAAATGGTATAAGTGGTGGGGAGGGGGATGTTGAGGATAGCTGATAAACGTAATCCCTTCCAGTGTCTCTTCTTTTCTTCTCCTCTCGCTTGATGTTTCAGCTTTCATCTTTTTGTAAACTTTATCTTTACAGTCATTGTAAAATGGATCAAAAACCACCCAGCTAGTCTCTCTAAGAAGTAATAACGGCATCGCATTATCAAAGTACACTATTTATTTCTCTTTTATTTTTTTTATAAAAATAAAAAATGTTAAGCTCTTTAAAAACCGTTTTACTGTGAAGATATTTAATCGGGGTTTCCTTCTATTTTTTTTTTTAGATTTAATTTGTTATCGGAAACTGTACATTGTTGACAACTATCCAATTTGATTGCTGCTTTTTGCTGTATTTTTTTTTTTTTTTTGACGTGGATTAGACCAGGGGCGGTTCCAGGGCTGATTTTCGGGGGGGGGGCTATCTTGTTTTTACGTAGCTCTTACTACATGATTTGTAATACATAGTTTGTAATTGAGTCATTGAAAAGTCCTCTTTTATACTGTATTGCTGTAACCACAATTTTAATTCATAGAGAAATTTTCAAGGTGCTGACTGGATGCAAATGGCTTTTCACTACTGACACTGATTGTTATCTTAATACTATTTAAAAATAGATACTTCCTGTTTGACTCATTTTTATACTAAAATAATTATTGTTAATTGATAGGTACGAGTATTGGGATTCAGTTTTGTTACAAATAATAGCTTATAGAAAATATTAAACTACAGTCCAGCCTCTCTTAGTTTGCTCCTAATGTAAACAAATAATGACGTTACTGAGCATGCGTATTATATCAAAATGTGTGCACGCTGATTAAAAAGTAACAACAAAATACTTTCAAAAGTATTTAAATACAAAATACTTTTAAAAGTATTTTTATAAATGAAATTGTTAGGCCTACATCATATCATGACTGATGTTTTTAGTACTTTAAGTACACACTTATAATTTAAAAAATAGTTAACTTAGTAGGAATACGACATCCGTAAAGTCGCAGACTCTAGCGTGCACCCTGTAGTAGGTGGCTTTGGTTAGTTGACAGTAGAAGCAAACTAAGAACGGCTGAACTGTCAGTTTTCCTAGTATTTCGGGGGGGGGCATGGCCCCCATGGCCACTTCCCTGAAACCGCCCCTGGATTAGACGTGAGTTTGAACAGGGACCCCGAGTAGAGTTTGTTCATGGATGGCTGTCAACTGGTCACCATACAAAGTCGCTTGCCCAACTGGCGTTACTTAACAAATAATACCGACTTACTACCAGCTGACTGACTGGGCTGGCCCGAAGGCCTTTTTCTATTTAACTAAAAAATCTAATGTGAAACACTCATACGACTTTCTTTTATCAATGTAGATAATAAACACTATAACCTACATTAGAAATAAACTAAAAAAACTAACCTCAGAAACGATAGCCTTATTTTAATCATGATTGAAAGATGCAAAATGAAAATCAACCTGTTCGGCTTAATAATAAGAAATTTACATTTTCACGCTAAACTAGGCTCTCTAGAGAAAAATGCTTGAAATAAAAGTTGTAGATCTTTTTTTTTTAAATACCTATAAATTTGAATATATATTTTTTTGTCGTAAAATGCATGCTAAGGCCGAAATCTTAAAAAAACAGTAGGAGAAGATAGTAGGAGCAAACTAAGAACGGCTGAACTGTAGATACTTTTCAGAAGGTTTGGCATGCTGATAAGCATACTTTTATACTCAATAAGACAATGGTGCACCAACTCACTCTTAGTTTTACTTAATAAAGCTTCTAGAGGTTAAAAAAACCCTTTCGGGTAATGACCTAAACTAACAACACATTGACAAAAGAAAATCGTGTGCGTTGTTTCACATCCGGATTTTTTTATCTAAGAAGCCACGCCGACAAAATTTCAGTAGTAGACTTAAATAAAAAAAGATTTAGCTAAGTTCAAACTGAATTTTTAGCTTCGACCACAAAACCTATTGATGCGATTAAGTTATTACTTTTCTTGTCTTTAAATTTTTTCTTTAAATAAAGATGTAGAGTAATAAATAAAGTCTTGTAGTATTCAACAAAAAACATTTACGAAACGAAGTTAAAAGAAGAAATGAAGAAGCTGACTGACATAGGGTCTAGGGAGGGGAGAGTAAAAAAGGAAAATGAAAAAATGTGCTTTTATCTGTAACTGATAAACCCACCATCTATCAAGGCCTATCAATAACCTAACCTCACTTTCATAGGGTATGAAGATGAATAATGTAAACGAGCTAAAAAAAAATACATCCATGTAAGGGAATGAGTCATACGTATTTTAACTATCAGCGGTACCAACTGAAGTACCGGGTGTTTAGAAAGTTGCTGTTCAATTCAATTGCATGGAAGTAAAACTGCTTAACACGTTCACTGCGGCGCGGGAAGAGCGTGGTTCTTCCCTGTGACTGAGGTCGATTTCAAGGCTAAACTGGCCTGACTCAATTCTGCGTCCGCAGTCATACGAGAGAGCAAAATTCTCTGACTACGGCATAGCCTGTATCGTTCTGATATTTGATATAGGCTACCATATTAAATGTAATTTTATTCATTATTACTTTGCTTTTGTCCCGTAATATGAAAAATATTTAAAATAAATTACAAAACAAATTAATTAAAAATAATTTTAAAAAACTGTGAAATAGCTCAGTTTGCAGTGACTTATTTTAAAACAAACTAAAATAATTATTGAATAAATGATTTTTAATTTTTAATAATAATTTAATAATAAACGTAGCCTACTTTGTTTTTGGAAAATAAAAATAATAATAATATTAAATATTAAATAGTAAATAAGAATAATGACAATAACCTAAAGATTAACTTACGTAATACACAATAATAATAATACACGTCCAATAAGCCTAATAAATAATAATGGTAATACAGTACATAATTAATTTAAAATAATAGTATTCACAATAAAATAAAATTGTACTTGAAATTATTCACACAATAAATACAATTACGTATTATTGACACAACTCATTTGTGCATTATAACTGCACTTTACTTAGGCTTATGATATTCAGCGAGCCTCATTCAAACATAAAGCGGGTTGACTCGGACACTGCTCACAATAATACATTGTGTCTTTTCTAATTTTTTTTTCAACACACACACGGCAACGTTTACGTACATTTATAGTCTTCCCTGATTCTGTCTTTTGGTTTTTTTTTAGGTAGGTGATTTAGTATCGTCTGTTGTAGTGCGGTCTGTCGTGGTACGGTACGGGTAGAAGAGTTGTTAACAATTGCAGGGCGGTATGACGGAAGGACAAGTGATTTTATGACGGATAATCTAAATAAATATATGGAAACTTTGGAGATGGGAAACTAATATTTAAACGAACTAATAATCTTACTAATAATAATAACTAAATTTATAATTAATTAAAGAATAATACACAAGGAGATGCGAACTGAATCGGAAAAGTACGTGATTTTAAAATTCCACTAAAAAAAGCAGGTAGTCCCTGGTCAACAACTGATCACGCACTGGCTTAGAACGAACCTTTTTCAAATCACTGAACAATAATACAAAGACTTCTCACCCATGCTGAGCCGAGAAAGAAGTAAAGTAAAACCATATAGTCGGGACGCAGAATTGCGTCCGCAGTCACCTGGAAGTGTTCAGTTGGACGCAGAACTGCGTCCGCAGCAGTGAACGTGTTAAAATTTTTACTTTCTCTTTCCTATATGAATATACTAGCAATCCCCACTCGCTTCGCTTCACAGCAGCTAATGTAGCCCGCATTAAATTATTTTAAAACCTCTCTATACAATAAAACCTCTCTGTACACAATATTTGTGGTTCAGTTGCCCTGTGGCAGCAAAATAAATTGTTTTTATGTCACCGGATGGCGACATCAAGTGGCTAACCTTATCATTTTGGTGGCCCTAAAAAGGGCCGTTTAGGTGTGCGTGTCCGACGAGTCGGACAGAGGTGTTTGATGGCCCTGAAAAGGGCCGGTGTAAACCTTATTGAATTGGTCTTGAGAAGGACCGTTGTGCCGGTCTCGAAGGAGACCAGCGTAGGCAGCGCGTGGCTGCGACGAGAGCCGTGGCTCAGGTTGGTGGCTCTGAGAAGGGCCGGTATAAACCTTATTAAATTGGTCCTGAGAAGGACCGTTGCGCCGGTCTCGAAGGAGACCTGTGTAGGCAGCGCGTGGCTGCGATGAGAGCCGTGGCTCAGGTTGGTGGCCCTGAGAAGGGCCGGTATAAACCTTATTAAATTGGTCCTGAGAGACCGTTGTGCCGGTCTCGAAGGAGACCGGTGTAGGCAGCGCGTGGCTGCGACGAGAGCCGTGGCTCAGGTTGGTGGCCCTGAGAAGGGCCGGTATAAACCTTATTAAATTGGTCCTGAGAAGGACCGTTGTGCTGGTCTCGAAGGAGACCAGCGTAGGCAGCGCGTGGCTGCAACTGCTGCGGCGACGGCTGCTGCAAGTGCCAGAGCATCTTCCTTCTTTATCTCGTGGATGGAGTCGGTCGATCTTCGTCGGAGATGTAGAGCGTAATGACAAGCGGCTCAGTGCACTGCGCTTATATAGCTACTGAGAGCGCTGTGGTAGGGGGCGGTGAGTCGCTCGGCCTTGGCAACAAAGCCCTCTATCGGAAGGCAGCCGAAAGGTTTGTCGGGCGCCGCTAAAGGGCCCATCGCGCCGACAAAGGCCGGAAGAAGTATTGAAGGCCGGCAACACAGTAAATGGTTAATTAGAAGGGGTGGCGGTGAATTTAAATAAATAAATTGGCCGGCCGCATTGGCGCAGTTGGTAACATGCTCGCCTCTCATCATGCGGTCCTGGGTTCGAATCCCACTCAGGCAAGGCATATTTTCATACGTTACAAAAAATCATTTCATTTCATCCTACATTGCATAAAGTTCCACCCCAACGTCATCGCTAATGACCGTTGCAGTTGATGCGACGTTAAATAAATAAAAAAAAATAAAAATTGTTTTTCTGCACTTCCAGCTCTAGAACGTCCGACATAAAGTTGTCCACGAGTGAAGAAGCACTCTTGTCTCAAATCGATGCCCACCGTTTTAAATGTTTGTCCCTGCGATAAATTGAATAGAATGCATAGAAGAATACCGATGGAAAAGAGAGAGACAGTTGATATGTGGCTGAGATAAGAGAGTGAGTGTGGTACGCAGAGTGATTGGAAATATAAGACTCATTCGCTACCTGTCGAATGAAAACAAATATATGAAATACAGTAAAAAATTAAAATATTTGAATATTTCCGAATTTTTAATGTTTTTGGAATCGAATGTTATTCTTCACGTTTTTCTAAGAAATATAAAAGTTGAATAATTGTGCTTCTAGCCCAAAAAATACACCATCCAGAGGACTTAAAAAAAAATTCTATGCACCCGATAAACTAAAACATGCGACATCGTCACAGTTTAAGTTGCTTAACTCATTAAATTAAAGTTACTTAAAGTTGCAAAATAACCTACATTAATCAGGAAGCTCTAAGCTACGCAGCAATGAAAGATTTTTTTAAATCAGTTCAGTAGTTTCTGAGATTACCACCTCATACAAACAAACAGACGTTTTTCCTTTATTATATGTATTAGTATAGATAAGAAAGGAAAGTATTGCTTTCATGTCGATTTTAAGAAATCGAGTTTTCACCGGATATAGGCTTACACGGTTTCAGACCCCCTGAACCCAAAAAAACATGTTTTAGCGATTCGTCTGTGCGCGCGCGCGCGTGTGTGTGTATGAACAAAATTACTCAAGAACGGAACATTATACGAAGTTGAAACTTGAAACTTAAGTTAGGTACCACTAGAGGACCCGACAGAAACATTTTCATCAAAATCGGTGAACCGCAAGTAGTAGTTTATTCGTTTCATTTTTCAGTTTTTTGTGATTTTCTCAAAACGGCTTCTACGATATTTTTACTTTCTCTTGCCTATATGAATATATAGGAAGGAAAGTATTGCTTTCATGTCGATTTTTCGAAATCGAGTTTTCACCTGATCTATACGTTTTCAGACCCCCTGAACGCAATAAACATGTTTTTAGCGATTGGTCTGTGTGTGTGCGCGTGCGTGCGTGCGTGCGCGCGTGCGTGCGTGCGTGTGTGTGTGTGTGTGTGTGTGTGAACAGAATATCTCAAGAACGGAACATCGTACGAACTTGAAACTTGAAACTTAAGTTACATACCACTACCGGACCCGACACGAACATTTGTATCAAAATCGGTCAACCGGAAGTAGTAGTTTATTCGTATAATTTTTCACTTTTTTGCGATTTTCTCAAAAACTGGTCCTACGATTTTTTTTAAAATCGCCTGGTTTACTCAATTTTTTATTCTCTACAAGATAGGGTAGGCGCCATGTTTGCTGAAATTCTGCGTGAGGCTGTTTTTACGTAAAAACATTTTCTTTTTAAGATTGCGGCTTTAATATGCATTTTAGCGCAAAACGTTATATAATAAAAGTTGTAGAGAATGTAAAATCTGTAACCACTTTGCACGATGTCACACCTAGACACCAAAAATATTTGCAAAACTGGCTTGTGGTTACTAGAAATATAAGGAAAACGTAATCGTTGTTGTGATAGATAAATAAGACACATAAAATAATTAGTAACAAAAATTTAATTATAACAACAAAATCAAGTAAATGTGGCGAAAATGGCAGTTAATTATTTTCAATAATTATAATAATAATATCAGTTAATAAATTTTCAAAAAAAATAAAATAATAGTTATATAATTATCCAATTAAAATATTTGATCGATCATGTACAAATAGTATAATCTTGCAAGATGTTTACCCCTTTTTTAACAGAATTAGGATCCAAAGTTAGTAATCAGAAAACTAACTACCACAAATTATTATTTTTAACCCAATTTAGGTTAAATCAGTAGGTATATTAAGCATTAAATAAGCAGAATTACTTTTTAACAATAAATTTTAAGAGAAAGAAATATAATTTGAAAACAAATTGTATTAAAAGATTTAGTTTCACAAAGAAAGTAGTTTTGCATAGATAGGTTTAAATTTTGAAAAAGAATTTGGTAAAATTCGCTAAGTCGTAGCCGGCAATAGCTCCTTTTATATAAATATTCAAAAAATTATAATAGTTTTAAAATTTAATTTTCTAGTATAATTTTGCTTAAGGTTTCAAGGTTTTAAATAATATTAATATATAATGCTGCATTACAATTAGTCTAAGTAATGTGCGTGTCGATTTATGTTAAGCCAATACTGACATTTCTAGACCTAAATAAACATGATATTGATTTCTAGAAGAATTCGTTCGATGGTACTTGAAGATCAAGATTAGTTTATCCCAATAAAATAAAGAAAATAATCTCATACCGTATTAGTAGATGTATACTTCCTCAAATAAAGCGAAGATCGATTTATGGATTTCGGTTTTGCAGGCTACTTTTGTTTTTGGAACAGATCAGCTGCATGTAGTAAAATAAATGGTCCCAGACTCATTTTCAGCGTGATATTGATCTATGCATCATTATACAAATTAAAAACAATTCCATCATCGAACACCAACTCCCAAGTTTATCATAAGCTTCGCACAATACTCCAACATGTTACTTCAATACGTTACTTCAGTGTATTACTTCAATGTATTACTTCAACCCTAAGTGAAACACAATTCACAAGCAATTAAAATTTAACCAAACTGGAAAACCAGCGAAACAGAAGGTTTCGCTACTTCCAAAGAATTTAATTTTACAAATGAAAATAAAGTAAAATATATTATAAAGCATTATGAACATAAAAATAAAACAATTTTCTTTTTTACTGGCAAAGTTTTCAATAGAATTACAAATATTCTTTTAGTATAATTAACAGTTAATTGTTACAAATAAATTTAGCGATTACAACATAGTTTTATAAAAATAAAAAAAAACACGATCCATAACAGATCCAAGTAGAATAACGATAAAATAAAAAATTTACAGAATCAGTTACAAACTGCCACGCCCTTAGGCAATACAAGTTTAAAAGAATTACAGCCTTTTCAGCCTTCCAAGGTTGTTTTGCCAGTAAAAATTTAAGAAAGAAAGTACGACACTTACCGAGCAATTCGGGAAAACGCAGCATATTATAATTAATCAATTTTAATTTATTTAATGAACGTATATTCATAGAGATAAATTAACAACATCATTTTATCAAACATGGCTACGAACAGAACGAATACCGGCCACGTACAAAATTCACCAAGCAGATCAGTTCAACAAAAATCCGCAAGAGCGCAGGAGCCTACAGAGAAAACCAATATTATCGATAGAGATCGATAATCAATAATTACAGATCGTAACCTATAGCAAAATAGAGGTTACAAATTCTACAACTTTTATTTCAAACATTTTTTGTATAACGCTTAGTTTAGCGGTAATTAGCAATTTTCTGTTTTTTTCTCACGAAAACGTGTGAAAAATCGATTTTTTTAAGATTTCGGCCTTAGAATGCATTTTACGACAAAAGTGTATTAAATAAAATTGATAGGAAATTAAGAGATCTACAAATTTTATTTTAAGCATTTTTTTTGTAAACTGCCTAGTTTAGCGTGAATGAGTGATTTTCCGTATTTTTAAGCTAAACTGAGGTCGATTTTAATTTTGCGTATTTCACTAATGTTTTTTGAGGTTAGTTTTTTGTTCATTTCTAATATTTTAATACTAATGTTAGGTTTATTGTTAATTATTTGCATTGGCAAGAGAAAGTTGTGTGAGTGTTTCACACCAGATTTTTTTAAATCGCCTCATATCCTTCATTTTTTTATGCTCTACACGATAAGGTAGGCACCATGTCAGCTGAAACTCTTAGGAAGGCTGTTTTCATGTAAAGAAATTGTTTTTAAGATTAAAAAAGTTTATAGAATTCGGAAAATCACTCTTTCACGCTTAACTAGGCTCTGTAGAGAAACATTCTTATAATAAAAGTTGTACATCTTTTGATTTCCTATAAATTTGATTATATGCACTTTTGTAGTAAATTGCATACTATGGCCGAAATCTTAAAAACATCGATTTTTTTTAGAGATTTTCATGAAAAAAATAAACAAAAATTACTAGTTAGGGCTACCGCTAAATTAAACGTTATACAAAAAAATGTTTGAAAAAGTTGTAGATCTTTAAATTCTCTAGAACTTTTATTATAGCATACACTTTTGCGCTAAAATGCATATTAAGACTGAAATCTTAAAAAACCGTTTTTTCTACGAGAGAACACCCTCCCCAAGAATTTCAGCAGGCAAGGCGCCAACCCTATCTTGTAGATAATTAAAAATGTAGTAAACGAGGCGATTTTTAAAAAAATTGTGAGAGCCGTTTTTGAGAAAATGGAAAAAGTGAAAAATTTCACGAATAAACTAGTACTACTTCCGGTTGACCGATTTTGATGAAAATGTTCGTGTCGGGTCCGGTGTTAGTATCTGACTTAAGTTTCAAGTTTCAAGTTCGTACGATGTTTCATTCTTAAAGATATTCTGTTCACACACACACACACACACACACACACACACACACACACACACACACACACACACACACACACACACACACACACACACACACACACACACACACACACACATACACACACACACACACACACACACACACGCACGCACACACACACACACACACACACACACACACACACACACACACACACACACACACACACACTAATCAAAAAGAACATGTTTTGTTGAGTTCAGGGGGTCTGAAAACATGTAGATCCGGTGAAAACTTGATTTTTACTTTCTCTTGCCTATATGAATAGGAAGGAAAGTATTGTTTTCATGTCGATTTTTCGAAATCGAGTTTTCACCGGATCTATACGTTTTCAGACCCCCTGAACCCAAAAAACATGTTTTTAGCGATTGGTCTGTGTGTGTGTGTGTGTGTCTGTGTCTGTGTGTGTGAGTGTCTGTGTGTGAACAGAATATCTCAAGAACGGAACATTGTTCGAACTTGAAACTTGAAACTTAAGTTACGTACCACTACCGGACCCGACACGAACATTTTCATCAAAATCGGTCAACCGGAAGTAGTAGTTTATTCGTGTAATTTTTCACTTTTTTGCAATTTTCTCAAAAACTGGTCCTACGATTTTTTTAAAAATCGCCTGGATTACTCAATTTTTTATTCTCTACAAGATAGGATAGGCGTCATGTTTACTGAAATTAATTCTGGGTGAGGCTGTTTTCACGTAAAAACATAGTTTTTTTAAGATTATGGCTTTAATATTCAATTCAGCGCAAAACGTTATATAATAAAAGTTGTAGAGAATTTAAAAACCTACAACTTTTATTTATAACATTTTTTTGTATACCGCTTAGTTTAGCGGTAACTAGCTATTTTCTTTTTTTTTCTCACGGAAACGTGTGAAAAATCGATTTTTTTAAGATTTCGGCCTTAGAATGCATTTTACGACAAAAGTGTATATAATAAAATTTATAGGAAATTAAAAGACCTACAACTTTTATTTCAAGCATTTTTCTCTACAGAGCCTAGTTGAGCGTGAAAGATTGATTTTCCGTATTTTTAGGCCAAACTGAGGTTGATTTTTATTTTGCGTGTTTCTCTCATGATTAAATTAAGGTTATGATTTTGAGGTTAGTTTTTTATTTATTTCTAATGTTTTATTACTATTGTTAGGTTATTTTGTTAATTATTTGCATTGGCAAGAGAAAGTTGTGTGAGTGTTTCACACCAGATTTTTTAAAATCGACATAGTACGAAATTGTTGTATTATTTCCTTATAAGTGAGTATGGTTGTATGTTCTTAAGTTGTCTGATCATTGTTGCTGCATAGATGCAAATACTATGTGTAGTAGATAAGTACGTGTACCACTTCCACCAGCCGAAAATATTATATGAACTATTTATGTAGTTTTAACCCTTTCAGTACCAACGTCCGGAAAACAGGACGTCGATATATTTTATGTAGTGACAACATCCGGTTAAACGGACGTCCGTAAGTTATGCATAAAGTGCCAACGTCCGAATAACCGAACATTTACAAAAACACTTTTAAACAAAAATTAATGGAATAATGTGTTTTGAAACCGCCTCCAAGGCGTAGTGACTAGCGCTCTACCCTGCACAGCGAAAGGTCCTGGATTCGATTCCCGGCTTGGGTCTGGAAATTTTAACACGTTAAAACCACCGTTAAAACCCACATTAGTTGCTAATGACCAAGCTGTCGATGCGACTTTACATAAACTAAAAACAAAATTTTGAATATTTTTATAGTTATAACGATTCGTTTTTTTATGAACATCATAAAAATTAATTTATAATAGAAGATTTTATTTTTCTGTAACGTTGAAATTTTGGTCGGCAATGGCAGGGTTACGCCTGCAAGTTTTCGAAATAAGGGCTGACACTTTTTGTACAGGCTTATTCATATTAACTGCCCTTAACAGACAGGTGGAGTGTCAAATTTATACTCAATCTGTTCGTTGCAGGGCTAAAATAAATAGTTCTGTTTCTTATCACATGGTCAGCCAATTAAATGACTGAATCATTTAAGAACAGAAGAGGTAGAGGTGTAAAAGACACTAGTCAGAGTTATCTCCTCTGAAAGTAATGAATTTCATTGTACAGCCAGACCCTGTGGTGAATGAAGTGAAGGTGTCATTTACAGAGTGGAAAATATGTACTTTTCAGAGGGCCCGGCATGTTGATAAGCGTACTTTTCCACTCAGTGAGGAAGGCAATTGTAAACCACCTCACTCCTCGTTTTACTTAGTAAAACCTCTAGAGGTTCAAACCAGCCTTTCGGCTGTTGACCTAAACAACATTCATATTAAATGGCTTTAGGTCAAACTTTTAAATATTGTTTCAGCACTGAAAGGGTTAAAGTACAATTGTCTAGTTTTAATCACTAAATTTTATCATTATGTATATATAAATATGTATAGAATTTATGATATAGTGTCCGGAATAAAGAGTGTCCGGATTTGGGAGACTTTTATTAAATTCCCATGTCATAGGATCGGGAATGTAAAAAGTGATTAAATAAAGTGGTCTGTAAATTGAAGTTGTCAGTTAAAAGATGTTCAGTACACCGTTAAATATATTAAGAGAAATATGAAAATTTATTTATTTTTATATTTTTCATTATACTGTACTTCACCTTTGTAAATACTTCATTATTTTTGCGAAGGGAAATATGAAAATTTATTAAGAAAATAAAAAATAAAATTATTATACAATTTAAAGCTTTTGTTATAAAAATAAAATTAATCACTAAATTTCATTATTATGTAGGCCCTATAGATATTATAGAATTTCTGATATAGTGTCCGGATTTGGGAGACTTTTATTGATCCCTATCTCATAGGATCGGGAATGTAAAAAGTATCCGCTAAATAGAGGGGTCTGTAAAATGAATGTGTCAGTTAGGAGAGGTTTTATAGTTCACAATTAAGAATATCACTAGAAATATCAAAATTTATTAACTTATTTATTTTTCACGATACTATACTTCATCTTTATAAATACTACATGAAATTTGCGAAGGGAATCATGAAAATTTATTAAGAAAATAAAAAATAAAATGATTGTGCAATTCAAAGTTTTTGTTATAAAAATAAAACGGGTTTTAGTCCAGTCAACATGTGTCAAAAAATACCGATAGAGGAAAAAAATAGTATAAAGCTAATGTTTTTTCCCATCGATTACTATAGTTTAGACAAGTGTACTGCCAAAAGTCCCCACCCCTACCCCCCTTGCTTCCCCCCCCCCCAACGACCCCCCAAAGTTACAAATTGCAAGGGTTTCGTAAATCGCGTTTATCTCAAAAACTAAACATGGTATGGGATTAAATTTTTTTTTGTTGTCTTTCTTATGATATTTTCTACAATTTATGTCTACATCTTTTTTATCGTATCTTTTACCGTTCGGTAGTTATTCATAAAAAAGTTGCTAAAACATTATAAATTTAATTACGTAATTTTACTTTTTGGTTTACAACTATTTACACTTACATTTTACACAAAAATGTTTCAAACAAAACTTTTAGTCCTTTTTAAGATCTATAAAATGATATACAACAGTACTTACTTTATTGTAGTAATATGGCAAAACCAGCCGCTGCAATGTAGAGTGCTCAGTTGTGGCGGCGTTCGGTGATGGAAGGTCGAGACCGTCAGTTGCTAAAAACTGTATACAAAAATGGTTTTGTATACAGTTCTTAAATGTAGTCTGAAAAACGGAAACTTTTTATATTACATAAATTTTTGCTCTTACACTTAAAAATACATACTAAGACACTTGTGAAATAAGTTTATTAATTAAAAAACAAAATGTCCTACTGGCGCTTAAATTACGCTAAAAATATAACTGCAACATAGCAACTGACGGTCTCGACCTTCTATCACCGAACGCCGCCACAACTGAGCACTCTACATTGCAGCGGCTGGTTTTGCCATATTACTACAATAAAGCTCAGTTCATCACCCACACCACATACAACAAGAAGTCAATGTCGGTAAATACAAAGGTAAGACATTACAAAACGGTAATACAACCTGCAGTGACTTACTGTGGAGAGACCCCTAACAAAACTGTCACAAAAAACTAAAACCCACAGAATCCTGACGTTAGAACGAAGAATCCTTAGAACCTGTATTGGTAAGAGAATATACAAAGATAATAGTTGGAGACTGCTACCAAATAATGAAGTCTATAAAATTTCGGAGCCAATACTAGACACAATTAGGAAAAAACGAATCTCCTTTTTGGGGCCATATCCTTAGAACACCGGAGAACAGAGTACTTAGACGACTTATTGAAAGTGTCTGGGATTTTAAAATCGGTTTGAACTGGACGAAGGAGGTCAATGAGGACTTGGAAAGGTTTGGGTTGACGCTGGAAGATGTGAGGTTCAAGTCTGAGAGTTATAGAAAGTTGAAGGATCTGGCTTTGGAACCGGAAACCAAGACTAGAAGAGTGCAGAGGGTGACGGAAGAACTCCGGGCTCAGAGATCACAAAGAATGAGGGAATACTGGGTAAAGATCAAGGCTCAGAGATCGAAGTAGAGTCTTTCATGTTGTGGCTGAAGTGGTCCATTGTGGCCTCACAAGTAAAAAAAAAAAAAAAAAAAGTAAGTACTGTTATATATCATTTTATAGATCTTAAAAAGGACTAAAAGTTTTGTTTGAAACATTTTTGTGTAAAATGTAAGTGTAAATAGTTGTAAACCAAAAAGTAAAATTACGTAATTAAATTTATAATGTTTTAGCAACTTTTTTATGAATAACTACCGAACGGTAAAAGATACGATAAAAAAGATGTAGACATAAATTGTAGGAAATATCATAAGAAAGACAACAAAAAAAAATTTAATCCAATACCTTGTTTAGTTTTTGAGATAAACGCGATTTACGAAACCCTTGCAATTTGTAACTTTGGGGGGGTCGCTGGGGGGGAAGCAAGGGGGTAGGGGTGGGGACTTTTGGCAGTACACTTGTCTAAACTACAGTAAACGATGGAAAAAAAATTTGGTGTGAAACACTCACACAACTTTCTCTTGCCAGTGCAAATAATTAACAATAAACCTAACATTAGTAATTAAAACATAAGAAATAAACAAAAAACTAATCTCAATAAACATAACCTAGTTTTAATCATGAGTGGAAGACGCAAAATGAAAATCAACCTGTTTGGCTTAGAAATACGGAAAATCACTGTTTCCTCTAAACTAGGCTCTGCAGAGAAAAATGCTTTAAATAAAAGTTGTAGATCTTTTAATTTTCTATAAATTTAATTATATACACTTTTGTCGTAAAATGCATACTAAGGCCCAAAATGTTAAAAAAAATCGATTTTTCTCACGTTTTCGTGAGAAAAAAACAGAAAATCGCAAATTACCGCTAAACTAAGCGTTATACAAAAAAATATTTGAAATAAAAGTTGTAGGATTTTATATTCTCTACAACTTTTATTATATAAATTTTTGCTTTAATTTGTCTATTGAAACCGTAATCTTAAAAAACTATGTTTTTACGTGAAAACAGCCTCACCCAGAATTTCAGCAAACATGATGCCTACCCTATCTTGTAGAGAATAAAAAATTGAGTAAACCAGGCGATTTTAAAAAAAAATCGTAGGACTAGTTCTTGAGAAAATCGCAAAAAGTGAAAAATTACACGAAATAAACTACTACTTCCATTTGACCGATTTTGATGAAAATGTTCGTGTCGGGTTCGGTAGTGATATGTAACTTAAGTTTCAAGTTTCAAGTTCGTACGATGTTCCGTTCTTGAGATATTTTGTATACACACACACAGACCAATCGCTAAAAAACATGTTTTTTTGGGTTCAGGGGGTCTGAAAACGTATAGATCCGGTGAAAACTGGATTTCTTAAAATCGACATGAAAACAATACTTTCCTTCCTATATATTCATATAGGCAAGAGAAAGTAAAAATTAGCTTTATACTATTTTTTTCCTCTAAAAAACACAGATTGACTGGACTATTTCCCCAATTAATATTGTTAAGTAAAACGAACATGTTTGTACATGTGCGTATAGAAAGAAGTCCCCTTCTCTTTCTATATATATATTTTTGAGTGAGGCTGACAGTGCAGGTGGTCATCTGGTGACGAGCGCGTTTTTAAACCAATCACAATCCACCGATCGACCGACTCTGCTATCTTGAATCTTATATATTATTGCTTTAAGCAGTTTGTTAATGTTCGTCGCGCAGGGAGTTACTGATACCGTTTTTGTTTTATTAAAGTATTCGTGTGTGTATATTTAACGAGAATTATTTCTTTCTTCTGTGAATATTACTTAATTAAATCAGGTTAGTTTTATCTTTTTAAAAACATACTATAATGTAGAATTACTTAAGTATTTTTACTTTCTCTTGCCTATATGAATATATAGGAAGGAAAGTATTGTTTTCATGTCGATTTTTCGAAATCGAGTTTTCACCGGATCTATACGTTTTCAGACCCCCTGAACCCAAAAAACATGTTTTTAGCGATTGGTCTGTGTGTGTGTGTGTGTCTGTGTGTGTGTGTGTGTGTGTCTGTGTGTGAACAGAATATCTCAAGAACGGAACATCGTACGAACTTGAAAACTTGAAACTTAAGTTACATACCACTACCGGACGCGACACGAACATTTTCATCAAAATCGGTCAACCGGAAGTAGTAGTTTATTCGTATAATTTTTCAGTTTTTTGCGATTTTCTCAAAAACTGGTCCTACGATTTTTTTTAAAATCGCCTATTTTACTCAATTTTTTATTCTCTACAAGATAGGGTAGGCGCCATGTTTGCTGAAATTCTCGGTGAGGCTGTTTTCACGTAAAAAACGTTGTTTTTTTAAGATTACGGCTTTAATATAAATTTTAGCGCAAAAACTTATATAATAAAAGTTGTAGAGAATTTAAAAAACCTACAACTTCTGTTTCAAACATTTTTTTGTATAACGCTTAGTTTAGCGGTAATTTGCGATTTTCTGTTTTTTTTCTCACGAAAAACGTGAGAAAAAATCGATTTTTTTAACATTTCGGTCTTAGTATGCATTTTGCGACAAAAGTGTATATAATTAAATTTATAGAAAATTAAAAGATCTACAACTTTTGTTCAGAGCATTTTTCTCTACAGAGCCTAGTTTAGCGTGAAAGCGTGATTTTCCGTATTTTTAAGCCAAACTGAGTTCGATTGTCATTTTGCGTCATTCACTCATGATTAAAATAAGGTTATGTTTTTGAGGTTAGTTTTTGTTCATTTCTAATGTTTTAATACTAATGTTAGGTTTATTGTTAATTATTTACATTGGCAAGAGAAAGTTGTGTGAGTGTTTCACACCAGATTTTTTTATTTATTTCACTTCTTAAGGGGAGTTCATACGGCGTATCTCACCAATGTTAAATTAGCAGATTTTGAAACCCATTATCTCAGTAACTATTAATATTTGAAAGCTATAATTTTGAGGGATTATTTATAAATACAAGAAGATGCTACGGATCCGCACACATTAAAATAACACAACTTTTAAAAGAGTTATGAATTTTTTTTCTGACGGGGACAATTTTTACTTTCTCTTGCCTGTTGTTGTTTAGGTCATCAGCCAAAAGGCTGGTTTGAGCCTGTAGAGGTTTTACTAAGTAAAACGAGGAGTGAGGTGGTTTACCATTGCCTTCCTCACCGAGTGGAAAAGTACGCTTATCAGCATGCCGGGCCCTCTGAAAAGCACATATTTTCCACTCTGTAAATGACACCTTCACTTCATTCACCACAGGGTCTGGCTGTATAATGAAATTCATTACTTTCAGAGGAGATAACTCTGATTAGTGTCTTTTACACCTCTACCTCTTCTGTTCTTAAATGATTCAGTCATTTAATTAGCTGACCATGCGTTAAGAAACAGAACTATTTATTTTAGCCCTGCAACAAACAGATTGAGTGTAAAAAATTTGACACTCCACCTGTCTGTTATGGGCAGTTCTCTTGCCTATATGAATATATAGGAAGGAAAGTATTGTTTTTATGTCGATTTTTAGAAATCGAGTTTTCACCGGATCTATACGTTTTCAGACCCCCTGAACCCAAAAAACATGTTTTTAGCGATTGGTCTGTGTGTGTGTGTGTGTGTGTGTGTGTGTGTGTGTGTGTGTGTGTGTGTGTGTGTACAAAATATCTCAAGAACGGAACTTCGTACGAACTTGAAACTTGAAACTTAAGTTACATACCACTACCGGACCCGACACGAACATTTTCATCAAAATCGGTCAACCGGAAGTAGTAGTTTATTCGTATAATTTTTCACTTTTTTGCGATTTTCTCAAAAACTGGTTCTACGATTTTTTTTTTAAATCGCCTTAATTACTCAACGTTTTATTTTCTACAAGATAGGGTAGGCGTCATGTTCGCTGAAATTCTTGGTAAGGCTGTTTTTACGTAAAAACAAAGTTTTTTTAAGATTACGGCTTAATTATGCAATTAAGCGCAAAAATTTATATAATAAACGTTGTAGAGAATTTAAAAACCTACAACTTTTATTTCAAACATTTGTTTGTATAACGCTTAGTTTAGCGGTAATTTGCGATTTTCTGTTTTTTTTTCTCACGAAAACGTGTGAAAAATTGATTTTTTAAAGATTTCGGCCTCAGTATGCATTTTACGACAAAAGTGTATATAATCAAATTTATAGAAAATTAAAAGATCTACAACTTTTATTTCAAGCATTTTTCTCTACAGAGCCTAGTTTAGCGTGAAAGAGTGATTTTCCGTATTTTAAAGCCAAACCGAGTTCAATTTTCATTTTGCGTCTTTCACTCATGTTTAAAATTAGGTCATGTTATTAAAGTTATTTTTTTGTTTATTTCTAATGTTTTATTAATGATGTTAGGTTTATTGTTAATTATTTGCATTAGCAAGAGAAAGTTGTGTGAGTGTTTCACACCAGATTTTTTCATAAAATTTCACATGTACCTTGCTGAATGAGGATCCACAGTACCACTATAACCTACTGAAGACAGTAAAAAATTCATTCATTTGTGTTTATTGGTTTCTAACAAAATGGGTGTTTTGTAAGAAATTACATGTTCATGAAACTAAATAATATTCAGACATAATAAACACAAAATAACACCCGAAAAAATTAATTTTTCCCTTTTCAACCACTATACAAAATCAATATTATAACATACAACTGTCAAAACATAACCTACAAATCCAATAGAAAACAAGGAAAAAAAAATCTGGTGTGAAACACTCACACAACTTTCTCTTGCCAGTGCAAATAGTTAACAATAAACCTAACATTAGTAATAAAACATTAGAAATAAACAAAAACTAACCTCAAAAACATAACCTTATTTTAATCATGAGTGAAAGACGCAAAATGAAAATCGTACTCAGTTTGGCTTAGAAATACGGAAAATCACTCTTTCTCTCTAAACTAGGCTCTGTAGAGAAAAATGCTCTAAATAAAAGTTGTAGATCTTTTAATTTTCTATAAATTTAATTATATACACTTTTGTCGTAAAATGCATACTAAGGCCGAAATGTTAAAAAAATCGATTTTTCTCACGTTTTCGTGAGAAAAAAACAGAAAATTGCAAATTACCGCTAAACTAAGCGTTATACAAAAAAATGTTAAGAATAAAAGTTGTAGGTTTTTAAATTCTCTACAACTTTTATTATATAAATTTGTGCGCTAAAATGCATATTAAAGCCGTAATCTTAAAAAAAACTAAGTTTTTACGTGAAAACAGCCTCACCCAGAATTTCAGCAAACATGACGCCTACCCTATCTTGTAGAGAATAAAAAATTGAGTAAACCAGGCGATTTTAAAAATAATCGTAGGACCAGTTTTTGAGAAAATTGCAAAAAAGTGAAAAATTATACGAATAAACTCCCACTTCCGGTTGACCGATTTTGATGAAAATTTTCGTGTCGGGTCCGGTAGTGGTATGTAAGTTAAGTTTCAAGTTTCAAGTTCGTACGATGTTCCGTTCTTGAGATATTTTGTATACACACACACACACACACACACACACACACACACACACACACACACAGACACACACACACACACAGACCAATCGCTAAAAACATGTTTTTTGGGTTCAGGGGGTCTGAAAACGTATAGATCCGGTGAAAACTCGATTTCTTAAAATCGACATGAAAACAATACTTTCCTTCCTATATATTCATATAGGCAAGAGAAAGTAATGACGTCTTCTTCATTTTCAGACATAAATAACTATGTCTGAAAATTGCACTATCCAAAATTCCGAATCTACAGACCTATTGTAAAAAAATATATTATTTAAAATATATCTTGAAATCATATGCATATAAATTATATACCAAATTAAACAGCAAATTCCAAATATTATTATTCGATAAAAAACAAAAATTTGATAATGGAACCGAAATTTCGGTATGAACTCTCCAGTTCACAGTTTGATCTCGTTTAACTCTTAATTTGGCAACGAAAAAATACTTGATTTAGACATCCATAACATTGCAATGAGGTAGACCACTGCAAAGATGGGAAAATTACATGAAATGTACAGCAAGTCTAAATTCAAGATAGAAAACTATACTGGAACAATGGAGGAGGCTTGTATACTTGTAAATGTGTAGAAGAGGGCTGAGAAGAAAAAACAATTTTTAAAAAGTTGTAATTATTCTGTTGATCACTGTATTAAGTGTTGAAAATAGTTTATTTATTTAACAATACATTGTTTACAACAGGCCAAAGTGGCCCAATGATAGAAACAATATTACATACAAAATATGTAATAAAAATAAATTATTGTAGGCTTTAAGTTTAGGTGTTAATCTGCAGTGGAGTCCAATGTACGTCGTGCTGTTCATATGGATTCATAGAACAATAAGTTGAAATAAGCATTTATTTGTTCTTTAAGTTTGATACTTTTGTTGCCCATAACAGACAGGTGGAGTGTCAAATTATTTACACTCAATCTGTTCGTTACAGGGCTAAAATAAATAGTTCTGTTTCTTATCACATGGTCAGCCAATTAAATGACTGAATCATTTAACAACAGAAGAGGTAGAGATGTAAAAGACACTAATCAGAGTTATTGTCTCTGAAAGTAATGAATTTCATTATACAGCCAGACCCAGTGGTGAATGAAATGAAGGTGTCATTTGCAGAGTGGAAAATATGTGCTTTTCAGAGGGCTCGGCATGCTGATAAGCGTACTTTTCCATTCAGTGAGGAAGGCAATGGTAAACCACCTCACTCCTCGTTTTACTTAGTAAAACCTCTACAGGTTCAAACCAGCCTACAGGCTGATGACCTAAACAACAACAACATTGCAATATGTGATCGTAGAAACTTGTGCCAGATATCAAATTAAAGCTTGTTTTTTTATTTTTCAGGATTTAATTTTTTTTTTTAAATTACGCCTAATTTGATGTTTATGTACACAAAAAATCGTGTAAAACGGTACACAATATTTTTGGTTAACTCATTTACCAGCTTTGGTAACTTCAGTAACTAAATTTTCTAAAATATGCTGTTTAATTATGTTATAATTTAGATTTTTACTTTCTCTTGCTTATATGAATATATAGGAAGGAAAGTATTGTTTTCATGGCGATTTTAAGAAATCGAGTGTTCACCGGATCTATACGTTTTCAGACCCCCTGAACCCAAAAAACATGTTTTTAGCGATTGGTCTGTGTGTGTGTGTGTGTGTGTGTGTGTGTGTGTGTGTGTGTGTGTGTGTGTGTGTGTGTGTGTGTGTGTGTGTGTGTGTGTGTGTGTCTGTGTGTATACAAAATATCTCAAGAACGGAACATCGTACGAACTTGAAACCTGAAACTTAAGTTACATACCACTACCGTACCCGACACGAACATTTTCATCAAAATCGGTCAACCGAAAGTGGGAGTTTATTCGTATAATTTTTCACGTTTTTGCGATTTTCTCAAAGACTGGTCCTACGATTTTTCTAAAAATCACCTGGTTTACTCTTTTATTCTCTACAAGATAGGGTAGGCGCCATGTTTGCTGAAATTCTGGGTGAGGCTGTTTTCACGTAGAAACATAGTTTTTTTAAGATTACGGCTTTAATATGCAATTTAGCGCAAAAATTTATAATAACAAAAATTGTAGAGAATTTAAAATTCTACAACTTTAATTTCAAACATGTTATTGTATAACGCTTAGTTTAGCGGTAATTAGCAATTTTCTGTTTTTTTCTCACGAAACTTGTGAAAAATCGATTTTTTTAAGATTTCGGCCTTATAATGCATTTAACGACAAAAAATATATAATATATTTTGTAGGAAATACAAAGATTTACAACTTTTATTTATAGCATTTTTCTCTACAGAGCCTAGTTTAGCGTGAAATAGTGATTTCCCATATTTTTAAGCCAAACTGAGGTTGATTTTCACTTAACGTCTTTCACTCATGATTAAAATAAGGTTATCTTTTTTGAGAATAGTTGTTTGTTTATTTCTAATGTTTTATTACTAATGTTAGGTTTATTGTTAATTATTTGCATTGGCAAGAGAAAGTTGTGTGAGTGTTTCATACCAGATTTTTTATTTACTTTTCCGGTTTCAACATTTATATTAATCGACATTATTGTCAATATAACGTCAATTAACTTGGGTTCTAAAACTGTTTATTATCCTAAAATAAATTCGATATTGCAACAGGTTACGGATAAAGCAAATTTTTTAAAACGTCCGCCATCGGCAAACTATCCAGTGAAATGATTTGAAATTTATCGAAGATAAAAATCCATATTTTAACATAATTAAACAGTATATTTTAGAAAACTTTATTACTGAAGTTACTAAAGCTGAAAATGGGTTAACCAAAAATACGGTATACTGTTTTACACGGTTTTTTACGTTCTCTTGCCTTTATGATAGGAAGGAAAGTATTGTTTTCAAGACAATATTTCGAAATCGAGTTTACACCGGATCTACACGTTTTCAGACCCCTTGAACCCAAAAAACATGTTTTTAACGATTGGTCTGTGTGTGTGTGTGTGTGTGTGTGTGTGTGCGCGCGCGCGCGCGTGTGTGTGTGTGTGTGTGTGAACAGAGTATCTCAAGAACGGAACATCGTACGAACTTGAAACTTAAGTTACATATTACTACCGGACCCGACATGAACATTTTCATCAAAATCGGTCAACCGGAAGTAGTAGTTGATTTGTGTAATTTTTCACTTTTTTGCGATCTTCTTAAAAATTTGTCATACAATTTTTGAGAAAATCGCCTCGTTTACTAAATTTTAAATTTTTTACAAGATAGGGTTGGCGCCTTGCCTGCTGAAATTCTTGGCGAGGGTGTTCTCTCGTAGAAAAAACGGTTTTTTAAGATTTCAGCCTTAATATGCATTTTAGCGCAAAAGTGTATAGGCTACTTTAATAAAAGTTTTAGGTAATTTAAAAATCTACCACTTTTTCAAACTTTTTTTTGTTTAATGCTTAGTTTTTAGCGGTAGGCCTAATTAGTAATTTTTACTTTCTCTTGCCTATATGAATATATAGGAAGGAACGTATTGTTTTCATGTCGATTTTTCGAAATCGAGTTTTCACCGGATCTATACGTTTTCAGACCCCCTGAACCCAAAAAACTTGTTTTTAGCGATTGGTCTGTGTGTGTGTCTGTGTGTGTGTGTCTGTGTGTGTGTGTGTGTGTGTGTGTGTGTGTTTGTGTGTGTGTGTGAACAGAATATCTCAAGAACGGAACATCGTACGAACTTGAAACTTGAAACTTAAGTTACATATCACTACCGGACCCGACACGAACATTTTCATCAAAATCGGTCAACCGGAAGTAATAGTTTATTCGTATAATTTTTCACTTTTTTGCGATTTTCTCAAAAACTAGTCCTACGATTTTTTTTAAAATCGCCTGGTTTACTACATTTTTTATGCTCTACAATATAGGGTAGGCGCCATGTTTGCTGAAATTCTGCGTGAGGCTGTTTTTACGTAAAAACATTTTCTTTTTAAGATTGCGGCTTTAATATGTATTTTAACGCAAAACGTTATATAATAAAAGTTGTAGAGAATGAAAAATTCTACAACTTTTATTTCAAACATTTTTTTGTATAACGCTTAGTTTAGCGGTAATTTGCGATTTTCTGTTTTTTTCTCACGAAAACGTGAGAAAAATCGATTTTTTTAACATTTCGGTCTTAGTATGCATTTTACGACAAAAGTGTATATAATTAAATTTATAGAAAATTAAAAGATCTACAACTTTCATTTAGAGCATTTTTCTCTACAGAGCCTAGTTTAGCGTGAAAGCGTGATTTTCCGTATTTTTAAGCCAAACTGAGTTCGATTGTCATTTTGCGTCATTCACTCATGATTAAAATAAGGTTATGTTTTTGAGGTTAGTTTTTGTTTATTTCTAATATTTTATTAATAATGTTAGGTTTATTATTAATTATTTGCATTGGCAAGAGAAAGTTGTGTGAGTGTTTCACACCAGATTTTTGTTAATCGTTTTCATGAAAATCTGTAAATATCAATGTTTTTAAGATTTCGGTCGTGCATTTTACAAGTGTGTATTATCTAATTTATAGGAAATCAAAAGATGTACAACTTTTATTATAAAAATTTTTCTCTTAGATAATTATTGTAGCGTCAAAAAGTAATTTTCCGTATTTTTAAGCTAAACTGAGGTTGGTTTTCATTTTGCATCATTCACTCATGATTAAAATAAGGTTATGTTTTTTGAGATATTTTTTTTGTAAATTTCTAATGTATTATTACTAATATTATATTATATTGGTCATTATATGCATTGGCAATAGAAAGTCGAGTGAGTATTTTACATCAAATTTTTTTTAGATTTTATTTCGAGAGTCGCGTCAACCGCTCAGACATTAGTGACTACAGTGGGTTTAAGTTGTGAAAATTTACGGACTCTGGTCGGGAATCGAACCCGGGACCTTTGCGTGATAGATAAATTTATATAATTTTTTTTTTAATTTAAATAAATTTGGTATTGGTTTTAGCAGAAACCTAAATACTACAGATCATAGATCTGGAAATCAGGTGTAAGTTCAAAGAAAAATCTGGTAAGAAACATTCACACAATTTTCTCTTACCAATGCAAATTATTAAGAATGAACCTAACATTAGTAATAAAACATTAGAAATAGACAAAAAACTAACTTTAATAACATAACCTAATTTTAAAAGTGAGTGAAAGACGCAAAATGAAAATCAACCTCAGTTGAGCTTAAACATACGGAAAATCACTCTTTCACGCTAAACTAGGCTCTGTAGAGAAAAATGTTTTAAATAAAATTTGTAGATTATTGTTTTCTATAAATTTGTTATATAGCCTTCACTTTTGTCGTAAAATGCATACTAAGGCCTACGTAAGGGCATACGTTATCGTGAGAAAAAAAACGGAAAATTGCTAATTACCGCCAAACTAAGCGTTATACAAAAAAATGTTTGAAATAAAAGTAGTAGAATTTTAAATTCTCTACATATTTTATTATATAAATGCGCTAAAATGCATATTAAAGCCGTACTATTAAAAAAACTAATTTTTTACGTGAAAACAGCCTCACCAAGAATTTCAGCAAAGATGACACGCCTGCCATATCTTGTAGAGAATAAAAAATTGAGTAAACCAGGCGATTTTGAAAAAAATCGTAGGACCAGCTTTTGAGAAAATCGCAAAAAAGTGAAAAATTACACGAATAAACTACTACTTACGGTTGACCGATTTTAATGAAAATATTTGTGTCGGGTTCGGTAGTGGTATGTAACTTAAGTTTCAAGTTTGTACGATGTTCCGTGCTTGCGCTATTCTGTACACACACACACACACACACACACACACACACACACACACACACTCACACACACACACACACACGCGCGCGCGCGCGCGCGCGCACACACACACACACACACACAGAGACAGACCAATCGCTAAAAACATGTTTTTTTGGTTTCAGGAGGTCTGTTTACGTGTAGATTCGGTGAAAACTCGATTTTGAAAAATCGACATGAAAACAATACTTTCCTTTCTATACATTCATATAGGCAAGAGAAAGTAAAAAGAAGGAAAGAGAAATTATGGGGAACTTGACAAAGATATTGCATACAATTTTATAAGAGAAGAATAGTTATCTGGGAGGAGATTACAAACAAGGGGAAGGGGACTAAAATGACGATGATAAATTAAGTTGTCTGAACGGTTTTTTTTTAAATTGAAAAGAAAAGTTGTTCTAAGTCAGCCCAGGTGCAATCGTTTTTTTAGCTGAATGATTTATTTTATAGAATTTGCTTAAAGTTGTCGTGGATTTACTCTTAACGGTTTTACACTGGGAGGAAACAACGTAGAACAGTCACAATTAAAGAGTTCTGTTTTAGCTTTGATTTGATAATCCAATTTTATAACTATCTTTGGACTAAATTTATTTTATTTAATAAAAATAATCCGTTTATACATGTTTTTGCTTCGAGATATATTTACTTTCTCTTGTCTGTTGTTGTTTAGGTGATCAGATTGTAGGGTGGTTTGAACCTCTAGAGGTTTTACTAAGTAAAAACGAGGAGTGAGGTGGTTTGCTATTGCCACAACTCACTGAGTTGAAAGAGTATGCTTATCAGCACGTCAGGCCGTCCGAAAAGCACTTACTTTCCACCCTGCAAATTGGATGTTCATTGCATTCACCGAAGGGTCTGGCTGTATAGTGAAATTCATTACTATCAGAAGAGACAACTCTGAGTAGTGTCACAATACACCTGTACCTCGTCAGTTTAGTCATATAATTGGCTAACTATGTGATAAGAAACACAACTATTTTCTTTTTGTAGCCCTGGAACCAACAGATCAAGTGCAATTACGAGAATTATCCAGAAATAACCTCCGTTTTGAAATAAAAAGTAAACGAGTGAAGATACAAAAACTTTATTATATAAGTTTACACATTAAAACTACAGTTTTTCTCTATTTTTCAACATTTTCGCCAAACAGATTCAAGCACTTGTCGTACCTTGGAACAGTCTTTGAAATACCCTCTGCATAAAAATCTGCCGCCTGTGAATGTAGCCAACCATTCACGGCGTTTTGAAGCTCTTTGTCATTGGCGAACCGCTGAGATGCAAGCCACCGCTTCATGTTCGGGAACAAGTGAAAGTCACTAGGAGCCAAGTCCGGGTTGTATGGGGGATGATCAAAAACGTCCCATTTAAACTTGGCCAAAAGTTCATTTGTTCTTCGAGCTGTATGAGGGCGAGAAAACAAATGAACTTTTGTACATGCACGATTTGCCCAGCGCTCTCCTTACAAAATCAGGGTATAGTAGTTTATTCGTGTCATTTTTCACTTTTTAGCATTTCTTAAAACGGCTTCCACGATTTTTAAAATTGCCTCATTTACTTAATTTTATATATTCTGCAATATACGGTAAGCGCTATGTCTGCTGAAATTCTCGGTGAGGCTGTTTTCTCGTAAAAAAATTGGTTTTTAAGATCGCGGCTTTAATGTGCATTTTAGCGCAAAAATCTACATAATAAAAGTTGTAGAGAATTTAAAATCCTCGAAAACTCGATTCGTTAAAATCGACATGAACACAATACTTCCCTTCCTATATATTCATACAGGCATGAGAAAGTGTTAACAACTTTGAATACAGTGTTGCCAACGGACATGTAAAGGGAGATGAAATTTACATGTGTATTACTTCTACCATTTACTTTCTCTTGTCTATATGAATATATAGGAAGGAAAGTATTGTTTTCATGTCGATTTTAACAAATCCACTCTTCACCGGATCTATACGTTTTCAGACCCCCTGAACCCAAAAAACCATGTTTTTAGCGATTGGTCTGTGTGTGTGTGAACAGAATATTTCAAGAACGGAACATCGTACAAACTTGAAATTCAGAACTTAAGTTACATACCACTACCGAACCCGACACGAACATTTTCATAAAAATCGGTCAACCGAAAGTAGTAGTTTATTCGTGTAATTTTTCACGTTTTTGCGATTTTCTCAAAAACTGGTCCTACGATTTTTTTTAAAATCGCCTGGTTTACTAAATTTTTTATTCTCTACAAGATAGGGTAGGCGTCATGTTTGCTGAAATTCTGGGTGAGGCTGTTTTCACGTAAAACAATTGTTTTTTTTTAAGATTACGGATTTAATATGCATTTAAGCGTAAAAATGTATATAATAAAAGTTGTAGAAAATTTAAAATTCGACAACTTTTATTTCAAACATTTTTTTGTATATAACGCTTAGTTTAGCGGTAATTAGCGATTTTCTGTTTTTTTCTCACGAAAACGTGTGAAAAATCAATTTTTTTAAGATTTCGGCCTTAGTATGCAGTTTACGACAAAAGTGTATGTAATCAAATTTGTAGAAAATTAAAAGATCTACAACTTTTATTTAGAGCATTTTTCTCTGCAGAGCCTAGTTTAGTGTAAAAGAGTGGTTTTCCGTATTTTTAAGGCAAACTGAGGTTGATTTTCATTTTGCGTCATTTACTCATGATTAAAATTAGGTTATGTTTATTGAGGTTAGTTTTTTGTTTATTTCTAATGTTTTATTTCTAGATTGGTCATTTTTAGCATTGGCAAGAGAAAGTTGTGTGAGTGTTTCACACCAGATTTTTAATGTTATGGTTGTGTTGTTTTTGAAACACCCGTTAGTTAGAGGCAAAATATGGTAGAGTTTTGAAAAGTAATTTGATTGTTGATAATGTTTTATACAAAATATAAAATCTCTAATTGGCAGCTTTTAAGGTCGATTCACACGTAGAGAACTGTGCACCTACCGTGCTGTGCTGATACCGTCCTTTGCATTCTCTCATTTTCATTGTTATTTTTTTTTTACTTTCTCTTGCCTGTATAAATATATAGGAAGGAAAGTATTGTTTTCATGTCGACTTTTCTAAATCGAGTTTTCCCGGATCTACACGTTTGCAGGCCCCCTGAACACAAAAAACATGTTTTTGGCGATTACTCTGTGTGTGTGTGTGTGTGTGTGTGTGTGTGTGTGTGTGTGTGTGTGTGTGTGTGTGTGTGTGTGTGCGCGCGCGCGTGTGTGTATGAACAGAATATCTCAAGAACGGAACATCGTACGAACTTGAAACTTGAAACTTAAGTTACATACCACTACCTGACCCGACACGAACATTTACATTAAAATCGATCAACCGGAAGTAGTAGTTTATTCGTGTAATTTTTTACTTTCTTGCGATTTTCTCAAAAACGGTCCTATGATTTTTTTAAAATCGCCTGGTTTACTCAATTTTTTATTCTCTACAAGATAGGGTAGGCGCCTTGTTAGCTGAAATTTTCGGTAAGGCTGTTTTTACGTAAAGAAATTGTTTTTTTTAAGATTGCGACTTTAATATGCATTTTAGCGCAAAAATTTATATAATAAAAGTTGGTGAGAATTTAAAACCATACAACTTTTATTTCAAACATTTTTTGTGTAACGCTTCATTTAGCGCTAATTAGCGATTTTCTGTTTTTTCTCACGAAAACGTGTGATAATTTGATTTTTTTTTAGATTTCGGCCTTAGTATGAATTTAACGACAAAAGTGTATATAATCAAATTTATAGTAAATTGAACGATCTACAATTTTTAATTGAAACATTTTTTCTCTAAAGAGCTTAGTTTAGCGTGAAAGAGTGATTTTCCGTATTTTTAAGCCAAACTGAGGTCGATTTTCATTTTGCGTCTTTCACTCATGATTAAAATAAGGTTATGTTTTTGAGGTTAGTTTTTTGTTTATTTCTAATGTTTTATTACTAATGTTAGATTAATTGTTAATTATTTGCATTGGCAAGAGAAAGTTGTGCGAGTGTTTCACACCAGATTTTTTACTTTCTTTTTTTCTATATGAATAAGGAAGAAAAGTATAGTTTTCATGTCATTTTTTTTGAAATCGAGTTTTCACCGGATATAAAATGTTTCCAGGCTTACTGCGCATGTTTTAGGCTTCGCTAAAACATGTTTTTTGGGTGCATTTTTTTTAACTTCAGACTGTTGTGCAATTACTGCTAATGCAGATGGTGAAGGATGAAATGAATACGTACAAAAAATTCATTTCATCCTTCAATACAAAAGGGAATTCAAACACTTTTTGTGTAACGCTTAGTTTAGCGGTAAATATAGGTTTTTCTGTTTTTCTCACGAAATCGTGTAAAAAAAAATGAATTTTTTTAAAGGTTTCAACTTAGTATGCATTTCACGACAAAAGGTGTATATAATAAAATTTGTAGAAAGTTAAAAGATCTACAACTTTTATTTAAAGCATTTTTCTCTACAGAGCCTGGTTTAGCGTGAAAGAGTGATTTTCCGTATTTTTAAGCCAAACTGCAAGGTCGATTTTCATTTTGCTTCTTCCACTCATGATTAAAATAAGGTTATGTTTATTGAGGTTAGTTTTTTTTTGTTTCTAATGTTTTATTACTAATGTTAGGTTATATTGTTCATTATTTCCATTGGCAAGAAAAAGTTGTGTGAGTGTCTCACACAAAATTTTTAAAATTTAGAAAGAAATGTTGCTGTGAATATACTAAATAAAAATATGCTGTCAAAATTCAATGAAAATCAGTTAGTTATGGAAATTAGCGTGCACATAAAAACACGCTTTGTCTTTGTAATACCTATTAGTAGGCCTATACAGATGTAAAGGGCCGTTTTCCGATTCCTCTTGAAACGACACAATCGTCTACGTCAACGGTTCCCAAAGTGGGGGGCGCGCCCCCCAAGGGAGGCGTGAAGACACGTCAAGGGGTGCGCGGGACTTCGAGATAGCTTTACCCTCCATAACGGATCCTTTCAGTGTCAATATAGACTTCCTGCCCAAATTACTTAAAAAAAAGTTTTAGAAATAAAAAATGTTTCTGCTGCGAAAAACGATTTCGATAAAATTGACAAAACATCACTTTGGGTTAAGTATTACCAAGTTTACCCCAGTATATAACAGCAAGCGGCAGTAATTGTAATTATCTTTATCAAGCACCTATCTGTGCTAAAAAGTGTTTTCAGCACTTGTTACAATAAAAACAAAGCATCGGTGCAATGTTGGTTTTATCAATGATTTACGTTGTGCACTTTCTAATAATCAACCTTTTTTAAAAAAAATGCAAGGTCATCCATCCACTGATTTATTTTGTCTCTTGTTAAAATTAAATTACAACTTCTAATGCTACAAAAAATAAAAGTATGGTTATTCAATGTAATACGTGATTTTTCATTGCCCAATAAAATTGTGTAAGGGGGCGTGAGAAGTTTTCTTTTTGGCAAAAGGGGGCGTAAAAGATAGAAGTTTGGGAACCGCTGGTCTACGTAGAGTCTGTCTACGCTAAGAGTACTTCGACGTAGGCAATCAGCAACACAAGTGATCATGCGCATTAATTAAAAATACCCACACCATGATCAAAAACTAAATTCCATACAACACTGATTCGCTGTAAGCTTAATTTTATAATGAAAATACGTTCAATTCATCTGTTAGATAATATTTTATAAATCGAACATTAGTTTACCATTAATAACTAAAACTTTTACTATTGTTACTCTTACATTGTTTTTTTCGTTACATTATTTACTATTATTACATTATTATTTATGATTAGTAGATTTTTAATAAAGACTCAGTTATATTTTTGGTCACAAGTAATGTAAGACTAATGCGCTTGAATTATAACAGGAGAGTAAACAATTCCAGTGATTCGTTGTTTATCATTTCAGATCGTTTACTTCATATTATTAAAATTAATGTCTGTGACTAGTTTAATACAACTGTTTGCACTTGCCCGTGTTTAACTCATTTTAGTTTCATCAGTTATCTTTTGGAATTGTAGCTATCGGTTCTTTTCAATTTTTTTCATAGACTGAAGTGAAAAGTTTTGTAAGCTGTGTTTTGTGAACATGCATGATAGTGAATGTTTTAAGTTTTTGAAACATAAAAGCGGCAACCATTAAAAAGAAGAAAAAAATTGTTTTGTTATATTTAACGGTCAAAATAATTAATTAAGGAGTCTCTTATGAAACTACAATAATTACAAGTAATCTGAACGGTATTATTGAAAACGCTTGTAGGACTGTTTATTTTAGATGGATGTAGATTGTAAATTTTTATGATTATGATGGAACGTAGTGCAAGATAATATTGTCAGGGGGAGAGGTAGATACGCGCCAAATAGAGTAAAACTTTCGTTTACAACCTATAGGCGCTTGCCCACGCGAAGTACTCTTACAGTACATAGACTATAGGAGGTTTGTTCAAAAAATAACGGGAATTTTCGTTTTTTGAAAAAAATATTTATTTATTCATCTACATTAATATTGTCGCCTTCAAAGTAGTCCCCTTCGCATGCAATTGTGCCAACGCTTTTTCCAATCCTCGAAACACTTCTGAAACTCGATCTTTGTGATAGCTTTTAGCTCTTTCACCGATTCGCTTTTAATGTCATCTATGCTTGTAAAACGACGGCCTTTTAATGTTCTCTTTATTTTTGGAAATAGAGAAAAGCCACATGGAGCCATGTCTGGCGAATGTGGAGGCTGGGGCATCGTTACAGTTTTGTTTTTGGCCAAAAATTCACGAACAAGCAATGAAGTGTGAGCAGGTGCATTATCGTGGTGCAAAAGCCATGAATTGTTTTGCCACAAATACGGGCGTTTTTTTCGGATTGCTTCACGCAAACGGCGTTGAACTTGTAGGTAGTACTCCTTATTGATTGTTTGATCTTGTGGCAAGAATTCATGATGCACTATGCCATTAAAATCGAAGAACACAGTGAGCATAACCTTCACATTCGACCTGACTTGTCGAACCTTTTTCGGTCTTGGCGATCCAGAATGCCTCCACTGGGACGATTGAGCCTTAGTTTCGACATCGTATCCGTAAACCCATGTTTCGTCACCTTTTATAACACGTTTGAGTAGATCCGCATCGTTGTCGACTTCATTTAGTGACTCCTGAGCAACTTCCATTCACCGCTGTTTTTGTTTGAAATTCAACAATTTTGGAACAAATTTTGCTGCCACACGTTTCATACCCAAAACATCCGAAAAAATTTCATGGCATGAGCCAATCGATATGCAAACATCATCACTGACTTCTCTGATTGTGATTCGGCGATCGTTCATAACCATTTCTTTCACTTTTTTCACGTTTTCATCGGTTGTTGATGTGCTTGGCCGTCCGGGTCGTTCGTCATCTTCAACGTTTTCGCGGCCATCTGGGAAACGCTTATACCACTCGTAAATCCTTGTTTTACTCATAGCAGACTCACCATATGCCTTTATTAACATTTCACACACTTTATTACACTTTATTTCATTTTTCACGCAAAATTTAATACAAATTCTTTGATCCATTTTCTTTAAAAAACAAAAATAGCCGTGCTCGAAAAACACGTCTAACCTTAGCGGCTTCCACTTAAGAACCAAGCAATAAATATTGTTGAAAATTTTATCGTATGTCAGGGGCATGTGTACCAACATAATAAAAAAAAAATTTACAATCGGACTATCCAAACCCGCGAAATTTAAAAATTCCCGTAACTTTTTGAACATACCTCGTACGTGTGAAACAACCTTGCTGTTCATATATTTTAGGTCAAAAAATAATGTATTTATGAGAAAAATTTAATTCTGTTGAGTTTATCATCCGTTTAATAAAATTATAAAATTGTATTTTGAAACGGATTGTAATTAGTGAGCGAGTTTAAATTACTGTAATATGTGAATATGAATAAATATCGGTAGTATGGGATGCACAGCCAACTAAATTAAAATCCATTTATTTATTTTTCAGATTCCCAAACCACGGAAATAGTTTGTAAATCAATTATTATTACTTAGGGTAAAATGATTACACTGAAATTATCAATGTTGAAACATTCTCGTGCTTAATTATAAAAAAATCTGGTGTGAAACACTCACACAACTTTCTCTTGCCAGTGCAAATAATTAACAATAAAACTAACATTAGTAATAAAACATTAAAAATAAATAAAAAAACTAACCTCAATAAACATAACCTTATTTCAATCATAAGTGAAACACCCAATATGAAAATCAACCTCAATTTGGCCTAAAAATATGGAAAATCACTCTTTCACGCTCAACTAGGCTTTGTAGAGAAAAATGCTCTAAATAAAAGTTGTAGATCTTTTAATTTTCTATAAATTTGATTTGTAACGCTTTTATCATAAAATGAATACTAAGGCCGAAATCTTTAAAAAATCGATTTTTCACACGTTTTCGTGAGAAAAAACAGAAAAACCCCTAATTACCGCTAAACTAAACGTTAAACAAAAAAATGTTTGAAATAAAAGTTGTAGGATTTTCAATTCTCTACATTTTATATTATATATAAATTTTTGCGCTATAATACATATTAAAGCCGTAATCTTAAAAAAACACTTTTTTTACGTAAAAACACCCTCACCAAGAATTTCAGCAAACATGGCGCCTACCCTATCTTGTAGAGAATAAAAAATTGTGTAAATGAGGCGATTTTTAAAAAAACGTAGGACCAGTTTTTGAGAAAATCGCAAAAAGTGAAAAATTATACGAATAAACTAATACTTCCGGTAGACCGATTTTAATGAAAATGTTCATGTCGGGTCCGATAAGGGTATGTAACTTAAGTTTCAAGTTCGTACGATGTTCCGTTCTTGAGATATTTTGTATACACACACAGACACACACACACACACAGACCAATCGCTAAAAACATGTTTTTTGGTGTCAGGGGGTCTGAAAACGTGTAGATCCAGTGAAAATTCGATTTCTTAAAATCGACATGAAGACAATACTTTCCTTCCTATATATTTATATAGGCAAGAGAAAGTAAAAATCTAAATTAATGTTACTGTGTTGTACAAATATTGATTGTGGTTAATTATTAAAGTCGCTCTATATTTTATCACTCCGTTTTATAGACATAAATGCGAAAACTTGAAAATAAAATCTGGTGTGATACACTCACACGACAATCCCTTGCCAATGTAGATAATGAACCATGTAACTTATTATGTTTAATCATGAGTGAGTGATGCAAAATGAAAATCAACCTCTGTAGAACTTGAAATTTCAGTTAGGTACTACTGGAGGACACGACACGAACATTTTCGTCAAAATCGGTCAATTGGAAGTATTATTGGTTTATTCGTGTTTCATAATTTTCACTTTTTTTGGTGATTTTCTCAAAAACGGTTGCTACGATTTTTTCTTAAAATCGCCACATTTACTAAATTTTTTATGGTTACAAGGTAAACGGTTTAGGGTAAGCGCCATGTCTGCTGAAATTCTTGGGGAGGCTGTGGTCTCGTAGAAAAAAAAATTGTTTTTTTTATACAGAGTGATTCACGAAGATATGCAGAAACTTTTGGAGCTCATTGTACATGTAAAAGTAATGAAAAAAGTTTATATAAACATGGGTCCGGAAATGCTTCGTTACCGAGTTACGGCTAGCGAAAGATTTCGCCCGGATTTCAGCTCACCAGGTGAAATGAGGTCTTCCTGAAATTCTGGTAAGGTAGATTAAGGGGCAAATTTAATCATTTCTCATAATTTTTGATCTGATAAATTGAATAAAACAAGTCCCAGAACTGTAAGTTTAATAGTTTTTAAGAAAACCAGTGACAAATGCAAAAAATGGAGTGAAAACACATTTTTTCATCTTCGGGCAAGAATAACTTTGTTATTTCACCAAGAAACAGTTAAATTTTTTGAATAAAACATGTACAAAATTTTATTCTGAACAAACCGGTGTAAATAAAGTACACAGAAAGCGAATAGATGTTTAATAAAATGAATTTTTATTCATAACAGTACAAAGTAAAATTAACCGGAAAAACAAAGATGAAAATATGTGTGTTTTTCACTCCATTTTTTGCATTTGATACTGGTTTCCTCACAAACTATTTAACTTACAGTTCTGGGACCAGTTTTATTCAGTTCATCAGGTCAAAAACTATAAGAAACGATTAAATTCGCCCCTTAATCTACCTAACCAGAATTTTCGGAAGACCTCATTTTACCTGGTGAGCTGAAATCTTTCGCTAGCCGTATTTCAGTAACGAAGCATTTCCGGACCCATGTTTATATAAACTTTTTTCATTATTTTTAAATGTACAATGGGCTCCCAAAGTTTCTGCATATCTTCGTGAATCAGGGTGATACAGGGTGTATTACGGCCTTGATTATACGAATTGTTTTACTGTTCCGTCATATTTACGTAAATTTACCTCAATTTAACGAATAAGTTGGCGTACCTTGATATAACGAAATATTGTTATGCAATAAGTAGGCCTACGAAGTGACACACTATTGTGATTTCTCTATCAATTTTAAGGTAGATTCTTTTAATTTCCGTCAACTGGAAACGTCAGTAACGAAGTTACTTTAGAGCAACGGTTCTACAAAAAAATGTTTGAAATAAAAGTTGTAGATTTTTAAATTCTCTACCACTTTTATTATATAAATTTTTGCGGTAAATTGCATATTAAAGCCGTAATCTTAAAAAAAACTATGTTTTTACATAAAAACAGCCTCACGCAGAATTTCAGCAAACATGGCGCCTATCCTACCTTGTAGAGCATGAAAAGTGTAGTAAATAAGGCGATTTTAAAAAAAATCGTAGGACCAGTTTTTGAGAAAATCGCAAAAAAGTGAAAAATTATACGAATAAACTACTACTTCCGGTTGACCGATTTTGATGAAAATGTTCATGTCAGGTCCGGTAGTGGTATGTAACTTAAGTTTCAAGTTTCAAGTTCGTACGATGTTCCGTTCTTGAGATATTCTGTTCACACGCACACACACACACACACACACACACACACACACACACACACACACACACACAGACCAATCGCTAAAAACATGTTTTTTGGGTTCAGGGTGTCTGAAAACGTATAGATCCGGTGAAAACTCGATTTCGAAAAATCGACATGAAAACAATACTTTCCTTTCTATATATTCATATAGGCAAGAGAAAGTAAAATGAGTTTTTCCAAAGATGATGACGCAAAATTCATCGAGTTAGCTGCAGAAAAACTACAACTTCAAATCCTTTAAATTCCTTCAATCCTTCAAATTTGCTTTCATCGTCTAGTAGATACTTCGTCGAATAGAATAGAATAGATGGGGTATTTGCACAAAAACAAATTGACAGATTAAATGATAAAAAATTGCCAATGGAAGCTTATCATGGCCTCATTCTGTCTCATATCCGTTATGGTATCTTAGTATGGGGTAATTCTAGCATGGGTAATATGAATAGGGTTTTTAAAATTCAAAAGAAAGCTATTAGGTGTATGGTGGGAGCTAACCAGCTAACCTCATCCACACCACTATTTAAGGAGCTTAAATTGCTTTCAGTTCCCTCTCTCTACATTTTTCAGGTGATTATGTATGTTAGGCAAAATAATTTTATGCAGAATTTCAATGTTCACAATCATAACACGAGAAACAGGAATGATTATTATGTGGCTAATCACTCCACAAAATTGTTTGAACAAAAACCTACTTATGCAGGGAGAAAATTCATGAATAAATTACCCCAATTTTTAAAATGTTGTAAAGATTTGAATTCCTTTAAAAAAAATCTGAAAAATTACTCAGTGAAACTTTTTATAGCGTACAGGAATTTCTTTCTTGATTGTAGTGATACATAGTGTGTTTCTTATACGTATTTCGGGTGTTATATCTGACGACATGTCCTATACTCCTCCTGGAGTCTCCAGGGCGCAAAAAAAAGAAAAATACAGTAAACTCCCGCTAATTCGAAATAATTGGGGTGAGCCGATTTCCGGATAAACCGGGTTTTTTAAATAACAATAAAATGGTGTTTTATTGTAAAAAAATTACTGTGTCCTAACACTTTTATTCGTACGATTTAATTGTCAAATATTTTCCGTACATTTTAATTCTTTTTTTGAAAATTCGGAAATTTTTTTTTGTTTTTATTTTCCATTCGTTTTCTTACCGAATGTCCCGCCAACGTTTAACTAAAAGTACATCAGTGGGCGTCGCTTCGATGGTTATGACCACACGTTTACGTTTACACGACATTGTTAAATATCATTTCACTTCCACTACCGGTACGTAACACTAGTTAGCCACAAAACGAAATGAAAACTATATAAAGGCCAAGACACTAACGTACACAATCAACCACAATACAGTAGCCTACTAATTGACTTTTTACAGCAATGGTGATGTAGCCCAAATAAATAGAAGCTACCGCTCCAAGGAAAATACTCATGTTATCGGTAAAAATCCTGTCTGCAGTGCTGAATGTCATGTATGCATACTTTACGTGGTAAAATTTACAGTTCAGTTTGCTTAAACAGTATTTTGGTGCAGAAATACAATTTACAGTATTTATTATTTATTGTTTTTATTACAGTTATTTGTAGAAAAATTACATTTAAACTTTTTTTTTGTCATCAGTCTCTCGACTGGTTTGATGCAGTTATCCAACCTGTTCTATCTTGCGCAAGTCGTTTCATATATACATACCTGTAACACCCTACATCTTTTGTAATTTGCTTTATATATTCTAATCTTTGCCTCCCTCTACAATTTACTCCCTCAATGTTACCCTCCATTATTGATAGCCCAATACCTGGATGTCTTAGGATATGCCCCACTAGCCTATCCCTTCTTTTGGTAAGATGCTTCCATATACTTCTTTTTTCATCCACTCGCCTAAGAACCTCTAAATTACTTATTTTGTCCACCCACCTAATCTTTAACATTTTCCTATAACACCACATTTCAAAAGCTTCTATCCTCTTCCGTTCTACAGCCCCTATCACCCACGTTTCACTTCCGTATAATGCTACACTCCAAACATAATGTTTTAAGAAATTTTTCCTAATCTGTAAATCAATGTTTGTAGTCAGTAAGCTGTTTTTCATTTCAAAGGCTTTTCTAGCTTGAGCAATTCTACTCTTGATATCAATCGTGCTTCTACCATTTAAACTACTACATTTAAACTACTGAGTATTTTTTGACGTTTCGGATAACCCGGGTTTCGGTTAACCAGGACGTGCAGTTGGATCGCACGTTCCACTCCACAAACGAAAAACTACCCGGCCTATTCGTCAGTTGCATGTTTATCGATATAACGAAATCGAGAATCCTGGGAAAAAATTCGTTAAATCGAGGTATTCGTTATATCGAAGTAACAAGAATTTCCAGGCTAATTTTATTAACAAATTTTTCACGTTGTATGATGAATTAAATTGGCCTACAGTTAATTTTATTAATAGACACGTCTGAACTAGTAAATTAATTCTACAAATAACTGTAATAAAAACAATAAATAATAAATACTGTAAATTGTATTTCTGCACCAAAACACTGTTTAACCAAACTGAACTGTAAATTTTACCACGTAAAGTATGCATACATGACATTCAGCACTGCAGACAGGATTTTTACCGATAACATGAGTATTTTCTTTGGAGCGGTAGCTTCTATTTATTTGGAACATGTTATATCGAAAAAAAAATTAATTTACTAGTTCAGACGTGTCTATTAATAAAATTAACTGTAGGCCAATTTAATTCATCATACAACGTGAAAAATTTGTTAATAAAATTAAATTCTTTACTTCGATATAACGAATACCTCGATTTAACGAATTTTTTCCCAGGATTCTCGATTTCGTTATATCGAAGTTCGACTGTATAATCAAAGTTGTAGAAAATTTGAAAACCTAAAACTTTTTTTTTTTATTTAACGTCGCATCAACTGCAATGGTCATTAGCGACGACGTTGGGGTGGAACTTTATGCGATGTAGGATGAAATGATTTTTTGTAACGTATGAAAATATGCCATGCCTGAGTGGGATTGGAACCCAGGACCGCATGATGAAAGGCGAGCACGTTACCAAGTGCGCCAATGCGGCCGGCACCTAAAACTTTTATTGTAAACATTTCTTTGTACAACACTTAGTTTAGCGGTAATTAGTGATTTTCTGTTGTTTTTTTTCATGAGAATCTGTAAATAAATTGATTTTTTAAGATTTCGGCCTTAGTGTGTTTTTACGACAAACGTGTGTGTAATCAAATTTATAGGAAATTAAAAGATCTAAAACTTTTATTCAGAGCATTTTTCTCTGCAGAGTCTAGTTAAGCGTCGAAGAATAATTTTCCGTATTATTAAGCCGAATTAAGGTTGGTTTTCATTTTGCGTCATTCACTCATGATTAAAATGAGGTTATGTTTTAAGGTTAGTTTTTTGTTTATATCAAATGTTTCATTACTAATATTCGGTTATATTGTTCATTTTTTTGCATTGGTCAAGCTAGAAAAGCCTTTAAAATAAAAAACCGCTTAGCTACTGACTACAAATATTGATTTACAGATTAGGAAAAATTTCTTAAAACATTATGTTTGGAGTGTAGCATTATACGGGAGTGAAACGTGGGTGATAGGGGCTGTAGAAAAAAGAGGATAAAAGCTTTTAAAATATGGTGTTATAGGAAAATGTTAAAGATTAGGTAGGTGGACAAAATAATTTAGAGGTTGTTCGGTGAGTGGATGAAAAAAGAAGTATAGGGAAGCATGTTACCAGAAGAAGGGATAGGCTAGTGGGGGATATCTTAAGACATCTATCAATAATGGAGGGTAATATTAACGGAGTAAATTGTAGGGGTAGGCAAAGATTAGAGTATTATAAAGCAAATTACAAAAGATGTAGGGTGTTACAGGTATGTAGATATGAAACGAGCTGCGCAAGATAGAACAGCTTGGATAACTGCATCAAACCAGTCGAGAGACTGATGACAATAAAAATTTTGCATTAGAAAGAGAAAGTCCTGTGAGTGTTTCACACCAGATTTATTTATTTATTTTTTCCTAATTTGTGTACATTGTTCAATTCAGAACAATAAGCAACCCCATGGCCCAATGAGATTAGGATGATGTGTATGACGTGTAAATGAGGTGTTGTCTTGTACAGACCCAGGCCGACCATTCCTGAGAGAGTATGGTTAATTGAACCTCAACCATCAAAGTACACCGGTAACCACTGTCTAGTATTCAAATCCGAATAAAAGTAACTACCTTTACTAGGATTTGAACCAGGAACCTTCGTCTCCGAAAATCAGCTGTTATAACAGCTGATTTTTGTGACGGCTTTACCTCTAGACCAGGGGTTCCCAAACTTTTTTGTACCACGCCCCCTTTTATTGAAATGAAAGCTTCTCGTGCCCCCTTAACAATAAATTGTATGGGCCAAGGAACAAAACAAAAACAAATATTTATTTTTGGGAACAAAGGGGGGGAGGCAGTGCTTGGAAACGCTCGGCTGCCACATTGAACGGCTCACA
This sequence comes from Catonia carolina, assembly GCA_035578175.1. Lineage (NCBI taxonomy): Eukaryota > Metazoa > Arthropoda > Insecta > Hemiptera > Achilidae > Catonia > Catonia carolina. The sequence continues at coordinate 1,574,554 of JAQMRL010000020.1, read as the reverse complement.
TTCGATTCTTTTAAGCCTTCGATTTCAAGTTTATATAGTAAAGTCAGATGTTACAGTGGTTTGTTTTAATTTTCTAAACATCATGGTTAATTTAGAATTTTACCAATACTACCTAAATTTAATTTAATTTTACAAAGACTAACTGACTTTAATTTAATATTCAACTTGTCTCGCGCCCCCCGTGACATGTCCTCACGCCCCCCAGTTTGGGAACTAAAGCTCTAGACCAACCCGGTGGGTTAGATTTATTTTTAGTATAATTTTATACAATTTGCAACTGTATGTTTGTTATTTGTTTGTTTTTGTTTTAGGTATCAGTATGTTACCAGCTGTTGTTATGGACTCGCAATGGATCTTCTAGAAAATGTAGCTCAAGAATTAGAATTTGATTTCCATTTGTATTTAGTAGCGGACGGGATGCATGGCAGTAGGACTCCACGGCCTGGTGGTGGAACTCAGTGGAATGGTGTGGTTGGCGATTTAGTTTCTGGTGCAGCGCATATGTCATTTGCAGCACTTAGTGTTAGTAGTCCAAGGTAAGTACCCAGTTTCTTCTTCTTCTCCTCCTCCTCCTCCTCCTCCTCCTCCGTCTCCTCCTCCTCCTCCTCCTCCTCCTCCACTACAGGGTTTAGGTAAATCGCCTGTTCCAGTCTCAAAGTTTTTTTTTTAGAAATTTTCTTAAGGACAGCTACCATCTTTTCCTGGGTCTTCCAATATCTCTTCGGCCAACCGGCCTATACCTCCACACTTCCTTCGGTATACGCCCATCAGGCATTCTTTCCAAATGTGCCAGCCATCTCTGCCTGTTTTCTACTATTCGGTTTTCCAACTTGAAGATGTTCAATTCCTTACACACATCTTCATTATATCCACTATCCATCTATCCACTCTTGTACAGCCCTTTATTGACCTTAAAAAATTCATTTCCGATGTCTGAATTTTCCTTAATTGCTTCTGACTCTTCACCCATGTTTCTGAATCATACAGTAATGTTGGTATTGCCATCACCTTAAAAAATTTTAATCGCGTCTCCTTCCTAGTTTTCTTGGAGAGCGCTCGTCGAATGGTTCCACACACCGACTGGAACATACTAAGTTTGTAGTCAATGTCTGCATCTATGTCATAAGTGATGTCGCAACCAAGATATCAGAAATGGGAGACTTGTTCAATATTTTATTGTGAACAGATATTTTCGTACGTACTGGGTATTTACCCCAGAAGGCCACGGATTTTGTTTTTTCTAAGGAAATCTTCATACTGTAGGCTGCACAAACCTTTTCTAGTTTGAACATCAATCTCTGCAGAGCTTCCTCACTTTCCTGAATTATTACTTGATTATCAGCAAATAGTAGGGTATTCAAGTTCAACATCCCTCCCACAGCAATTCCCGTCTTTACGTGTGTTTTCCATTTTCTAACCATGTCATCAATATAAATATTGAAAAGAGTAGGAGACATACTATAAAATAATTTATCAACATTGAAAGTCCTTTCGTACTAATCAAATTCAACTTTAAAAAGATAGAAACCAACCTGGCTCACGCCGGTTTGAACTCAGATCATGTAAGTTTTTAATGGTCGAACAAACCAAACATTGTAAAAACTGCCCCTATAGCCTTGATAGCTGCCTTGGAGGTAGTTTACAATTGCCTTCCTTACTGAGTGGTAAAGTATGCTTATCAGCATGCCAGGTGCTCTGAAAAGCATCTACTTTCCACGCTGCAAATGACACCTTCACTTCATTCAGTATAGGGTTTTGGTTTATAATGAAATTCTTTCTCTCAAAGGAGAGAACTGCACGTGACTAGTGTGTTTTACACGTGTACCTCTTCTGTTGTTAAATGCTTCACTCATATAATTGGTTGACAATGTAATAAGAGAGAGAAATAATTTTTGTAGCCCTAGAAGTAGCAGATCTTCTTCTTCTTCTGTTAGTGCCTATTCGTTCCGAATATTGGCGATCAGTCTGACTATGGCTATCCTATCTACAGCCATCCTGAAAAGTTCTGTTGTAGTCTTGGAGAACCAGGTACGCAGGTTCTTCAGCCATGACAATCTTCTTCTTCCTGGTCCTCTTCTGCCATAGATCTTTCCTTGGAGAACGGATTTCAGCAGGCCGTATTTTTCTTCATTCCTCATGACATGGCCGAAATATGCAAGCTTCCTGCTCTTGATGGTGTTCATCACTTCCAAATCCTTATTCATTCGCTCCAATACAGCTTTGTTGGTCACTTTGTCCATCCATGAAATTCTCAACACTCTCCTATACAACCACATCTCAAAAGCCTCGAGTCTTTTTTCAGTTGCTTTGGTCAATGTCCATGACTTCATCCCGTAGAAGAGTATTGAGAATATGTAGCAGTGGAGGAGTTTGATTTTGATGCACATATTAAGGTTGTGACTCTTGAACAGTTCTGCCAAGTAGCAGATCATGTGCCAATAATTTATCACTCCACCTGCTCGTTATGGGCAGATAGTGAAATTAAAATAGAATTTATTTCAAGCAGTAGGATGCATTATAAAGATTTTATCAAATATCTTATGTAGGATTATCAACAACCGTTGGTTTTTTTAGTGCTTTTTTAAAACCACAATGGACCACTTTAACCCTATCGCTGGCACCATTATTTTCATTACACGATTTCATGTGCCGATTTATGTTTTACCATTTTTTATTGTATTTACTCTAATTATAACCGGCTACCCCGGTTTGAGGAGCGGAAGGGGTTAAAGAAGCTAGCTCTACGGGAAAAGGGAGAGAAATTGCAGATTTTATGACGAGGAGGAGAATTGGGGTACTGTGTGTGCAGGAGACGAGGTGGAAGGGAAACAAAGCAAGAGAGTTGGGAGAGGACTGCAAGCTGAAGGAAGGAATGGTGTTGGAAGACTGCAGTGGTGTGGACATTTGATGCGTAGGGAGGAGGAGTATGTGGGGAGGGTTGTGGATAGATTGGTGGTGGATGGGGTGAGAGGGAGGGGGAGACCCCGGAGAAGATGGAGAGACGCCGTGGCGGACGACCTGAGGGAGAAGGGCCTGAGCGAGGAGGATGTGGTGGATCGGAGAGAGTGGAGGAGAAGAATAAGGAACAGCGACCCCTGAGGAAGGGAAAAGCTGAAGAAGAAGAAGAAGAAGACTCTAATTATAAGTACAAAGTGCAAGATTTTTGCGAAAACAGTGATTTACTAAAAAAAAGTAAGAATAGAATGTTTACTGTGTGCCTAGGTCAAAATAGTAACGATAGGTTCACTGCCGGCTTTTAGAAAGATATACAAGAGTGCGCTAGGCAGACCCGAAGCATATAGGCCTACGGAGCCGGCACAGGGAAAACACACCCGACTCCGAAGGGTGTTCGGACCCGGCAGTGAAAGGGTTAATCAATTTGGAAGCTTTCAGTCTCTTTCGTGCGTGATATTCTCTCATGTTCTGAGCACGCTTCTGTTTGGCTGCTTCAGAAAAATTCCCTCTTCTTATACTCTCTTTTCGGTGTCGTAAGCTGATGGTTATGGTCCTTGATGACCTGTTTGTATTTGGTTGATTTTTCCGTTAGATCTTCTTGAGTTTATCCAAGTTCTTGTAAATCCCTTTTGATTTCTTTGTACCTGAATCCTGAATCCTGGTTGAGAGGGCTGAGAAGCCCTATGATGGCGACATCGTGTTAAGGAACACCTGGTCGCTCGGGGAACAATTTTACCGAATAATTGCAACCTCATGAAATTTAGGAGGAATTTTATAGCTTAAAATTAGGAAATAGGATTCTGGCTCTTGCGGGATTAGGACTGGGACTTCAAAGGAGGTAATGTATTTTAAGAAGTTACTCGTGGATGAAATTTATATTTAGGGACAAGTGGGTTTAAGAGCGGCTCTTTTCTTTTTTTGTTTTTCAGTGGCATTTTTCAGTTATGTGGGAGTTTTATTGTCTTGAGGAGGGGAAGGCACGCACCGTACTTAACGTGGACAAATGGTACAATTTTAGGTAGGGGTTAGTTTATGATTTTAGGGGAGACGGAAAGGGTAGAGTTTGTCGTAATCACCGGCCTTTTATTTTCTAAGTGTTTAATAATTTAAAATGGCGGCTCTTTTCACCGTAGTGGAGTGATTATGCATAGGAACATGGGGACAACTACCAACTGGGGGGCGTGAGTCATACAAGTAGATGAAGGGGCATGGGTATATAAGAGGAATACAGGGCGGAATAAAAATGTGGCAACTCTAAATTTTGATAAGTGGGTCATACTGGAATTTAGATAAAGTCGTGGAATGGTAATGGCATAAAGACTTCGGGTGGATGTGGGCGTCGGTACAAGTCCTGAATGATCTGGGGTCCGTCAGTTTTCCCGGCGTATAGTTTTCTTTGTACCACGTGTAGGCTAATCGTTACCAGTATCCATTTTTTGTCTCATTGCATGGTCAATTATTCTGCATAAACGTCTGGTGTTAGGTGTTCTTAGTACATGTCCAAAGTACAACTGTTTCTTGTGCATGGCCACTTTTATTGATTCTGTCTCTGTAGAGTTGATCGTTAGGCCAAAGTCTGTAGTGATTGTCTTCCTTGTGCTTCTTGTTCATGCAAGTTCTGAGTATCCTGTGTTCTACTTTTCTGCAGGTTTCCTTGATTCCTCCCCCATCTAGGATTTCACTGCCATATAAGATTTTGGTTCTTAAAGTCGTTTTATAACGTTTAATTTTTGTGTTAACTGATAGTGAATTTTTATTGTAAAATCGTTATTATTTGAAATTGGAATATATATTTCTAACCACCAGAAAATGGTAACAGTAAACATTTACCAATGTTTAGGGCGCTTTTTTGTATCTTGTACACTTGTTCAGTCAAAGAAAAAGATGTGAACAAGATACTTGAAAGCATTCTAAACATTGGTAAGTGTTTACTGTTACCATTTTCTGGTGGTTACAAAAATATATTTCAATTATAAAGATTTTATGTTGTTATTGAATTGTTATAATTATATAAAAGTGTTATTAATTTTTTTCTTTATTTTTAGGTCTGAAGTTATTGACTTTTCCGTGCCATATTTCTTTAGTGGTGTATCATTTTTAGCTGCACCAAATAAGAAAACCGAAATACCATTATTGGCATTTCTGCTGCCATTTTCACCTGAATTATGGATTACAATATTTACATCTTTAAATGTTACTGCAGTTGCTGTTGCAATTTATGAATGGTTAAGTCCATTTGGTTTAAATCCATGGGGTAGACAACGGAGTAAAAATTTTAGGTAACTTGACAAAAATTTTATTTTATATTTTTTTAAAAATGAATTTGTTCTTGTATATTAAGTAACGTAATGTTATTTTATTTAAAATGTATTAATGATAAAGAATTTAAAAAAATTGTTTTTAACAATATCATGTTCAGGCAAACTTCTGGCAATGGACACTTCTAAATTGCAGACATTTCCTAATAGCGTACTATTTTAAAAGTCCCAGCATTTTCCCGTAAGACGCAACTATATTTCATATTTTACGAAATGGAATATTTACAACTTGAATTTTTTTCCATTTGTAGTAAATAATCATGAAAAAATAGATAGGTAGATAAATAGATTTTTTTGCGCCCTAGAGACTCCAGGAGGAGTATAGGACATGTCAGCTATAAAAAGTTTCACCGAGCGAGTAATATTTCAGGTTCTTTTTAGAGGAATGCAAATCCTCACAACATTTTAAAAATTGGGGTAATTCATGAATTTTCTCCCTGCATAAGTAGGTTTTTGTTCAAACAATTTTCTGGAGTGATTAGCCACATAATAATCATTTCTGTTTCTCGTGTTATGATTGTGAACATTGAAATTTTGCATAAAATTATTTGAAATGAGTATGGTTAATTGAACCCCAACCATCAAAGTACACCGGCAACCACTGTCTAGTATTCAAATCCGCATAATAGTAACTACCTTTACTAGGATTTGAATCAGGAACCTTCGTCTCCGAAAATCAGCTGTTAAACAGCTGATTTTGGCGACGACTTTACCTCTAGATCAACCCGGTGGGTTGTAAAATACGAATGACTGAATTTTTTACTTTCTCTTGCCTATATGAATATATCGGAAGGAAAGTATTGTTTTCATGTCGATTTTTCGAAATCGAGTTTTCACCGGATCTATACGTTTTCAGACCCCCTGAACCCAAAAAACATGTTTTTAGCGATTGGTCTGTGTGTGTGTGTGTGTGTGTGTGTCTGTGTGTGTGTGTCTGTGTGTGTATACAAAATATCTCAAGAACGGAACATCGTACGAACTTGAAACTTAAGTTACATACCACTACCGGACCCGACACGAACATTTTCATCAAAATCGGTTTGACCGATTTTGATGAAAACCGATTTCGATGAAGTAGTAGTTTATTCGTGTCATTTTTAACTTTTTTGCGATATTCTCAAAAACTAGTCCTACGATTTTTTTTAAAATCGCCTGGTTTACTCAATTTTTTATTCTCTACAAGATAGGGTAGGCGTCATGTTTGCTGAAATTCTGGGTGAGGCTGTTTTCACGTAAAAACATAGTTTTTTTAAGATTACGGCTTTGATATGCATTTTAGAGCAAAAATTTATATAATAAAAGTTGTAGAAAATTTAAAGTCCTACAACTTTTATTTCAAAGGTTTTTTTTGTATAACGCTTAGTTTAGCGGTAATTAGCGATTTTCTGTTTTTTTTCTCACGAAAACGTGTGAAAAATTGATTTTTTTAAGATTTCGGCCTTAGTATGCATTTTACGACAAAAGTGTATATAATTAAATTTATAGAAAATTGAAATATCTACAACTTTTATTTAGAGAATTTTTCTCTACAGAGCCTAGTTTAGAGAGAAAGAGTGATTTTCCGTATTTCTAAGCCAAACTGAGGTTGATTTTCATTTTGGGTCTTTCAATTATGATTAAAATTAGGTTATGTTTATTGACGTTAGTTTTTTGTTTATTTCTAATGTTTTAATACTAATGTTAGGTTATATTGTTAATCATTTGCATTGGCAAGAGAAAGTTGTGTGTTTCACACCAGATTTTTTTAGTTTTTTTTTCCAGTAATTACTTAATGTTATGTAATTTAATGTTTCAGTTTGTCATCTGCACTTTGGGTTTGTTGGGGTCTATTATGTGGACATCTGGTTGCATTCAAAGCTCCTAAATCTTGGCCGAATAAGTTCCTGATCAATGTGTGGGGAGGGTTTTCCGTAATATTTGTCGCAAGTTATACAGCTAACATTGCAGCCTTAATCGCCGGCCTGTTTTTTCATAATTCTGTCGGAGATTATCATGATAGAAGTGTAAGTACTTATTATCATTGTAATTTTAATCATAACTATTATTATTATTTGTGTGCTTTTACTTTCTCTTGCCCATATGAATATATAGGAAGGAAAGTATTGCTTTCATGTAGATTTTTAGAAATCGAGTTTTCACCGGATCTACACGTTTTCAGACCCCCCTGAACCCAAAAAACACGTTTTTAGCGATTGGTCTCTCTCTCTCTCTCACTATGCGTGCGTGCGTGCTTGCGTGCGTACGTGCGTGTGTGTGTGTGTGTGTGTGCGTGTGTACACGTGTGTGTGTGTGTGTGTGTGTGTGTGTGTGTGTGTCACAAACATTTTCATCAAAATTGGTCAACCGGAAGTAGTAGTTTATTCGTGTAATTTTTCACTTTTTTGCGATTTTCTCAAAAACTGGTCCTACGATTTTTTTTAAAATCGCCTGATTTACTAAATTTTTAATGCTCTAAAAGATAGGGTAGGCGCCATGTTTGCTGAAATTCTTGGTGAGGCTGTTTTTTCGTAAAAAAGTGTTTTTTTAAGATTACGGCTTTAATATGTATTAACTTATAGCGCAAAAATTTATATAATAAAAAATGTAGAGAATTTAAAATTCTACATTTTTTATTTCAAACTTTTTTTTGTATAACGCTTAGTTTAGCGGTAATTAGCGATTTTCTGTTTTTCTCATGGAAACGTTGGAAAAATCGATTTTCGCATACTAAGATTTCGTCCTTAGTATGCATTTTATGATAAAAGTAAATATAATCAAATTTATAGAAAATTAAAAGATCTACAACTTTTGATTAAAGCATTTTTCTCTACAGAGCCTAGTTTAGCGTGAAAGAGTGATTTTCCGTATTTTTGAGGCAAATTGAGATCGATTTTCATTTTGCGTCTTTCATAATATATGATTGAAATTAGGTTATGTTTATTGAGGTTAGTTTTTGATTTATTTCTAATGTTAGGTTTATTGTTAATTATTTGTACTTGCAAGAGAAAGTTGTGTGAGTGTTTCACAGCAAATTTTTTTTTTATTATTCCTAATATTTTGTGTACATTGCAATCTGTTCAATTCAGAACAATAAGTCACCTTACTTTTTGATTACACCTCGTATATGTAAGAGAAGAGAGTACAATAAGTGCCAGATGAATGTGAAAATTTAATATACCGGGTGAGCATAAAGTCTTACCCTGATTATAAAATTTTATTACAGAATAATCGTTTGACGTAATAATTTAAATCTGGCGCTGTTACATAGGTTATTGTTAGTAGATTTTGTGACCAATAGATGGCGCTAGTGCTCCTCAACAATGACATGGTCTGTTAGTTCACGTTAGTTGCTGGCGAAATGGCGTTGAAGCAGGAGAAAGCACAATGTGTGCTTTGGTTTCACGAAACGAAATCGCCCGTCAGTGTTCAGCGTAATTTTCGGGCTTTTTATGGACGCAGCCCTCCTGACGTTAAATCAATAAAGCGATGGTATGAAAGGTTTAAAGAAACAGGCAGTGTTGAAGATCTTCCTAGAAGTGGCAGGCCTAGTGTGAGTGAAGCAACTGTTGATCTTGTTCGGGAATCGTTTCAACGGAGTCCGTCTAAATCAACTCGTCAAGCATCACGTGAACTTCAAATACCGCAAGCAAGTGTGGTGAAAATTCTTCATAAAAGGCTTAGGTTGCATGCTTATAAAGTGCAAATCGTGCAGGCCTTGCAACCGAATGATTTGCTGAGACGTGCAGAATTCGCAACTGAGATTCTCAACAGGATTGACGGCGCTAACGCCTATGCTTTACCGATGAATCCACCTTTCATGTCAGTGGAATGGTGAATAGGCATAATGTCCGTGTATGGGGATCAGAGAATCCACATGCTACTGTACAGTTACAGCGAGACACCAAAAATGTGAATGTTTGGTGCGGCCTCATGCATAATAAGGTTTTCGGGCCGTTTTTCTTCACGGAAAACACCATTAACGCTAACATTTACTTAGATGTTTTGCAACAGTTCATTGCACCACAGTTAGAAGAATATCAACCATGGATAATTTTCCAGCAAGATGGGGCACCGCCCCACTGGGCTTTGATAGTGCGTAATTTCCTGGATGAAACATTTCCGGATCGGTGGATTGGAAGGGATGGTCCGACACCCTGGCCACCCCCGCTCTCCAGACATTACTCCCCTTGACTTTTTTTCTGGGACTATATCAAGGATAGAGTCTTCGCCACACCAGTTGCTGACGTTGACGAACTGAAGGCTAGGATACAAGCTGCTGTGGGTACTGTGACAGAACACATGTTACAAAACACCTGGCGGGAACTGGAATACCACTTTGACATTCTCCGAGCTACCAAGGGGGCACACGTTGAAGTTTACTAATGTAAGTAATCTTAAAAAAAACTATTAACACTAACCTATGTAACAGCATCAAATTTAAATTATTATGTCAAACAGTTATTCTGCAATAAATTTTTATAATCAGGGCAAGACTTTATGCTCACCCGGTATATTTGATAACCTATAACTCAAGCTAAAATTTATTTGAAATGTATTTAGAAATAAATAAAGGTTACAGTATCTGAGAATGTGGTACTGTGTATGTTTGTTTGTGTTATATATAAATGTGTTGCTTAGGTCATCAGCCAAAAGGCTGGTTTGAACCTGTAGAGGTTTTACTAAGTAAATCGAGGAGTGAGGTGGTTTACCATTGCCTTCCTCACTGAGTGGAAAAGTACACTTATCAGCATGCCGGGCCCTCTGAAAAGCATATATTTTCCACTCTGCAAATGACACTTTCACTTCATTCACCACAGGGTCTGGCTGTATAATGAAATTCATTACTTTCAGAGGAGATAACTCTGATTGTGTCCTTTACACCTCTACCTCTTCTGTTCTTAAATGATTCAGTCATTTAATTGGCTGACCATGTGATAAGAAACAGAACTATTTATTTTAGCCCTGCAACTAACAGAATGAGTGTAAATAATTTGGCACTCCACCTGTCTGTTATGGGCAATATATATAAATGTCATAATAATAATAATAGTAGCAAAACAATTTTGTAGGAGAACAGTCGTGTGTGGTTGTGTACATGAATAGTACTGCTCAGTTTTGTTTATGTGTGACTCCTTTGAGAATTACTGTCTAACATAAATGGTTGAAATCATATGTTGTGGGATTTTGATTACTGTTGGCCACTGAGCTCTGTTATTAAATGGGCTTTCCTTTGGGAGATGTCATTCATTAAACTGAACACACCTGGTGGTTATCTTTCGTTCGTTTAACGTTCACATTCAATATTATACATTTGCTATAAATTCGTAGGGTACGTTTCAGCGACATTTCTACGAACGTTATTAAGTAATAGTATTCAATTTTACTTTCTCTTAGCTGTAATGATTCAAAAATGACTGACAGCTGGCTGTGTTTATATTTTGGTCTATTAAAGTATAAAATATGAATAGAGCCAACTGGTTGATATTAAATATTCAAAATTATTTTACATTAATAAATTTTTTTAATTTTTTTTATTATTCCTAATGTGTGTACGTTGCAATCTGTTCAATTTAGAAGAATAAGCAACCCCATGACCCAATGAGATGTGGATGATGTGTATGACGTGTAAATGAGGTGTAGTCTTGTATAGACTCAGGCCGACCATTCCTGAGAGAGTATTGTTAATTGAAACCCAACCATCAAAGTACACCGGCAACCGCTGTCTAGTATTCATATCCATATAAAAGTTGTTGTTGTTGTTGTTTAGGTCATCAGCCGAAAGGCTGGTTTGAACCTTTAAAGGTTTTAGAAACTAAAAACAAGGAGTGAGGTGGTTTACCACCCTTCCTCACTGAATGGAAAAGTACGCTTATCAGCATGCCGGGCCCTCTGAAAAGCACATATTTTCCACTCTGCAAATGACACCTTCACTTCATTCACCACAGGGTCTGGCTGTATAATGAAATTCATTACTTTCAGAGGAGATAACTCTGATTGGTGTCTTTTACACCTCTACCTCTTCTGTTCTTAAATGATTCAGTCATTTAATTGGCTGACCATGTGACAAGAAACAGAACTATTTATTTTAGCCCTGCAACTAACAGATTGAGTGTAAATAATTTGACACTCCACCTGTCTGTTATGGGCAGACTATTCTGTCTATTAAAGTATAAAATATAAATAGAGCCAGCTGGTTGATATTAAATATTCAAAATTATTTTACATTAATAAATTTTTTTAATTTTTTTTATTATTCCTAATGTGTGTACGTTGTAATCTGTTCAATTTAGAAGAATAAGCAACCCCATGACCCAATGAGATGTGGATGATGTGTATGACGTGTAAATGAGGTGTAGTCTTGTATAGACTCAGGCCGACCATTCCTGAGAGAGTATTGTTAATTGAAACCCAACCATCAAAGTACACCGGCAACCGCTGTCTAGTATTCATATCCATATAAAAGTAACTACCTTTAATAGGATTTGAACCAGGAACCTTCGTCTCCGAAAATCAGCTGTTTAACAGCTGACTAGCGGCGACGACGTTACCCTTAGACCAACCCGGTGGGTTAATAAATTTAATACAAACAAAATTTCGTTGCTAGGCAACTAAGAAAAAGAAATGGGAATTGTAAAGAAATTATGTAGTTGGATTTTAAATCTCAAAGGGAGAGTACGTCTTGTTGTTACTGGTTATAGTTATTTGAGAATATGAAATACATTACAAAAAATCTGGTGTGAAACACTCACACAACTTTCTCTTGCAAGTGCAAATAATTAACAATAAACCTAACATTAGTAATAAACATTAGAAATAAACAAAAAACTAACCTCAATAAACACAACCTAATTTCAATCATATAATATTATGAAAGACGCAAAATGAAAATCGATCTCAATTTGCCTCAAAAATACGGAAAATCACTCTTTCTCTCTAAACTAGGCTCTGTAGAGAAAAATGCTCTTAATAAAAGTTGTAGATCTTTTAATTTTTTATATATTTCATTATATACACTTTTGTCGTAAAATGCATACTAAGGCCGAAATCTTAAAAAAATTGATTTTTCACACGTTTTCGTGAGAAACAAAACAGAAAATCGCTAATTACCGCTAAACTAAGCGTTTTACAAAAAAAAGCTTGAAATAAAAGTTGTAGGTTTTTAAATTCTCTACAACTTTTATTATATAACATTTTGCGCTAAAATGCATATTAAAGCCGCAATCTTAAAAAGAAAATGTTTTTACGTAAAAACAGCCTCAAGCAGAATTTCAGCAAACATGGCGCCTACCCTATCTTGTAGAGAATAAAAAGTTTAGTAAATGAGGCGATTTTTAAAAAAATCGTAGGACCAGTTTTTGAGAAAATCGCAAAAAAGTGAAAAATTACACGAATGAACTACTACTTCCGGTTGACCGATTTTGATGAAAATGTTCGTGTCGCGTCCGGTAGTGGTATGTAACTTAAGTTTCAAGTTTCAAGTTCGTACGATGTTCCGTTCTTGAGATATTCTGTTCACACACAGACACACACACAGACCAATCGCTAAAAACATGTTTTTTGGGTTCAGGGGGTGTGAAAACGTATAGATCCGGTGAAAACTCGATTTCGAAAAATCGACATGAAAACAATACTTTCCTTCCTATATATTCATATAGGCAAGAGAAAGTAAAAAGAAGATTTTATGTTTGAAATTTAAAAAAATGATAAAATCTTAATAATTGTTAATTAATAATTAATTTATACCAGTACATAGCTTATTATATGTACAGTTCAGCCGTTCTTAGTTAGCTCCTACTGTCAACAAACAAAAACCACCTACTACAGGGTGCATGCTAGAGTCTACGACTTTACGAATGTCGTATTCCTATTAAGTTAACTATTATTTAAATTATAAGTTCTTAAAGTACTAAAAACATCAGTCATGATATGATGTAGGCCTAACAATTTCATTTATAAAAATACTTTTAAAAGTATTTTGTATTTAAATACTTTTGAAAGTATTTTGTTGTTACTTTTTAATCAGCGTGTACACATTTCGATATAATGCGCATGTTCAGTGACGTCATTATTTGTTTACGTTAGGAGCAAACTAAGAGAGCTGGACTGTATATATAGGAAGCAAAGTATTGTTTTCACGCCAATTTTTCAAAATCGAGTTTTCACTAAAAATACCCATTTTCAGGCCACTTGAACCCAAAAAAGCACTTTTTTATTACTTTCTCTTGTCTGAATGAATATATAGGAAGGAAAGTATTGTTTTCATGTCGATTTTAAGAAATCCACTCATCACCGGATCTACACGTAAACAGACCCTCACAACCCACACAAACATGTTTTTAGCGATTGGTCTGTGTATGTGTGTGTGTGCGTGCGTGCGCGCGCGTGTGTGTGTGTGTGTGTGAACAGAATATCTCAAGAACGGAACATCGTACGAAGTCGAAACTTGAAACTTAAGTTAAATACCACTAGAGAACCCGACACGAACATTTTTTATCAAAATCAGTCAACCGGAAAGTAATTAAGTTAAGTAGTAATTTATTAAATTACTACTTACCCAAATAGAAAAAGTAGAGACATACAAATATCTGGGAACCTGGGTTAATGGCAAGAATGACCAAAGTAAAGAAATTAAAGTACGAATTGAAACTGCAAGGCAAGCATTCATAAAATTGAAGACAATGCTAACAAACAAAGACCTTCAGTTGCCTCTCAGATTGAGGGCTCTAAAATGTTATGTATTTTCTATCGTACTATATGGAATGTAAGCTTGGACATTGAAGAAACAACACATAAAGAAGATAGAAGCGTTCGAAATGTGGTGTTACAGGAGAATATTGAAAATTCAGTGGGTCCAAAAGGTTACCAATGTTGAGGTGCTCCGACGTTTAAATAAGGAGTTAGAAGTTATGAAAAGTATAAAAACAGGAAAACTAGAATATTTGGGTCACATAACCAGAGGAGAAAAATATGAGTTGCTGAGAATTATTATGCAGGGAAGGATCCGAGGAAGAAGAGGCGTAGGAAGAAGACGCATCTCCTGGCTGCGGTATCTTGGAGAATGATTCAACTGTAGTTCATTGCAACTATTCAGAGCGGCAGCCAGCAAATTGACCATAGCCATTATGATATCCAACCTCCGATAGGAGATGGAACTTTAAGAAGAAGAGAAGTAATTTATTCATGTAATTTTTCACTTTTTTGCAATTTTTTTAAAAATCGCCTTATTTACTACATTTTTTATGCTCTACAAGATAGGGTAGGCGGCATATCTGCTTAAATACTTGGAGAGGCTGTGTTTGCGTACAAAAATGTTTTTTTAAGATTGTAACTTTAATATGCATTTTATCGCAAAAATGTATTTATTAAAAGTTGTTGGGAATTTAAGATCCTACAACTTTTTTTTATACTGCTTAGTTTAGCGGTAATTAACGATTTTCGGTTTTCTCAGGAAACCTTGTAAGAAATTGACTTTTTTTAAGATATCAGCCGTAGTATGTATTTTAGAACAAAAATGTATATAATGAAATTACAGGAAATTGAAAGATCTACAACTTTTATTTATAACATTTTTCTCTACAGAGCCTAGTTTAGCGTGAAAGAGTGATTTTCTGTGTTTTTAAGCCTAACTGAGGTTGATTTTCATTTTGCGTCTTTCACTCATGATTAAAATATGGTTATGTTTATTGAGGTTAGATTTTTACTTTCTCTTGCCGATATGAATATTATATAGGCCTAGGAACGAAAGTATTGTTTTCATGTCGATTTTAAGAAATCGAGTTTCACCGGATCTACACGTTTTCAGACCCCCTGAATCCAAAAAACATGTTTTAACGATTGGTCTGAGTGTGTGTGTGTGCGTGCGTCTGTGAACAGAATATCTCAAGAACGGAACATCGTACGAACTTAAAACTTGAAACTTAAGTTACATACCTTACCGGACCCGACACGAACATTTTCATCAAAATCGGTCAACCAGAAGTAGTAGTTTATTCGTGTAATTTTTCACTTTTTGCGATTTTCTCAAAAACTGGTCCTACGATATTTTTAAAAATCGCCTCGTTTACTAAATTTTTTATGCTTTACAAGATAAGGTAGGCGCCATGTTTGCTGAAATTCTCAGTGAGGCTGTTTTCACGTAAAGAAATTGTTTTTTAAGATTGCGGCGTTAATATGCATTTTATAACAAAAATGTATATAAATTAAAGTTGTAGAAAATTTAAAATTCTACAACTTTTATTTCAAACCTTTTTTTGTTCAACGATTAGTTTAGCGGTAATTAGCAATTTTCTGTTTTTTTTTTCTCACGAAAACGTGTGAAAAATACTAACGCCGAAATCTTAAATAATTCGATTTTTTAAGATTTCGGCCTTAGTATACCGACACACTTTTACGACGAAAGTGTAGTATATAATCAGATTTATAGGAAATTAAAATATCTACAACTTTTATTTAGAGCATTTTTCTCTACCGAGCCTAGTTTAGCATGAAAGAGTGATTTTCCGAATTTTTAAGCCAAACTGATGTATATTTCTTTTTGCGTCTTTCACTCATGATTAAAATAAGGTTATGTGTATTGAAGTTAGTTTTGTTGTTTATTTCTAATGTTTTATTACTAATGTTTGGATTATTGTTTATTATTTGCATTGGCAAGAGAAAGTTGTGTGAGTGTTTCACACCAGATTTTTTATTTTGTTAAAATTTGTTTGATTTTGTTTTTTCAGTTGCTTTCACAAAGAGTTGGAACACCAAAAGCATCTGCCGCTGATTATTATGTGCATAAAGCGAATCAGTTACTCTGGGAACACACGCAACGATATTCCGTAAAAGACGTTGCTGAAGGCGTCCAGCATTTAAAGTAAGTAAAAAATTTCAGTAGAATTAAAATGTATTTTTAATTTCTCTTGCCTATATGAATTTATAGGAAGGAAAGTATTGTTTTCATGTCAATTTTAACAAATCCACTCTTCACCGGATCTACACGTTTTCAGACCACCTGAACCCAAAAAAACATGTTTTTAGCGATTGGTGTGTGTGCGTGTTCGTGCGCGCGCGTGCGTGTATGTGTAAACAGAATATCTCAAGAACAGAACATCGTACGAATTTGAAACTTAAGGCCTGGTCAAACAGAACGCGTTCCTAGCGCGCGACAAGACGTAATAGCGTCGCTGACTAACGCCGCGTTAGAGCGCTCACTTGTGTTCCATTGTTGAAGTTAGTACCCGTCACACAGCGCGAGGGCGCTAGTAGTACGCAACGCTTTGACGCGGCGTTGGTATGTCGCGTTGTATGTTATTACAAAATTTCAGTGTACGCCTGTCGTTATTTCAAGATGACTGAAAAACTGATAGAGTGTGTGAGAAAACATCCTTGTTTATATGATACAAGGAACAGTTCGTATAAAGACATTTCTATAAAAACAAAGCTATGGGAAGAAATTGGTGCTGAAATCAATGATACAGGTAAATAATGAACCATACTTTTAAACCATTTTATTTGTTAAAATAAGATACAAACTTTTCACGTATTTCGAATGCAGCAGTCGTGGATCTCACGTTTGTTGGGCGATGTGGGATCAGAGCACGCATGGGTTCATTTTCTTCTTCGGGCTCTACGGTTATTGTTCCTTGTTTTATTTTTATATAATTGTGTAAACAGCATGTTGCTTTAATTATATCAATAGCCGTATTAACATCACACTCAATAGGTCGTAAAAAAATACGCCATTTTTGTGTTAATATGCCAAATGCATTTTCGACTACACGTCGTGCTCGACAAAGCCTTTTATTAAATTTTGTTTTTTTTTCGTCATGTACAGCTGCTGTTCTTGGAAATGGACGCATTAAATATGATTTCAAAGCAAAGCCCTCGTCACCAATAAGTACTTGAGGTACGGGATCGTTGGTGCCTGGAAGTGGTTGATCAGGTAGAAGAGTTTTTCCGTGGATAAATTCTTTATAGAACGCCGAGTTCTCAAATATGCCACTATCGCTAAGACGACCATAACTACCAATATCAACAACAAGGAATTTGTAAAATGGGTCGACAACAGCAAGAAGAACCACAGAAAAAAACTTCTTATAGCAAAAGTAGTCAGATCCACTATTTTGGGGGCACTTTATAGAAACATGTTTACCGTCAATACTACCGATACAGTTAGGGAAATCCCACAAATTCCGATAACCAATTTCTGATTGCTTCCAAGTTTCTTCTGTAGGAGATGGCAAATATACTGGTTGCAGCGTATTCCATATTTCTTTACAGACTTCACTGACAATACTACCCACCGTTGAGCGACCCACTCGGAAGGAGAAGGCTATGGTTTGATACGAGTCTCCCGTAGCCAGATATCTGAAACAAAATGAGTAGTTATTTTATTTTATTTTTTTCAGGTGACATAGCTAGGAAAAAATGGAAAAGCTTAAGAGACAATTACATGAGGTATAAAAAAGAGATTGCAGGTACGACCGGCCAAGCAAGAAAAACGTTTTCAAAATGGCCTTGGGCTTCAAATTTACAGTTTTTGGAGATAACATTAACTGATCGATGTAGGTCATCAAATGTTTCTAATTCGGATATACTTCTACCAGAAACGCCTTCGTCAGAGACACCTCCAGAAACATTCCTTCCTACTACACCGCCACCTCCTTCCATAATATCTATTTCTACACCAGTAGACTGTACATCGGCATCTACGTCTACGCCCGTACCACTTATCAAAAGAAAGAAAAAGGAAAGTAGTGACATTGATAAAGTAATCGATTTTATTGAAAAGAAGAAAAAACCTGAATACGATGCAATTGATAATTTATTTAAAAGTTATGCCCAAACATTTAAAACTTTTTCATCTAAGAACCAAATATTGCTTAAACTGGAACTTTCTAAATTATTTGCTGATGTAGAACTAAAGGAATTAGAAGAAAAAGCTGAAGTATCGTATTCACCCACTTATTCTGTGCTAAGTACGAGCAACGATTCCCACGCCTTCGACATCCCCAGCTCCCTCACGGAAAATGGTTCTCAAATAATTATAGCTACTGTCAACACAAACTCTGGAACTACATACGACACTACTATGTGAAGAGAAGCAGCCAGCACAACGCTACAACGGCATTGTCAATTTCGGAGGAAATTGAAGCCATTCAGCCCGTTCTACAACAAACTAAAAATGTATTTTAAAAATAATAAATATTTTCTTACCTTAAACAAATAACTAGTCTTTCTCTTGTTGAAATTGACTCCCTCCAGTTGGTGGTACATTTACTTATTTTTGGAATGAGCCGTTCATGCAACGCTTCGAAGCAATCTTGAGACATACGAAAATATTTAAAAAAACGATCCTCGTACGATGAAAGTTCCCGACACAAACGGTGGTATTCCCCATATTCCTTTCTTTTTTTGTTAATATTATGCACCCACACACGTTTTCTGCATGAGCGTGATAATGCGTACAGAAGTAACAGGTCTTCTACGTCTGAATACTCGTCATAGTGCCACAACTGCTATAAGTAGCGCTTGCATGGACGCTCTAGCGTCAGACCAGTTTGCCATCCAAAGTATGCGGCGTCATTACGAAACGTTATTGACGTCTTGTCGCGCGCTAGGAACGCGTTCTGTTTGACCAGTCCTTTAAGTTACATACCACTACCGGCGGTACCCGACACGTACATTTTCATCAAAATCGGTCAACCGGAAGTAGTAGTTTATTCGTGTAATATTTAACTTTTTTTTGATTTTTATTAAAAACGGGTCCTACAATTTTTTTTAAAAATCGCCTGGTTTACTACATGTTGTATTCTCTACAAGATAGGGTGGGCGCCATATTGGCTGAAATTCTTGGTGAGGCTGTTTTCACGTAAAAAAATTGTTTTTCTCAGATTATGGCTTTAATATGCATTTCAGCGCAAAAAATTATAAAAAAAAATGTAAAAAATTTAAAATCCTACAATTTTTATACCAAACATGAGACACATCTGGAACTACATACGACACTACTATGTGAAGAGAAGCAGCCAGCACAACTCTACAACGGCATTGTCAATTTCGGAGGAAATTGAAGCCATTCAGCCCGTTCTACAACAAACTAGAAATGTATTTTAAAAATACATTGTATCTTGATGATTAATCTTTGTAGAACGCTTAGTTTTGCGGTAATTAGCAATTTCATGTTTTTTTCTCACGAAAACATGTGAAAAATCGATTTTTTTAAGATTTCGGCCTTAGTA
Source organism: Catonia carolina (assembly GCA_035578175.1). Lineage (NCBI taxonomy): Eukaryota > Metazoa > Arthropoda > Insecta > Hemiptera > Achilidae > Catonia > Catonia carolina. The sequence goes on along the minus strand of JAQMRL010000020.1, from coordinate 1,555,080 downwards.
TGCATTTTATGACAAAAGTGTATACAATTGAATTTATAGAAAATTAAAAGATCTAGGCTACAATTTTTATTTAGAGCATTTTTCTCTACAGAGCCTAGTTTATTTTTATTTTTTATTTTTTGTTTAACGTTCGACTGTTCTGCAATTTCTGCTAATGCAGACGTTGAAGGATGAAATGATTTTTGTAACATATGAAAATATGCCGTACCTGAATGGGATTCGAACCCAAGACCGCATGATGAAAGGCGAGCACGTTGCCAACTGCACAGAGCCTAGTTTAGCGTGAAAGGGTGATTTTCCGTATTTTTAAGCCAAACTGAGGTTGATATTCATTTTTCATCTTTCACTCATGATTAAAATAAGGTTATGGTTTTTGAGGTTAGTTTTTTGTTTATTTCTAATGTTTTATTACTAATGTTAGGTTATATTGTTAATTATTTGCATTCGCAAGAGAAAGTTGTGTGAGTGTTTCACACTAATTTTTTGTTTTGTTTTTTACTTTCTCTTGCCTATATGAATATATAGGAAGGAAAGTATTGTTTTAATGTCGATTTTTCGAAATCGAGTTTTCACCGGATCAATACGTTTTCAGACCCCCTGAACCCAAAAAACATGTTTTTAGCGATTGTTCTGTGTGTGTGTCTGTGTGTGTGTGTGTGTGAACAGAATATCTCAAGAATGGAACATCGTACGAACTTGAAACTTGAAACTTAAGCTACATACTACTACCGGACCCGACACAAACATTTTCATCAAAATCGGTCAACCGGAAGTAGTAGTTTATTCGTATAATTTTTCACTTTTTTGCGATTTTCTCAAAAACTAGTCCTACGATTTTTTTTAAAATCAACTGGTTTACTACATTTTTTATGCTCTACAATATAGGGTAGGCGCCATGTTTGCTGAAATTCTGGGTGAGGCTGTTTTCACGTAAAAACGTTGTTTTTTTAAGATTACAGCTTTAATATGCATTTTAGCGCAAAACTTTATATAATAAAAGTTGTAGAGAATTGAAAATTCTACAACTTTTATTTCAAACAATGTTTTGTATAACGCTTAGTTTAGCGGTAATTTGCGATTTTCTGTTTTTTTTCTCACGAAAATGTGTGAAAAATTGATTGTTTTAAGATTTCGGCCTTAGTATGCATTTTACGACAAAAGTGTATATAATTTAATTTATAGAAAATTAAAAGATCTACAACTTTTAATTAAAGCATTTTTCTCTACAGAGCCTAGTTTAGAGAGAAAGAGTGATTTTCCGTATTTCTAAGCCAAACTGAGGTTGATTTTCATTTTGCATCATTCTCTCATGATTAAAATAAGGTTATGTTTGTTGAGGTTAGTTTTTTGTTTATTTCTAATATTTTATTATTAATGTAAGGTTTATTGTTAATTATTTGCATTCGCAAGAGAAAGTTGTGTGAGTGTTTCACACCAGATTTTTTTTGTTTTTTTTTTTTTTAGGAATGGATCATTGGATATTTTGATAGCAGATACACCAATTCTTGATTATTACAGAGCTACTGACCACGGTTGTAAGTTACAAAAAATTGGTGATTCGATTAATGAAGATACGTATGCAGTTGCAATGACCAAAGGATTTCCTTTGAAGGTATTACAGTATTCAAATTAATTCAACTTAATAGTTTTTTTTTTTTTTAATCCCTAATGTGTGTTCATTGCAATCTGTTCAATTCAGAACAATAAGCAACCCCATGACCCAATGAGATGAGGATGATACACATCATCCTCATCTTTTTATAGTATTTTATACAGTTTATAGTATTTATACTTTTTGTAGTATATATACACTGTATTTACACGTAATACAGTGTAAATGAGGTGTGGTCTTGTACAGACTCAGGCCGACCATTCCTGAGAGAGTATGGTTTATTGAACCCCAACCATCAAAGTACACCGGTAACTACTGTCTAGCACTCAAATCCGTACAAAAGTAACTACCTTTACTAGGATTTGAACCAGGAACCTTCGTCTCCGAAAATCAGCTGTTAAACAGCTGATTTTGGCGACGACTTTACCTCTAGACCAACCCGGTGGGTCCTATATGAATGTACAGTATTTTTTCATGTAGATTTTTCGAAATCGAGTTTTCACCGGATCTACACGTTTTCAGACCCCCTGATCTCAAAAAACATGTTTTTAGCTATTGGTGTGTGTGTGTGTGTGTGTGTGTGCGTGTGCGTGCGCGCGTGCGTGCGTGCGTGCGTGTGTGTGAGTGTGTGTGTGTGTGTTTGTGTTTGTGAACAAAATATCTCAAGAACGGAATTTGAAACTTGAAACTTAAGTTAGGTACTACTTGAGAACCTGATACGAACATTTTCATCAAAATCTGTCAGCCAGAAATAGTAGTTTATTCATGTCATTTTTCACTTTTTTGGTAATTTTTCTCAAAAATAGCTCCTACATTTTTTTTAAAAATCACCTCATTTACTATATTTTCTACGGTCTACAAGATTTGGTAGGCGCCATGTCTGCTGAAATTCTTGGTGAGGCTGCGGTCTTGTATAAAAAAATGTTTTTTTTTTTTAAGATTGCAACTTAAATATGCATTTTAGCGCAAGAACGCATTATGATAGTTGTAGAAAATTGAAAATCCTACAACTTTTATTTTAAACATTTTTTTATATAATGCTTAGTTTAGAGGTAATTAGCGATTTTCTGTTTTTTTCTCGAAAATGTGTAGAAAAATTGATATTTTAAACTTCAGCCTTTGTATGCATTTTATGACAAAAGTGTATGTAACCAATTTTATAGGAAATTAAAAGATCTACAACTTTTATTTAAAGAATTTTTCTCTCCATAGCCTAGTTTAGCATGAAAGAGTGATTTTCTGTATTTTTAAGCCAAACTAAAGTTGATTTTCATTTTGTGTCTTTCACTTATGATTTTAATTAGGTTATGTTTACTGGGGTTGGTTTTTTTTGTTTTATTTCTAATGTTTTCTTACTAATGTTAGATTATATTGTTAATTATTTGCATTGGCAAGAGAAAGTTGTATGAGTGTTTCTCACCAGATTTTTTTAAGAATCTTTAAGTCTAATATGGTGTGAGTTTGGTTACTCTTTTCCATATTGCTGCCTTTATGGCAGCTATTGTTCTCAAGGGACGAGACATTTGTTAAAGAACAACAATAAAAATTGGCTTATTTCATGTGTTGTTGTTTAGGTGATCAGCCGCAGGGCTGGTTTGAATCTGGTGAAGTGGTTTACCATTGCCTTCCTTACTGAGTAGAAAAGTATACTTAACACTTTCACTGAGCTATGGATGTAGAAGCGTTATTTGAGCTATCCGGTCCTCTTAGACCGGTCAGTGTGTTTCAGTTTTTACCGGTCAATTTATTAACTATTTCTTATTTAATACATATTTTTATTAAACATATTTAATGAAGAACGTATATAAAAAACAATTAAACATTTTTACTATTTTATTTGCAAACCTTTAAATATAGAAAATTACAAAATAAAATACTGCTGCTGTTGTACTACAAACAAACAAACTTTTGCTCACATCAAAAATTTAATTTGAAAAGAACAATTATGATAAAATAATACTTTGTAAGATATTTTGAGTAATTTGCTATAATAATGGATGATAATAATAAACAAAAGAAATAACTGTTCAGTTTATGAGTTTACACAGTATTTTGCATATTCATTGCTGACTTTGCGAGTGCACTCTAACAAATGGGATTAGAACTCTTAATGCATTTATATTGGGTTTTCCTCTCTCGAACAGAAGGACACTTACTGCACGTTTTTCTCTTTTCCATTCGGTCGGAAGGGACTTCTTCCTCTCTTGCATGAACAGGGTTATTTTCTGCCAATACCATCAAAATATTTTGCCACAAATCTCACCGGAGATTGAGAATTTGTCGTCTTCTTTGAAGGTGAGGTCTGATAAGGTTACAGTCCAAGGCTTTGGCGAATTCAAAACGTGGAGTCACTTTATGAACTAGAATCACTTTCATTTGGCAACACAAAGTCTGGATCTGCATCGGAATCGTCTATTTCGCTCTGAATATCTGAATCATCTAAACTAGATCATCATCCAGCATTCTACGTACACGAACGGCAAAATCATCATCTTCCACGTGTACTGATCGACTGGTAGAAGGTCGATCCATTTCACTAACACTGACGCACTAACACTTATATGAGCTATCCGGTATACAGGACCGGCTAATTAGTACACAATAACTGAGCTATCCGGTATGACAGACCGGGTGGTTTTCAAAAAGCGGTTGTCACAAGAGAATGACTAACGGAAACTGAACTAACGCTAGTGTTTAGTGAAGAGGGGGAGTTAGAAGACAGCTACTGAGCCTATGAACGACCTTTAACAAACAGGGCTGGAACTGTGGAAAACTTGATATACCTCCCGGTCTGAGAGACCAGTAGCTCAGTTAAAGTGTTAACACTATGCCAGGTTTCTGAAAAGTATCTACTTTCCACCCAGCAAATGACACGTTCATTTTATTCACCACAGGGTCTGGCTGTATAATGATGAAATTGATTACTCACAGAGATAACTGTGACTATACCTTAATTAACTAGAGACTGCTGATGAAGCCGGAGCGTAGTGACCTAGATCACAGCACAGAGCTAATTATTGACTTTCGTTAATAATTGTACCGTGCTTTGTCACGTTGTGGTCCAGCTGTGGGTGACAGCTGTACTTCTGTTTTAAAATGTTTCAGTCATACGATTTGGTGATCATGTGGTATGAGATAGAACTATTTTTTATAGCCCTGGAACTAACTATAGTAAGATAACTACTAAGATACTACTATTAAGATAATACAGAGTGATTCAATAAGATGGAAACAATTTCAATAAGCTGTATTTCCTGAACTACATGTTATATTTTAATTCTGTAAATTACATTTGAAAGAGAAAGTTTTAAATTTTAATTTACATACATGAAAGTTTATAGATGTTCAATGTGTCCTCCTCCGGCTGCACGTACAACATCTAGACGGTAACTGAACTCATCCCAAACTCTCTGACGCATGTCTTGGGTCAGTGAGTTGACTGCAGCTGTGATACGATTCCTTAGTTCATTCAAATTGGTGGGAAGAGGTGGTATGTAAACTGCACTTTTCACGAACCCCCACAAGAAAAAGTCACAGGGTGTGAGATCTGGAGACCTCGGTGGCCAAAACTGAAGTGCAGAGTCGTCATTTGCCACGCACCCTATGCATCGTTGACATATGGATTCAT